>JASTWF010000048.1:340000-375000 GCA_030390025.1 Squalus acanthias | reverse complement strand
ATTTTAAAGACCTCTATTAGGTCACCCCTCAGCCTTCTCTTTTCAAGAGAAAAGAGACCCACCCTATTCATCCTTTCCCGATAGGAATACACTCGCATCTCTGGTATCATCCGTGCAAATCTTCTCTGCACCCTCTCCAGTGCCTCTATATGCCTTTTTATAATATGGCGACCAGAACTGTACGCAGTACTCCAAGTGTGGTCTAACCAAGGTTCGATAGAAGTTCAGCACAGCTTCACTACATTTCAATACTATCCCTTTATAAATAAACCCTAGGGCTTGGTTTGCTTTTTATGGCCTTGTTAACCTGTGTCGCTACTTTCAGTATTTGTGTATTTGTACTCCGAGATCCCTTTGCTCCTCTACCCCACCTCGACTCGCAACCTCCAAGTAATAAGTGACCTCCTTATGCGTCCCACCGAAATGTAATACCTCACATTTATCTTTCTTGAACTTCATTTTTCCAATAGAAACAATTAGAATCAATGTACATGCTCAGAGGGCCGAGCTCTGAGACAGTTGTATGCAAGGCCCGGGACTGACCGGTGTAAAAGGGAACAATATCTATCATTCATAAGAAACACTAAATATTCAATTCTCAGCCCCTCCCGCTGATTGACAGACTCACCCCTCCCTCTCTGATTAGTAGTAAGTTACAGCGGATGGGAACAAGGAGTTGAAAAGGGACAGGCACTGAATCAATGGCTAGGCAAATCAGTGACAGATGGAATTCAACTTGGGCAAGTATGGGGTCATCCACTTTGGACCAAAGAAAGATAGGTCACAATATTTTCTAAATGGTGAGCAGCTCGGAGCTGTGGAAGAGCAATGGGATTTAGGTTTACGGGAACACAAGTCACTGAAATTAGTTAGACAGGTACAAAAGGGAATCAAAAAGGCTGATGGAGTGTTGGCCTTTAATCTCAAGGGGGCTGGAATGCAGAGGCGAGGAATTTATGCTTCAGTTGCCCAGAGCTTTGGTTAGAATTCTACTGGAGTGCTGCGTTCAGTTCTGGACACCGCACATGTGTAAGGATATATTAGCTTTGGATGGGTTTCAATGCAGGTTGACCAGAATGATTGTGGCACTTGGAGGGTTAAATTAAAAGGACAGTTTGCATCAACATAGCTGTATTGCCTTGAATATAGGTGATTCAGCGGTGAACTGATTGAGGTTTGTAAAGCGTTAAAAGGAGTTGATATGTTAGATAGAGAGAAACCATTCCCTCTGGTGGGGGTGGCGCGGAGTCCAGAACAAGGTGACAGAGCCTTAAAATTAATGCCAGGCCATTCAGGGATTGTGTCAGAAACACTTCTTCACACAATGAGTAGTGGAAATATGGAACACTCTCCTCCAAAAGGCTGTTGAGGTTAAGGGTTAATTGCAGCCTTCAAGACAGAGATTGGTAGACTTGTGTTGGGAAGGGTATCGAGGGATATGGTGCAAAGGAGTTAAATAATGACCAGTTATGATGTAACTGGATGATGGAGCAGGAGCAGGACGGGCAGAATAGCTTCCTCGTGTTCCTGCATAACAGGCTCGATAAGATGAATGACCTCCTCCTGTTCCTGTGTAACAGGTTCGCTGAGCTGAATGTCCTCCTCCTGTTCCTGTCTAACAGGCTCGACGGACTGAATGGACTCCTCCTGTTCCTGTGTTACAGGTTCGCTGAGCTGAATGGCCTCCTCCTGTTCCTGTGTTACAGGTTCGCTGAGCTGAATGGCCTCCTCCTGTTCCTGTCTAACAGGCTCGAGGGGCTGAATAGTCTCCTCCTCTTCCTGTGTAACAGGATCAAGGGGCTGAATGGACTCCACCTGTTCCTCTGTAACATGCTTGAGGGAATGAACGGCCTCCTCCTGTTCCTGTGTAACAGGCTCTTGGTGCTGAATGGCCTCCACCTATTTCACGCAACTGAGTCTTTTGTGATCCTAGAGCGCCCTCTGCTGTCCCTGTGGAGAAAGAAAGCACATTGTTCGTGTATAAAATCCCAATACTTTTTATTTTTATTATTTGCAGATAGTTACAACCTCTCAGTTCTGGTGTCATCCTTGGTAATCTTTCTTCGTACCTTCTCCAGTGTCACATCTAATCTCTCTATTATACTAACCTGTCTATTGTTATTGCCATAAAGAGGTTAGCATTGTAAAAATAAAACAACAGGTCCCAGCACTGCGCAATTTCATCTGCCACAGGTGTTTCCTGCGACTCATGGGTTTTTGTTGAGCTCCTCCATCTCTCTGAGTCACTGTGAAGACTCCAGGCGCAGTAATACACGGCCGACTAATTCAACCGCAGGCTGGAGGACTTCAGGTTGAACTCGTAGTCATTCGATCGCTCGGCGGTAAAACCGTCCACCGTCCCCGCTGGATTCACGTGATTGGTACCCGTGGAATAAAACATGAACTGCGGCTCCTTCCCCGGGTATTGTCTGTACCAGTAGATGTTGGCAGTACTGGTGCCCTCCACTTTGCACTTCAGTTCCACTCCCTCCACAGACAATTTTGAGACGGCAGCGGGAGTCTGGCGGATACTCTGCGAGTTCACATCTAGGAAACAGAGAAGAGAGGAGGAATTCAGTTAACAGGGATACTCAGGAAATGTGGGAAGAAAGAAAGAAAGAAAGAAAGAAAGAAAGAAAGAAAGAAAGAAAGAAAGAAAGAAAGAAAGAAAGAAAGAAAGAAAGAAAGAAAGAAAGAAAGAAAGAAAGAAAGAAAGACATAAAAAAATTGTTGTTGACAAGAATTAAAGTTTGAAAATGTCCCTTACGGTGAAACAAGATCATTAGACCCAGGAACAGATATATCTTTTACTGGAAGTTTTTTCTCTTAATAATGAAAGGAGCGAGAACAGGAGAGTTGTGTCTTGTGAGGAGCGAACCCGCTCTTTTCAAATCATTGAGGAAAATATGAAGAGCGTGAGGAAGTGATGTAGCGTTGGACACGCCCCTTACCCAATCGAACTAATCAGAACCAATATGGTTGCCAATTGTCAATGGCTGACTGGATCTGATGCCGTTAATATTCCCAACCACGGTGTCTGTTTCTCATTGTTTATTTACGAATCAGAAAAGCATTGATGCAAATTTGGATTCCCAATTAGCCTCATCTGGATTCCCAGTTATCAACAGCTGTATCCCAAGTTAGCCACATGTGAATGGCCTAATGGCTAACATATGAACAACACTGGTCTAAAGGAAACCCTTTTGATAACAAGAGGCAGTCGGGGCAACAATATCCGGGTCACATCGGGCTGTTCATCTGTTATATTGCATGGTTGGGCCTGTGACGATCAGGAGGACTCAAAGACTCGCCCTTGACTGGGGAACTTGCAAACGGCCCCACTGTATTCAGACTGCAGTTAACCTATTCCACATCAGAGGTAACAGTCGCTGAGCTGGAACATGAATGACCACAGATATAGAGCCAAATGGAAGAGGAAATAATTTACTAGGTGCCCTTAATGACCCTCAGTACTGCAAAAAAAATCCGGCTGTTGAGACTTTATGTATTTTGAAAAAAATCATTCAGTTATCGAATTGCTTTGCACAGAAGGATGTCATTCGGCCCATCGAGTCTGCGCTGGCTTTTTCGAAGAACAATCCAGTTAGTCCCACTCCCCCGCTCTTTCCCCATGTCCCTGCAGTTTTGCTCCTTCGAGTATTTATCCAATTCCCTTTTGAAATATGGAACTCTCGCCCCCAAAAGGCTGCGGATGCTGGGGGACAATTGGAGCTCGCAAGGCTGAGTTGGATCGATTCATGTTGGGTTAAGATATCAAGGGATATGCTGCAAAGGCGGGTTAATGAGGTTGAATTAAATATTGAAAGGCAGAGCAGACGCAAGTGGATGAATGGCCTCCTCCCGTTCCTGTGTAAGAGGCTCGTGGGGCTGAATGGCCTCCTCCTGTTCCTGTGTAAGAGGCTCATGGGGCTGAATGACCTCCTCTTGTTCCAGTGTTCCGATTGAACCATGTTCCAGGCACTGGTGAGTTTCATGGTCTACAGCGCCCTCTACTGTCCCTGTGGAGAAATAAAGCACAATGTCAGTGTATAAAAAAGGATTTTTACTTGCTTTCCTTCTTTCTATATTTCGCTCTATTTTTCTTTACTATCGTTCTGTCTTTCTATCATTCTTTCGTTTCACCATCTTTCTTTCCTTCACGTTTTTCTTCCCTGCTTCATTCCTTTCTTTTTTCATTATTTCGTTATTTCATTATTTATTAATTTCCTTCTTCTTTTATTTATTACCCCTTTCTTCCTATCTTTCTTCCTTTTATTCTTGCTATCTTCCTTTCTTTCTATCTTTCTTCACTACGCCTAACCTATCAAACCCATTGATAATGTTTAAAGATCTCTGTCAGGTCACCCCTCAGACTTCTCTTTTCTAGACAAAACAGCCCGAGCCTGTTCATTATTTCCTGATGTTATAAAACAATCAATTCTCTCATTATTCTTGTTAATCTTTATTTACACATTCTCCAGTGCCTCTATATCTAATCTCTCACTCTAATTCTAACCCGTCTCTTCTTGTTGTCAGAAACACGTTCACTCTGCAAAATAAACCCAACAGCACCGCGCGGTTTCATCATCCACAGGTGTTTCCTGCTGCCTTTGGGGTTTTTGTTGAGCTCCTCCATCTCTCTGAGTCACTGTGAAGACTCCAGGCGCAGTAATACACGGCCGAGTGATTCGCCCGCAGATTGGAGGACTTCAGCTTGAACTCGTAGTTATTCGGTCGCTCGGCGGTGAATCCATACACCGTCCCCTCTGGATTCACGTGATTGGTACCCATGGAGTAAAACATGAACTGCGGCTCCTTCCCCGGGTATTTTCTGTACCAGTAAATATTAGGGTTACTGTCGCCAACCACTTTGCACTTCAGCTCCACTTCATCCCCGGGAAATCTGGAGACAGCGGCGGGAGTCTGGTGGATACTCTGGGAGTTCACATCTGGGAAAGAGAGGGAGAGAAGGAATTCAGTAAACGGGGATATACAGGGCAATGTAGAATGAAAAAATGAAAGAATGAAAGTAAGAAAGAGAGAAAGAAAGCAGGAAAGAAAGAGAAAAAAGAAAGAAATTAAAAACGTATAAAAAGGTTATTGACAAGAATTAATGTTTGAAAAAGTCCCTTACTGTGAAACAAGATAATCAGACCCAGTAACAGATACATCTTTACTTGAAGCGTTACTCTAAATAATGAAAGGAGCGAGAACAGGAGCGTTGTGTTTTGTGAGCAGCCAATCCGCTCTTTTCAAATCATTGAAGGAAACAGGAAGTGCGTGAGGAAGTGATGCAGAGTTGGACACGCCCCCTTTCCCGATCGATCCAATCAGAATCGATGTGGCTGCTTATTAATATATGACTGACTGGACCTTATGTCGTTAACATTCCCAACAATGGTGTCTTTCGGTCATTGTTTATTTACTTATCAGAATTGGTCTTATCCATATCAGGACTTCTAGTTATCCACACGTGGGTAGTGACTAACACATGGACAAGACTGGTCTAAAGCAAACCCTTTAGATAAGAAGAGACAGACGGTACAACAATATCCGGGTCACATCGGGCTGCTCATCTGTTCTATTGCATGGTTGGGCTCATTGTTGGGACTATGACAATCAGGAGGATTCAAAGACTCGCCCTTGACTGGGGGACTTGCAAACGGCCCCACTGTATTCAGACTGCAGTGAACCCGTTCCACATCAGAGATAACACTCGCTGAGCTGGAAAGTGTATGGCCACGGATATATAGAGCTTGGTGTGTGTGGTGTGTGTGTATTTCTTTCTCTCTCTCTCTCTGTCTGTCCGTCTCTCTATATCTCACTATCTCTCTCTCTATTTCTCTCGCTTTCTCTCACAGTCTCTCTCTGTCACAGTCACTCTCTCCGTGTTTCTGTCTATTTGTGTGTATATCTCGCTCCGTCTCTCTATCTCTCTCTCTGTCTCTCTCGCCCCATCTCTCTCTCTGTCTCTCTCTGTCTCTCTCGCTCCGTCTCTCTCTCACACTCTCTCTCTGACACTCTCTGTCTCTCACTATCTCCTTCTCTCTCTCTTCCTCCCTCTCCCTCTGGGCTCACTCTGTCGCTCTCTGACTCTCTCTCTCTCTGTCTGGCCCTCTCTGGCTCTCTCTTTCTGGTGCAGTCTTTTTGTGCGGAACGTGTCGCTCTTTGCTGCGCTGTGCCTTCCTGCAGGCGCAGTGAAAGACGGAGAAACGTGACAGGTTGGCCGCTTTCAGAAGGAAGTGCGTCTCGCTGGGTCTCTGGGCTGTAAACGGCTCCTTGGTGTATGGAGTAACTGCCCCCTTGGTGCTGGATTAGATCAGGGCCTCAGGCTCTGAGTCGGGATACTGGCGGTACCAGTACAGGTGGCTGTAGCTCGGCTCCTTCAGCACGCAACTCACCTGGAACAGCTCGCTCCCGGACACGGACAGTGAACCCGGCTCCTGGTCTAGAAACCAGCCTCTGCTGCCTGTGAAATGTGGAGTGTGAGATTTGAAACTCAGAATCACTGAGCAACTCGCTCTATATCTATATATCTCTCTGTCTGTCTATTTGTCTTCCTAGCTATCTCTCTATAGGTCTATCTATCTATATATCTATCTATATGTATATCTATCTATCTATCTAACTGTTTCTCCCTCTCTATCAATCTCTGTCTCTCTCACTCCCTCACTCACACGTTCTGTCTCTCTCTCTGTCTCAATTGCTCACTCTATGTCTATGTCTCTCACTCTCTCTCTCTCTCTCTCTCTCTCTCTGTTTCTATCACTTACTCTTTCTCTCACAATCCCTCACTCACTTTCTATGTCTCTCACTCTGTGTGTCTGTCTCTCTCTCACCGACTCGTTCCCTCATCCTTTATTTATCTCTTTCTGCCTGTATGTGACCCCCTCACTCCCTCACTGACTCGCTCAGTCTCTCACTCTCTCTCTCTCTATTAAAACAAACTGCATTGAAAGGTAAACGTGCGCTGACCAGAGCTGATCTCCAGAATCAGACAGTGGAGCAGGAGTGAGAGACACGCGGTCCCACAGTCCCACACTTCCATCCCCCTCCGCTCATTCGCTGCTCCTAAATCAGTCGGGAACCGCTTCTCAGATAATTGCACCGATTGGTTACTTGTTGGAGGCGGGTCTTGCGTCTCTGACGTCAACACCTTGCCGGCTCCTGAGGAAAACATGAAGAGCATAAGGAAGTGATGCAGGGATGGACACGCCTCCTTCCCCAGTCCAACCAATTAGAATCAATGTACATGGTCAGAGATCCGATCTCTGAGACTGTTGTGTGCAAGGCCCGGAACTGGCGGGTGTAAAGCGCAACTTTCATCATCATTTAGAAGAAAACACTGCATATACAATGCTCCGCTCCTCACTCTCTGATTGCCAGTAAGTTGAGTTGATGGGATCAGAAAGTTGCAAAGGGGAGATAGACATGTGTAATAGGCTCGTGGGGCTAAATGGCCCCTTCCTGTTCATCATAAGAGATTGTTGGCTGAAGTTGAAGGACAGGAAATTGAATGCAAATTATTGACCTGATTATGGAATTGGCTGAGCGTCAGGAGACAGAGAGTTGCGATAATGGGCAGGTATTCTAATTGGTATCTTGTGACTAGAGCTTTCCCACAGGGATTTGTGTCGGGGACTCAACTATTTACCGTAATTATTAACGACTTAGATGATGGGATAGAAAGCCACATATCCAAATCTGCCAATGACACAAAGGCAGCATGGCACACAGAGTAGAGACAGCATTAACTTACAAACAAATATTAAAAGATTAAGTGAGAAGGCAAAACGGTGGCAAATTGATTTCAATGTACGTAAGTGTGAGGTCATCCACTTTGGACAGGAACAGGAATGATCAGAGAACGTTCTAAATGGCCATAATGTAGAAACAATGGAGGTCCAAAGAGACTCAGTGCTCCATGTACATAGATCATTAAAATGTCATGGACAGGTGCAGATCATCATCAAAAAGGCTAATGCAATTCTGGGCTTTATAACTAGATGACGAGAATACAAGGGAGTAGAAGTTATGATACAGCTTTACAAAGCGCTGGTTAGACCACACCAGGAGCACTGTGTTCAGTTCTGGACACCACACCTTAGTATTTACCGGAATTATACCTGGACATCAAGGGTTAATTTACGATGAGAGATTACACAAACTGGGGTTGTATTCCCTGGACTTTAGAAGGTTAAGGGGTGATTTGATCGAAGATTTCAAGATATTACAGGCAACTGATAGGGTAGATAGAGAGAAACTACTTCTGCTGGTTGGGGAGTCTTGGACAAGGGGACATGGCAAAACCGTTCAGGCGTGAAGTTAGCAAACACTTCTACATGCAAAGGGTGGCAGAAGATTAAACTCTCTTCCACAAAGAGCGGTTGATTCGAGGTAAATTGTTCATTTTAAATCTGAGCTTGATAGATTTCTGTTAACCAAAGGTATTAAGAGATATGGGGCAAAGGCGGGTACATGGAGTTAGGTAACAGTGCAGTCATGAACTCTATGAATAGCGGAACAGGCTCAAGGGGCTAAATGGCCTACTCCTGTTCCTATGTTCCTACGTAACAGGGTCGAGCGGTGAATGACCTCCTCCTGCTCCTGGATAACAGACTCGAGGAGGGATGAATGGTCTCCTCCTGTTCCTGTGCAACAGACTCGAGGAGTGCTGAATGGTCTCCTCCTGTTCCCGTACAACAGACTCGAGCTTTTAGTCGCTCTCCTGCTTCTGTGTTCCTATTTAACTATGTTCTATCATCAGATGTGTTTTATGGTCATGGACCGCACTCTGCTGTCCCTATGCTGAAAGAAAACACAGTGTAAGTGCCGAAAAACTAACATATTTTTATTATACTTTCCAGACCTTTACAACCTCTCAATAGTCGTATCATTCTTGTTAAGCTTTATTTGCACCTTCTCCAGTGCCTCTATATGTAATCTCTCACTTTTATTCTAACACGTCTCTTCTTGTTGTCAAAAACACGTTTGCTCTGTAAAATAAAAACAACAACACCGCGCGGTTTCATCATCCACAGGTGAATCCTGCCGGTTTAGGGGTTTTTGTTCGGCTCCTCCATCTCTCTGAGTCACTGTGAAGACTCCAGGCGCAGTAATACACGGCCGAGTGATTCAGCGGCAGGCTGGAGGACTTCAGGTTGAACTCGTTGCCATTCGGTCGCTCGGCGGTAAAACCGTCCACCGCCCCCTCTGGATTCACGTGATTGGTAGCCATGGAGTAAAACATTGACTGCGGCTCCTTCCCCGGTTATTGTCTGTATCAGTAGATAGTCTGAGTACTGGTGCTTTCCAGAGTGCAGTTCAGTACCACTCCATCCCCGGAAAATCTGGAGACAGCGGCGGGAAAATGCCGGAAACTCTGCGAGTTCACATCTGTGTAAGAGAAGGAGATGGAATTATCCACGTCTAGATTCCCGATAAGCCACAAGTAGAATCCCAATTAGCCATACCTTGATTCCCAATTTGCCACATGTGACTAGTGGCTAACACATGGACAACACTGGTCTAAAGTAAGCCCTTTTGATAACGGGAGGCAGTCGGTGCAACAATATCAGGGTCACATCGGGCTGTTCATCTGTTCTATTGCATGGTTGGGCCTATGACAATCAGGAGGATTCAAAGACTCGCCCTTGACTGGGGAACTTGCAAACGGCCCCACTGTATTCAGACTGCAGTGAACCCGTCCAACATCAGTGATAACACTCGCTGAGCTGGAACGTGAATGGCCACGAATACAGAGCTAAATGGAAGAGGAAATAATTTCCCGAGCATCGTTTTAGCAAACTTCACTTCTTCAACTGAAGAGTTACTTTGGAGAATTTTTTTATTGGATTATACAGTTAGATAGATCTATGTTGGGTTAGGATATAAAGGGATATGCAGCAAAGGGGGGTTAATGAATTCGAGGTACAAATCAGCAATGATCTGATTAAATGGATGAATTGCCTCTCGAGTTCCTATGTAACAAGCTCGAGAGGCTGAACGGCCTTCTCCCGTTCCTGTGTAAGAGGCTCGGTGCGCTGAATAGCCTACTTCTGTTCCTGTGTTCCGATTGAACGACGTTCGGGCACGGGTTTATTTCCTGGTCCTAGAGCGCCCTCTACTGTCCCTGTGGAAAAAGAAAACACAATGTCACTGTATAAAAAATAGTATTTTACTGACATTCCTTCTTCTTTATTTCGTTTTATTTTTCTTTCTATCATTCTGCGTTTCTATCTTTCATTCTTTTCTCTCTCTTTCGTTCTATCCTTCTCTTTTTCGCTTTTCTGCTTCCTTCCTTTCGTCCTTTCGTTCTTTTGTTCTGCTTTTCTTTCTTTCACTCTTCCTTTATTACTTGCACCCTTCCTTCCTTTCCTGCTTTCTGTCTAACTTTTTTCTATCTTTCCTCTCTACCCCTCCCCTACAAACCACATTGTTGATCTTTTAAGACCACTATTAGGTCACATCTCAGCCTTCTTTTTCCTAGACAAAACAGTCCTCGTCTGTTCAACCTTTCCTGAAATCTAGAAACTCTGAATTCTGGTATCATCTTTGTTAATCTTTCTTTGTACCTTCTCCAGTGCCTCAATCGAAACTTTCACTTTTATTCTGGCCCGGGTCTTCTTGTTTTCCAATACACGTGCGCTCTGTAAAACAAATCCAACACGACGCACATTCGCTCTGCAAGATAAACCCAACAGCGCAGTTTTATCATCCACAGGTGTTTCCTGCCGCCTTTGGGTTTCTTGTTGAGCTCCTCCATCTCTCTGAGTCACTGTGAAGACTCCAGGCGCAGTAATACACGGCCGAGTGATTCGCCTGCAGGCTGGAGGACTTCAGATTGAACTCATAGTCATTCGATCGCTCGACGGTAAAACCGTCCACCGCCCCCTCTGGGTTCACGTGATTGGTACCAGCAGAGTAAAAAATGAACTGCGGCTCCTTCCCCGAGTACTGTCAGTACCAGTACATATACTGAGTACTGGTGCTTTCGAGAGTGCACTTCAGTTCCATCCCATCCCACGGAAATCTGGAGACAGCGGCGGGAGTCTGGCGGATACTCTGAGAGTACACATCTGGGAAAGAGACAGGGAGAGGAGGAGGTCAGTAAATTCAGATAATCGGGCAATTTTGAGAAAAGAAAGTAAGAAAGAAGGACAGATAGAAAGAAAGAAAGAAAGAAAGAAAGAAAGAAAGAAAGAAAGAAAGAAAGAAAGAAAGAAAGAAAGAAAGAAAGAAAGAAAGAAAGAAAGAAAGAAAGAAAGAAAGAAAGAAAGAACGAAAGGAAGAACGACAGGAAGAAAAAAAGAAAAGCGTAAATGTAGGTTATTAACAACAATTAATGTTTGAAAAAGTCCCTTACGGTGAAACAAGATAATCAGACCCAGTAACAGATACATCTTTTACTTGAAGCTTTTCTCTAAATAACTGAAAGGAGCGAGAACAAGAGAGTTGTGTCTGCTGAGGAGCCAATCCGCTCTTTTCAAACCATTGAGGGGAAAAGGAAGAGCGTAAGGAAGTGATGCAGTGTTGGATACGCCCATTCCTCGAGCGAACCAATCAGAATCCACTCCCCCGCTCTTTCCCCATATCACAGCAGTTTTTCCTCCTTCAAGTATGCATCTAATTCACTTTTGAAGGCTACTATTGAATCTGTGTCCACCACCCTATCACGCTGTGCATTCCAAATCATAACCACCCTCTGCGTAAAATGGTTTTTGGATCAAGTCGCCTCTGGTTCTTTTGCAAATCACTTTACAACTGTGCCCTCTGTTTATCGGCCCTACAGCCATTGGAAACAGTTCACCTTTATGTAGTCTGTGTAAACCCGTCATCGTTTTAAACAGCTGCAGATTCCCAAATAACCACATCTGGATTTCCAATGAGCCGATTCTGGACTCCCGATAAGCTGCCTGATTGTAATAATCTCTCCATGAAGGTATCTGGTGTGAAACAACGTGTGAACAATCGCTTCTCAGTTACTCTATCATTCTATCTATCTATATATGATTAGAACAAGTTGGGGGTTGGTATCAGAGACGGGCGGGTTTTTGTCGCACGGTTCAGTCTGAGTGTGTCTCTGAGCATCACTGCAGGCGCAGAAATACCGCGCCGTGTCGTTCGGCCGCACCATCGATATCTTCGGATCGAAGGAGTTATCTGCAGTTTTCTTGGCCCAAAATCGCTCCGTGAACCCGTCCGACCTGCTCGGGTCAGCTTCATGCTCCGCCTGCAGGATGTGCTGGAGTCCCAGGCCCGGGGCAGACGCTACCAGTACATCTAAGGATCAGTCCCGCGCTGGGTGCACGGGATAGTCACAGACTCGCCCTCTCTCACCGACACAAACGTCGGGACCGCACCATCTTCAGAGACTCGCCAACACCACGAAACAAAACAGGAATGAATAGCAAAGAGAGACAGTTATTTCCCAAGAAATAAGACACACTGACCTGTTTAATTATTAGCTGTTCCGTGACTACTATTCCAATGACCCTCCCTCGCTTACCATTGATTTAAATCGATATATTTCCTGTATTTTTCACTGAAATCTAATTGAACCGATTAAAGGAGTGGATAATTCGGATAGAGAGAAACTATTTCCTTCACTAGCGGAGGGTCCAGGACAAGGGGAGCACAACCTTATAAAAGGAGGGAAGCCTTTCAGTGGTGATGTCATGAAGCAATTATTCACAAAATGGGTAGTGGAAGTCTGGAACTCTCTCCCCTACAAAGCTGTTGAGGATGGGGGTCAATTGAAAATGTCAAAACTGAGATTGAAACATCTTTTTTCGCTGATGGTATGAAAGGTGACGCGATCAAGGAGGGGAGATGGAGTTAAGATACAGATCAGCCGTGATCTAATTGAGTGGCTCGAGGGCCTGAATGGCGTCCTCCTGTTCCTATGTTCCTTAACATAAACATTCGATCTGCTCTATCGCGGGACATGCTGCTTTTAGTCGATTTGGTAAAACCAGAATTATATTCTAAACCCCCAGGCGCTTGTAGTTATTTGGGAGCCCGTTCTTTTAGCGGAGCTCTCTTTGTAAAAGGGGCAATTGTCAGGGATTGACGTGGAAAAATCACACACTGATTTAAACAATACAGGAATAACCCTGTTCTCTATATGTCCATCCCGACTGTATTTAACACAATTTGTCTTCTTTATTTGTCACTTAACAGATACAGTCTATTTATTTCTCAACGCTGTTCTCTCATTAACTTTCTTTCTTTCTATCTTTCTTTCTTACTTTCTCTCTTATTTCTTTCCTTCTTTCTTTCTCCTTTTCCTTCTTTCTTTCTTTCTCTAATTATTAAACAATTGTTTTGTAGGATTTAATACATTCCTGCACCAGACTCAAAGGCCTCCTATAAGACACCGGCCTCACGCTTTAATTACCCGCCAATAGGAACAGCGGCAACGTGCAGGACAGGAGGCAAGTCCGCATCATCCGGGAAAGAGGGTCTGAGAGCGGGAACCAACGGCCAATAAGCTTCACAGCGACAGGAGCTATGAGGCTGTTGTTTGCAAGGCCAGACTGGCACGTGGAAAACGCACGATCTCTGTCATTCATCAGAAAACACTGGATATACAATGCCCCGCCCCTCACTCTCTGATTGACAGACTTGCCGCGCCCTCCCTGATTGACAGAGTGACAGCAGCGCCCCTACCCTCTCTGATTCCACAGGGAGTGGTTGAAGCGAATCGCATGGATGCATTTAAGAGGAAGCAAGACAACCATATGAGGGAAAAGGAAATAGAGGGTAAAGCTGATATATTTAGATGAGGAAAGACGGGAGGAGGCTCGTGTGGAGCATAAACGCCGACATGGACTGGTTGGGACAAATGGCCTGTTTCTGTGCCATGTATCCTATGTAATCCTATGTAATCATTCACAGCTCCACCACTCCCCTCTCTGATTGACAGCACCGCCCGTCCCCTCTCTGATTGACATCACCACCCCTCCCCTCTCTGAGAACTGGTCAGTCCCTCTGATTGACAGCTCCATCACTCACTCTCTGATTGATAACCCTGTCGCGCCCTCTCTGATTGACAGCTCCCCCCTCCCCCTTCTGATTGAAAGCACCGCATCTCCCCTCTGTGATTGACAGCTCCACCCCTCAATCTCTAATTGACATTCCTGCCGCGCCCTCTATGATTGACAGCTCCGTCACGCCCTCTCTGATTGAAAGCCCCGCCGCTCCCGTCTCTGATTGACAGCCCTGCAACGCGCACTCTGATTCGCAGCCCTGACTCTCTCTCCTCGGTTGACAGTCCCACCCATCTCTCTCTGATTGGCAGTGAGCAGAGCAGACCGGAACAGTCTGTTTCAAAGGGGACAGAGAGAGATTAAATGAGTGAGCAAAACAGTGACAGATGGATTCATTGTGGGCAAGTGTGACGTCATCCACTTGGGACCGAAGAAAGATATATCAGAGTATTTCTACACGATGAGAAGCTTGAAACTGAGGAAGTTTTTCAATTTCATAGAATGATACAACGCAGACGATAAGGTGAGAGTTAATAGAGGTGTTCAAATATCAGAGGGGTTTTGATGGAGTAGACAAGGAGAAATTATGGAACAGTTCCTGCAGATTGGAGGGTGGCAAATGTAACCCCAATACGTACAAAAGGAGGGAGAGAGAAAACAGGGAACTACAGACCGGTCAGCATAACATCAGTAGTAGGGAAAATGCTAGAGTCTATTATAAAGGATGTGATAACAGGACACTTGGAAAATATCAACGGGATTAGACAAAGTCAACATGGATTTATGAAAGGCAAATCGTGTTTGACAAGAGGATTTGACTACAGTTAGACAGGGCCTTGGTGAGACCACACCTGGAGTATCGTGTGCAGTTTTGGTCTCCTTACCTACGAAAGGATATACTTGCCATAGAGGGAGTGCAGCGAAGGTTCACCAAACTGATTACTGGGATGGCAGGTCTATCATATGAGGAGAGACTAGGACTGTATTCACTAGAGTTTAGATGAATGAGAGGGGATCTCATTGAAACGTATACAATTCTGACAGGGCTAGACAGACTGGATGCAGGGAGTATGTTTCCCCTGGCTGGTGGCGGGTGGGGGGGTGGGGTTCTAGAACGAGGGGTCACAGTCTCAGGATACGGGCTAGGATATTTAGGACTGAGATGAGGAGAAATTTCTTCACTCAGAGGATGATGAACCTGTGGAATTCTCTCCCACAGAAGTCTGTGGAGGCCAATTCGCTGTGTATATTTAATAAGGAGATAGATAGATTTCTAGACACAAAAGGCAGTAAGGGGTGTGGGGAGAGAGCGGGAATATGGTATTGAGATAGAGGATCAGCCATGATCATATTGAATGGCGGAGCAGGCTCGAAGGGCCGAATGGCCGACCCTTGCTCCTATTTTTCTATGTTTCTCCACTTCTAAATCCAACTGGTAGATGAGGAGACAGATTTTTTATGCCGCAAGATGTTATGATCGGGAATGCACTTACTAAAAGGGTGCTGGGGACAGATTCACTGGTAACTTTGACAAGGGAATTGGACATCAACTTTAAGAGGAAAAAAACAGGTCTGCGGGGAA
The DNA here is from genome assembly GCA_030390025.1 of Squalus acanthias. Taxonomy (NCBI): domain Eukaryota; kingdom Metazoa; phylum Chordata; class Chondrichthyes; order Squaliformes; family Squalidae; genus Squalus; species Squalus acanthias. Next base: position 359,427 of record JASTWF010000048.1, on the reverse strand, counting down.
TGAGCAGGGGTGTGGGAATAATTGGATAGGAGAGGCCAAAACTAGGGGCCATAAGTATCAGAAAGACATTAATAAATCCAATAGGGAATTCAGGAGAAACCTCTTTACGCAGAGAGTGGTGAGAATGTGGAACTCGCTACCACAAGGCGTAGTTGAGGGAAATAACACAAATGCATTTAAGGGGAAGCGAGATAAACACATGAGGGAGAAAGGAATAGAAGGATATTTAGAGATCGCATGGATGAACTACAACAATTGTACATCCCGGTCTGGCATAAAAATAAAAAAGGGAAGGTGGCTCAACCATGGCTAACAAGGGAAATCAGGGATAGTATTAAAACCAAAGAAGTTGCATACAAATTGGCCAGAAGTAGCAGCAAACCCGGGGACTGGGAGAACTTCAAAACTCAGCAGAGGAGGACGAAGGGTTTGATTAGGGCAGGGAAAATAAAATATGAAAGGAAGCTTGCAGAGAACATAAAAATGGACTGCAAAAGCTTCTATAAATATGTAAAAAGAAAGAGGTTAGTAAAAACAAACGTAGGTCCCCTGCAGTCGGAAACAGGGGAAGTCGTAATGGGGAACAAGGAAATGGCAGATCAATTGAACAAGTACTTTGGTTCGGTGTTTACTGTGGAGGACACACACAACCTGCCGGAAATAAAAGGGGTCAGAGGATCTGGTAAGAGGGAGGAGCTGAGGGAAATCCTTATTAGTCGGGAAAAGGTATTGGGGAAATTGATGGGACTGAAGGCTGAAAAATCCCCGGGGCCTGATGGTCTGCATCCCAGAGTACTTAAGGAGGTGGCCTTGGAAATAGTGGATGCATTGACGATCATTTTCCAACATTCCTTAGACTCTGGATCAGTTCCGATGGAGTGGAGGGTGGCCAATGTAACCCCTCTTTTTAAAAAAGGAGGGAGGGAGAAAGCAGGGAATTATAGACCGGTCAGCCTGACATCGGTCGTGGGTAAAATGATGGAAGCAATTATTAAAGATGTCATAACAGCCCATTTGGAAAGTGGCGACATGATAGGTCCAAGTCAGCATGGATTTGTGAAAGGGAAATCATGCTTGACAAATCTTCTGGAATTTTTTGAGGATGTTTCCAATAGGGTGGACAGGGGGGAACCAGTAGATGTGGTGTATTTGGACTTTCAGAAGGCCTTCGAAAAGGTCCCACACAAGAGATTGGTGAGCAAAGTTAAAGCACATGGGATTGGGGGTAATGTGTTGAGGTGGATTGAGAACTGGTTGGCACACAGGAAACAAAGAGTAGGAGTAAATGGGTACTTTTCAGAATGGCAGGCAGTGACCAGCGGGGTACCGCAGGGTTCGGTGCTGGGACCCCAGCTGTTTACATTATATATTAATGATTTGGACGAAGGGATTAAATGTAATATCTCCAAATTTGCGGATGACACTAAATTGGGAGGCAGTGTGAACAATGAGGAGGATGCTAGGAGGCTACAGAGTGACTTGGACAGGTTGGGTGAATGGGCAAATGTATGGCAGATGAAGTACAATGTGGATAAATGTGAGGTTATCCACTTTGGTGGTAAAAATAGAGAGGCGGACTATTACCTGAATGGTGGCAGATTAGGGAAAGGGGACGTGCAACGAGACCTGGGCGTCATGGTACATCAGTCACTGAAGGTGGGAATGCAAGTGCAGCAGGCAGTCAAGAAAGCAAACGGAATGATGGCCTTCATAGCAAGGGGATTTGAGTACAGGAGTAGGGAGGTGATGCTGCAGTTGTACAGGGCCTTGGTGAGGCCACACCTGGAGTATTGTGCGCAGTTTTGGTCTCCTAACTTAAGGAAGGACATTCTTACTATTGAGGGAGTGCAGCGAAGGTTCACTAGATTGATTCCTGGGATGGCCGGACTGACATATCAAGAAAGATTGGGTCAACTGAACTTGTATCCTCTGGAGTTCAGAAGAATGAGGGGGGATCTTATAGAGACATTTAAAATCCTGACTGGTTTAGACAAATTAGATGCGGGCAGAATGTTCCCAATGGTAGGGAAAACTAGAACCAGGGGTCACAGTCTAAGGATTAAGGGGAAGCCATTTAGGACTGAGCTGAGGAGGAACTTCTTCACCCAGAGAGTGGTGAATCTATGGAATTCTCTTCCACAGAAGGTTGTTGAGGCCAGTTCGCTAAATATATTCAAAAGGGAGTTAGATATAACACTCACAACTAAGGGGATCAAGGGGTATGGCGAGAAAGCAGGAATGGGGTACTGAGGTAGCATGTTCAGCCATGAACGCATTGAATGGCGGTGCAGGCTCGAAGGACCGAATGGTCTACTCCTGTACCTATTTTCTATGTTTCTATGTTTCTATGTTTTGACGGGGTGAGAGGAAGCTGGGAGGGAGGAGTCTCATGTTGGAACTAATTGAATCGCTCTTTCAAAGAGCCGGCACGGACTGGACTGATCGAGTGACCTCTCTCTGTGCTATAGGATTGTATGGTTCTATAAAACACGGATCATTTTTGGGCCAAAGTTCTCTCTTGTTTCAGGCAGTGCAGCTTTCAGTTCCCATGTGCTAAACGCGAATTAAAGGGTTAAATTCTTCCCTGTTCTGAACTTCTAGTTTATTTGAAAAAACACTTCAAAAGGCGCCTAGTGTCTGATGAGAAGTGGGTAAACGGTTTTCAACAGAGTTTGCACCCGCCGTCAGGACGCAGGTGTCTCAGTGACAAACATATCTGAGGAGTCATCTGGCCTTTGCACAGTGTGAAACATTCGTGACACGTTTAAGGGTTCTAAGATGAACTATATCCTATGTGTATGGGGCTGTTCGCCTTAGTGAAGGTTAAGAGGAGATTTACCAGAATGGTACCAGGGATGAGGGACGTCAGGTATGAGAGATAGGGAAGCTGGGATTGTTCTAATTAAAGCAGAGAATGTTAATGTGAGATGTAATGGAGATTTTTTTTATTCATAGGATGTGGGCGTCGCTGGCATTTATTGTCAATCCCTAATTGTCCTTGGGAAAGGTGGTGGTGAGAAAGCTTTCTTGAATCACAAGAGAGCAGTTAAGTGAACCAACTGGGTTTTTACGACACTCCTGTAGTTTCATCGTCATTATTACTGATACTAGCTTTTCAATTCGAGATTTAGTCAATTAACTGAATTTAAATTCCCCAGCTGTCGTGGTAGAATTTGAACTCATGTCTCTGGATCATTTTTCCCGAACTCTGGATTACTGGTTCAGCAGCATAACGCCTATGCTACCGTATCCCTTGTTAAAGATAATAAAGGGTTTTGATCGAGTAAATAATGATAAATTGTTTCCACTGGCAGGAGGATCGATAACCAGAGCACACGGATATAAGGTAAATGGTACAAGATCCAGAGGCGACAGGCGGAGAATTTTTTTTTTCACAGCGCTTTGTTATGATCTCAAACGCTCATCCTGAAAGGGTGGTGGAAACAGATTCAATACTAACATTCAAAAGGAAATTGGATACATATTTCCTGGAGGAAACGTTGCAGGTCTATAGGGGATAGGGCAGGGGAATGGGACTAATATAATAGCTTTTTCACAGAGCCGGCACAGGTGCGATGGGTCGAATGGCCTCCTTCCGTGAAGTATCATTCCATGATGCTGTGACAAGGAGCGCGTCTCAAGTCGCTATTGCAATAGGGGAAATAACAGGAATAATTCACTGGCGCATCGGCAGGTATGGGTATCTCCTCCACATACTCCAGTAACCACTCTTTCACCACTGACGTTAACCCATTTACCCACCGCAAAATCTGTTGATTAAAATGTACTTAATTTGTTTAAAAAGGACATTGAATGCATTGATATAACATTTTACAATTATTTAATAACAAATTATAATCATCCAAAGATAGAGAGATCAATAGATAGATAGATAGATAGATAGATAGATAAATACATGCATAAATCTTTGGACAGCTCGCTCTCCGTCTCTCCCTCTGTCTTCTCTATCTCTCAATGTCTCTCTTTCCCTGTCACTCTCTAAACCTGCCTCGCTGTTGCCTTCGCGCTCCCACTCTCCCTATCTCTCTGTCTCTGTTCCGTCTCACACCCTCTCGCCCTCCCTCTCTCTCTCTCTCCGTCTCCTTCTCTCTCCCTCTCACCCTCTCTCTATCCCTCTTCTTCACTCTATCCCGGTCTATCTATCAATAGAACTGGTTAGGCGGTAGTGTCTGAGACGGGCGGGTTTTTGTAGCACGGTTCAGTCTGAGTGTATCTCTGTGCATCACTGCAGGCGCAGAAATACCGCGCCGTGTCGTTCGGCCGCACCATCGAGATCTTCAGATCGAAGGAGTTATCTGCAGTTTTTTTGGCCCAAAATCGCTCCGTGATCCCGTCCGACCTGCTCGGATCATCTTCATACACCGCTTGCAGAAGGTTCTGGAGACCCTGGCCCGGCAGCTGACGGTACCAGTACATATTAGAATCAGTCCCGCGTTGGGTACACGGGATAGTCACAGACTCGCCCTCTCTCACCGACACATACTCCCGGGACTGCACTATCTTCTGAGATCCGCCAACACCTCGAATCAAAACGGGAAAGAACAGCAAAGAGAGACAGTTATTTCCCCAGAAATAAGACACATTAACCTGTTTAATGATTAGCTGTTCTTTGACTGATATTCCCCTTTCTCTCACACTCTTACTTTTCATTTCAATCGATGTATTTTCTGTATTTTCACTGAAATCTAATAGTGATCAAAGGATTGGATAGGCTAGATAGGGAGAAATTATTTCCTCTATCTACCCTATCACCCCCCTGCTCCTCTGCTCCTTAAAAGAACAGTCTACCGTCTCTACCGCGCGACATTCTGGTTTAGTCGAGTTGGCAAAACAAGATTAATATTCTAAACCGGCAGGCACTTGTAGTTAGACAGGAGCCAGTAGGTTTAGTGGAGCTCTCTTGTAAGCTGGATTGGCGTGGAAATGTCACTCACTGGTTCAACTATTATAGAACTAACCCAGTTAACTAAATGTCCATCCCGCCTTATTTAACACAATTTATCTCCTTTATGTGTCACTAAACAGATATTGTCTACTTGCTCCAAAAACCTTGTTCTCTTCCTTTCCTCTTTCTTTCTTTCAGTTTTTTTCTTTCTGTCTTTCTTCTTTCTTTCTCTCTTCCTTTCCATCTTTCCATCGTTCTATCTTTCTTTCTTTCTATCTTTCTTTTCATCTCGTTCTTTCTTTCTTTCTCTTTTTGATGAAAACTTGTTTTGTAGGCTCTTTAATACATTCCTACTCCAAAAGCTAAAGCCCTCTATGTGACACCGAGCTCTCGCTCTACTTACCCGCCAATAGGAACAGCAGCAACGGACAGGACAGGAGGCAAGTCCGCATGGTCCGGGACAGAGGGTATGTGACCGGGAGCCCCTCGACCCAAAAAGCTGCCCAGAGACTGGAGCACTGAGACTGCTGTTTGAAAGGCCCAAACTGGCGCGTGTAAACGGCAACGGTCTCTATTTCATAAAACACTGAAGGGACAATGCCCCGCCCCTCTCTCTATGATTGTCAATCCCGCCCCGCCCCTTTATCACTGACGATCTCACCCCTCACTCGATGATTGACAGCCCCGTCCGCCCTCTCTGTTTGACTGTCCCGTCATACCTCTCTCATTGACAGCCCCTCCCCACCGATTCCAATGAACAGCCCGGCCCCTCCCTCTCTGATTGACAGTAAGTAGAACAGATGGGAACCGGGATTTGCAAAGAGGATTTAGAGATTAAGTGAACGTGCAAAACAGTGCAAGAAGTAATTTAACGTGGGCAAGTGCGAGGCCTAGCACTTGGGACCTAACAAATATAGATCAGAGTATTTTCTAAATGGTTTTAAGCTAGGATTTGCGGAGAAACAAAGCGATTTAACTGTACAGGTAAAAATTCACTAAATGCTGGTAGATAGGGGGGAAATAAATCAAAAAGTCTAAAGGGATGTTGTCCTTTATCTCATGGGGTCAGGAATACAAACGGCAGGAAGTTATTCTTCTGTCCTATAGAGAATTGGTCAGACCCCATCTGGAGTACTGAGTTCAATTCTGGTAACCGCATCACAGGAAGGATATATTAGACTTGGAGGGGATGCAGCGCAGATTCACCAGACTGATACCCGGGACTGAGAGTGTTAAATTATGAGGAAGGATTGCAAAACATGGCCTATATTACCTTGAGTATAGAAGATTCAGTGCTGAACTGATTGAGATTTGTAAATGTTAAAATAAGTTGATAGGTTAGATAGAGAGCAACTGTTTCCTCTGGTGGGGGAGTCCAGAACAGCGGGGAGCAACTTAAAGTTAGAGTTAGGTCGTTCAGGCCTTGTGTGAAAAACTACCTGTTCACACAATGGTAGTGGAAATGTGGAACTCTCTGCTCCAAGAGTATGTTGAAGGTGAGGGAACAATTGGAGCCTTTAAGACTGTTATTGACCGATATTTGTAGGGTAAGATTATCGAGGTATGTGCAGCAAATGCGGTTGGACAGAAGGAATATACACATCACCCATGATCTAATTGGCTTGCAGAGCAGACTCGAGGGCATGAATATCCTTCTCTTGTTCCTATGTAACAGACTAGAGGGGCTGAATGGACTCCTCCTGTTACTGTGTAACAGGCTTATGTGGCTTAATGCTCCTTCTCCTGTACCTGTGTATACGGTCTCGAGGATGCTTAATGGCCTTCTCCTGTTCCTATGTATTAGGCTCAAGGGGACTGAATGACCGCCTTCTATTCCATATTAAACCATATTACAAGCAACCGTGTGTTTGATGGTCCTAGAGCGCCCTCTTCAGTCTCTGTGGAGAAAGAAAACACAGTGTCAGTGTGCAAAAGCTTCACAGTCTTCTACTTTATTTCCTTTTTTCTATCTTTCTTTCTTTCTTCCTTTCTTTCTGTGTATCTTTCTTCCTTTCTTTCTGGGTATCCTTGTTCCTTGTTTCCTTCTTTCCAGAAATTTATTTTTCTTTATATCATTCTTTCGTTCTGTCTTTCTTTTTTCGTTCTCCCTCTCTTTCTTTCCTTCTTTATTTCTATCTTCCTTTTGTTCTATCGTTCTTCACTATATTTAACTTATCTTTCATTGCAGCTTCTCCAGTGTCCTTTTTAATCTAATTTCTCACTTTATTCCAGCCCGTCTGTTATTCTTGTCAAGAACACGTTCGCTCTGCAAGATAAAACCAACAGGACGAGGCACCGCGCTGTTTCATGATCAACAGGTGTTCCTGCCGCCTTTGGGGTTTTTGTTGAGCTCCTGCATCTCTCTGAGTCACTGTGAAGACTCCAGGTGCAGTAATACACGGCCGAGTGATTCGCCTGCAGGCTGGCGGACTTCAGATTGATCTCGTTGCCATTCGGTCGTTTGGCGGTGAAACCGTCCACCGTCCCCTCTGGATCCACGTGATTGGTAGCCCCGGAGTAAAACATCAATTGCGGTCCCTTCCCCGGGTCCTGTCTGTACCAGGACATGGTACCGCTACTGGCACCCTCCACGTCGCACTTTATATCCACTCCATCCCCAGGAATATTGGAGAGGGCGGCGGGAGTCTGGCTGACCGTCTCTGAGTTCACGTCTGGGAAAGAGACGGGGAAAGGAGGAGGTCAGTAAACAGGAGCATTCTGGTTTGTAGAGGAAGAAAGAAGTAAAGAACGAGAGAAAGAGAGAATGAAGGAAACAATGAAAAAAAGAAAGAAAGATTAAAGAAAGGTTATTAACAAAGATTATTGTATGAAAAAATCACTTACATTGAAATAAGATCATGAGACTCAGTAACAGATACATCTTTTACTTTAAAATTTACTTTCAAAAATGAAATCAGCAAAAATAAGAGCGTTGAATCTTGTGAGGATCCAACCCGCCCTTTTCAAATCATTGACGAGCGGAAAGAAGTGATGCAGGCCCCTCCCTCTCTGATTGACAGCACCGCTCCTCCACTCCCAGGCTGATTCACAGCCCCACCCCTTCCCACGCTGATTGACAGACCCGCCCCCTCACTCTCTGAAACATCGTCCAGCCCCTCCCACTCTAATTGACAGTCCAGCCCCTCCCTCTCTGTTTGGCAGTAAGCAGAGCAGACCGGAGCAGGAAGTTGCAAGGTTGACCAAAACAACTTACGTGGATGAGAAGAAACTGCGGCAGGTTGAGTTTAACGTGGAACGTGGGCAAGTATGAGGTCATCCACTGGGGGCCTGAGGAAGAAACATCAGAGTATTTTCTAACTAATGAGAAGCTGGAAACTGTCGAGGAGCAAAGACATTTTGTTGGCCAGGTACACAAATCACTAAAAGCCAGGGGCAAACAAGAATCAAACAGCTTCATGGAATGTTGGCCTTTATGTCAAGGAGGCTGGAATACAAAAGGGAGGAATTTGTGCTTCAGTTGGACAGAGCCCTGGTCAGACTCCATCTGGCAAACTAGGTTCAGTTCTGGGGACCGCACCTCAGGAAGGATGTTTTGTCCTTGGAGGGAGGACAAGGCAGATTCACCAGAATGATACCAGGGCTTAGAGGGTTAAATTATGAAGACAGGTTGTACAGATTAGGCTTGTACACCCTTGAGTATAGAGGATTGAGGGGTGAACTGATTCAGTCTTTTAATGTTAAAAGGAGTTGATAGGGAAGATAGAATTAAAGTATGTCCACTGGTGGCGGAGTCCAGAAAAACGGGGCATAACTTTACAGTGAGAGCTAAGCCTTTCTGGCGTTAGGGCAGGAAGCACTTCTTCACACAAAGGGCAGAAATAATCTTCAACTCTCTGCCCGAAAACGATGAGCGTGCTGGCTGTCAACTGAAGATTTCTAGACCGAGATTCACAGATTTTTTCTTGGGTAAGTAGATCAAGAGATAGGGAGCAAAAGCGGCTCGATGGATTTAAGATAAGTTCCAGCTATGACCAAATTAAATGGCGCGGCAGGCTTGAAGAGCTGAATGGCCTCCTCCTGTTCCTGTGTTCCTATTAAACTATGTTCCAGGCACTGATGTCTTTCATGGTTCTAGAGCGCCCTCTGCTGTCCTTTTGGAGAAACAGAGCGTCAGTCGACCAAACCCCACCCGTGTGTTTACTTTCTTTCTTTCTGTCTTTCTTTCTCTATCGTTTTTTCCCTTCCCATTATATCATTCTTTCCTTCTTTACTTTAATCTTTATTTCCCTCTTTCTTTCTTTTTTCATACCTTCTTTTCTTTCTTTTTGCATTGATTATTTTCATTTGTTTTGCTCAGAGGGAACTTCACCTACCATTTAAAGCCATTGACCTCGGATGACAGAATGTCCTCAACACTTCAGACAGGACAGGTTGATGTTGTGCTCGATCAGCATGATCTTCTATTCCTTTCACTCCCCATGTGCTTATCTAGCTACCCCTTAACTGCAACTATATTATTCCTCTCAACTACTCCCTGTGGTAGCGAGTTCAACATTCTCGCCATTCTCTGGGTAAAGTGTTTTCTCCTGAGTTCCCTATTTGGACGTATTAGTGACTATCTTATATTTATGACCACGAGCATGGTCTTCCTCACAAGTGGAAATATCTTCCCTACATTTATCCTATCGAACATCTTTCATAATTTTCGCTATCAGCTCACGCCTCAGTCTTCTCTTTTCTAGAGAAAGCAGCCTTCCCCGGGTATTGCCTGTGCCAGAACATGTTATGGTTACTGACAGATTTCACATAGCGTTTCAGTTCCACACGCTCCCGGGGTAATTTGGAGACTGCGGCGGGAGTCTGGCGGATAATCTGCGATCTCACATCCAGGAAAGAGACGGGGAGAGGAGGAGGTCAGTAGACAGGGTCATTCGGGCAATGGGGAATGGGAGCAAGAGCGAAAGACAGAAAGAGAGATAGAAAAAAGGAAGAAAGAAAGTAAATGGAGGTTGTTAACAATAATTACTGTTTGAAAATTTCTCTTCAGGTGGAACAAGTTCAGCAGACCCAGTAACAGATAGATATTTTATTTTCATGTTTAATTCTAATGAGGGAAGGAGCGAGAGCAGGAGCATTGAGTGTTGCGAGGAGGCAAAGCGATCTTTTCAAATCATTGAGAAAAATATGAAGAGCATAAGGAACCAATAGAAGGACGGATACACCCTCTTTCTCCAGTTCAAACAATCGGAATCGACGTGTTTGCTAATGTCTCCCCCTTTCTCTCTCTGTCTCTTAATCTCTCTCTCTCTCTTTCTCTCTCGCTGTTCATCCGGCTCTCTCTGTGCCTCTCTCACTTTCTGGCTGTGTATGTTTCTGTCTCTCTCGCTTTATGTCTCTCTGTACATGTGTGTCTCTCTCTATGTCTGTGTATGTGTGTGTCTCCCTCTTGTCTCTCTGTCTCTCTCTCTGTCTCACTCTCTCTCCTGTCTCTCGCTCCCTGCCTCTCTTTCTCTCTGTCTCTCTTTCACTCGCTTTCTCTCTCTGTGTCTCTCTCTGTTCACTTTCTGTCTCTCTCTTTCCTCTCTCTGTCTCTGCGTTTCACTTTCACTCGCTTTCTCTCTCTCTCTATCTCTCTCTCTTTCCCCTCTCTGTCTCTGTGTCTCCCTTTCACTCGCTATGTATCACTCTCTGTCTCTCTTTCGCCTCTCTTTCACTCGCTTTCTCTCTCTCTTTGTCTCTCTCTTTCCTCTCTGTCTCTGTCGCTGTCTCTCTCTCTTTTTGTCTCTGTCTCTCTCACTCCCTCATTCACTAACTCTCTCTCTCTCTCGCGTTCTCTCTCTATTAAATCAATCTGCATTCAAATGTAAACGTGCGCTGATCAAAGCAAATCTCCAGTTTCAGACAGTGGAGCAGGAGTGAGAGATACGCGGTCCCACAGCCCCGCACTTCCATCCCCCTCCACTCCTCCTGATTCAATCACAAGTGCACGGATTGGTTACTTGCTCCGGGGCGTGGATGACGTATGATGTCAGACTACACGCCTCACCATCTTGTCCCCAGTCATTTAATGCGGGGAGGGCAGAGGAGGTAATAGGGGATGCGAGGGGCGGGAGACGAAGGAGTTGGAGAGAGGAGAGGCGGGGAAGGAGTGAAGCAGAAATCAAACACTGAACTAATATCTGGTGCTGTCACCTGGTGGCGAGAAATGTGCACTGAAAAGGTTTTTGTAGCGGGGGAGCCGCTTTCTCAAACGCTGTGCGGTACTACAAGCACAGTAATAGACAGCGGTGTGAGACGGAGAGGCGGCGCTCAGTTCCAAAGTAAACAGCGTATCGCTGCTTCTTTTGGCCTTAAAAGACTCGGTTGTGTATTTCGTAACAGCTCCTGCTCCAACAGAATAGAAAAGAGCTTCTAATGCCCGGTCGGGTTGTTGTCTGTACCAGTACATTTCGGAATAGCCAGTATTAGTCAGCGTGCATGTGAGCGTGGTCGACTCTCCTGCTCCAATCGATAGGACAGAAGGCGACTGCTCCACGTACGAGGCGAGTATTCCTGTCGAATGCAACATCGATTAGTTTCTTATTTTTGTCAATAATTTATTTGAGCACGGACTACAGAGAAAAAGATCTTCCATTCATAAAGCGCCAATCACGGCCACAGAAAGTCACAAAGCTTTTTACAATCAATGAAGTACTGATTAAAGTGCAGTCATTGTTGTAATGAAGGAAACGAGACAGCCAATTTGAGCACAGCAAGCTCCCACATACTGCTTTGAAATAAATGACCAGTAAATCTATTTTTTTGGTGTATGTTGTGGGATTAATGTTGGCCGAGGTCACCGGCGACAACTTCACTGCTCTTCTTCCAATAGTGCAATGGGATCATGTACGTCCATCTGAGAGGGCAGCTCAGTTTAACACCTTATCTGAAAGACGGCATCTCCGATAGTTCAGCATTCCCTCAGTGCTGGTCTCGGGATTGCCAGCATAGATTTTGTGCTCAAGTCTCAGGAGTAAGACTCCAACCCAAATCCTCTGATTCAAAGGCAAGATTTCAACCAGCTGAACAACAGCTGGCATTATAATACATTATTCTACAAAGAACTCTGCATAAGTTTGTTACTTTGACTTACGTGGGATCAGTGCCACCATCAACGTTAGATAATGAGCTTCATGAAACATGATTTATTCATTCGACAATGTCTCACTGTGCGAACGAGTGCAGCTCAATACCACGTTTAAAGGCAGTTTGTCTATTGGATCTGATTAAATACGAAGCATCCGGTTATAATTGTCACTCTAACGTCACTTCCTGTTGAAACCACGCGACATCCCATTCCTTCGCTAGTTTCGTAACTTCACAGAACCGTACAGCACAGAACGTTAAGGAAAGGACAAATAGAGGTGTTAAATATTACAAATGGTTTCGATAGAGTTGATAGGGAGAATGTAAATCCACTGGCAGGAGGGTCGTTAACCAGATGGCACAGATTTAAGATAATAGGCAAAACGACCAGCGGGGAGATGAGGAGACGTAAATTTTATTGCAGAGAGTTGTCATGATCTGGAATGCATTGCCTGAAATGGCGATGAAGCAGTTTAATAACAAATTATTCAAGGGAATTGAATATACACTTGATAAGGAAAAAAACAGGACTATGGCAAAACAGCAGGGGAGTGGGACTAAATTGATAATCGGGATCAAAAGGTAGGGTCCTTATAGGATATACACTAATACATGCAAGAGGGAATTCAGGAGTAACCTCTTTACCCAAAGTGTGGTGAGGATCTGAAACTTGCTACCACATGGGGTGTTTGGGTCAAATAGCATAGTTGCATTTATGGGGAAGCTAGATAAGTACATGAGAGAGAAAGGCAGAGAAGGATATGCTAATATGTGTATTGCAGAGGGATAGGACGAAGCCGGTGGGGATCAAATTGGATAGGTCTTTCAAAGAGCCGCATCAGACCAGACGGGCCGAATGACCTCCTCCAGTGCTGTAGGATTCTAGGATTCTTGGAAAAACGTAACGTTCCTGGGAAAAATGTTCTCCTGTTTCAGGCAGTGCAGGTTTGAGTTCCTATGTGCTGAGCGAGAATTCAAGGGTTAAATTCTTTGCTGAGCTGAATTCGCAGATTCTTTGAAAAACACGTCAAAAGGCGCCTAGAGTATGTTAGAGAAGCGGGTAAACGGTTTTCAACAGATTCTGAAACCGCCGTCATGCGGCAGGTGTCCCGGAGACAAACGTATCTGAAGATGCGCCTCGCCTTCGCACCGTGTGAACCATCGGTGGGTGAGAATTGCAAGGGTGCTAACATTAACTATTTGCTAATTGTATGGGGTGTTCTCCTTAGAGCAGAGAATGTAAGGCGGAGATTTACCAGAATGGTACCTGGAATGAGCGACTCCAGTTTGCTGGAGAGACTGGTGAAGCTGGTGTTGTTCTGTCTGCAGCACGCAATCTGGTTCTAAAATGACGATAATATCTTAAAAGAACGACATTCAGTACGTTGATACATCATTTTTTACTTAATTAAAAGCAATTTGTATCCTATTCACGTTAGATAGATAGATAGATAGATAGATAGATAGATAGATAGATAGATAGATAGATAGATAGATAGATAGATAGATAGATAGATAGATAGATAGATAGATAGATAGATATATAGATAAATAGATAGATAGATAGATAGATAGATAGATAGATAGATAGATAGATAGATAGATAGATAGATAGATAGATAGATAGATAGATAGATCTCATCGCTCTCTCCCGGTCTAGAACTCGTTTGGCGGTAGTGTCTGAGACGGGCGGGTTTTTGTAGCACGGTTCAGTCTGAGTGTATCTCTGTGCATCACTGCAGGCGCAGAAATACCGCGCCGTGTCGTTCGGCCGCACCATCGATATCTTCAGATCGAAGGAGTTACCTGCAGTTTTCTTGGCCCCAAATCTCTCCGTGATCCCCTCCGACCTGGTCGGGTCACCTTCCTGCACCGCATACAAGAGGTCCTGGAGTCCCAGGCCCGGGAGCTGACGGTACCAGTACATGTAAGAATCAGTCCCGCGCTGTGTGCACGGGATAGTTACAGACTCGCCCTCTCTCACCGACACATACTCCCGGGACTGCACTATCTTCTGAGACCCGCCAACTCCTGGAAGGAAAATAGAAGTGAACAGCAAAGAGAGACAGTTATTTCCCCAGAAATGAGACACACTAACCTGTTTAATTATTAACTGTTATTTGACTGATTTTCCCCTTTCACTCGCACTCTTGCTTTTCATTTCAATCGAAGTACTTTCTGTATTTTCACATAAATCTAATTGAGCTGACCAAAGGATTGGATAGGCTAGATAGGGAGAAATGATTTCCTCTATCTACCCTATCAGCCCCCTGTTCCTCTGCTCCTTAACAGACACATTCTCTTTGCTCTACCGCGTGACATTCTGGTTTTAGTCGATTTGGCAAAACAAGATTAATATTCAACAGCCGCAGGCACTTGTAGTTAGACAGGTGCCAGTATGTTTAGTGGAGCTCTCCTTGTAATATGGATTGGCGTGGAAATGTTACTCACTGGTTCAACTACTATAGAAGAAACCCTGTGAACTAAAGTTCCCTCCCGCCCTAATTTAACACAATTTATCTCCTGTAAGTGTCACTAAACAGATATACTCTACTTGCTCCAACAACCCCGTTCTCTTCCTTTCCTTTGTTCTTTCTTCGTTTTAGCTATTTTCTTTCTGTCTTTCTTTTTTCTTTCTTTCTGTCTTTCTTACCTTCGTTCTATCATTCTTTCTTTCTATCTTTCTATGCATCTTTTTTATCTCATCCATTCATTCTTTCTCTTTTTGTTGAAAATTAAAACTTGTTTTGTAGGTTCTTTAATACATTCCTACTCCAAAAGTTAAAGCCCTCTATGTGACACCGGCCTCTCCCTTTACTTACCCGCCAATAGGAACAGCGGCAACGTGCAGGACAGGAGGCAAGTCCGCATGGTTCGGGAGAGAGTGTCTGAGACCGGGAGCCCCTCGACCAACAAGCTTTCCAGAGAAAGGAGCAATGACACTGTTGTGTGCAAGGCCCGAACTGGCGCGTGTAAACGGCAACGGTCTCTATCATTCATAAGAAAACACTGAACATACAATGCACCGCCCCTCCCTCTATGACTGGCAGCCCCGCCCCTCACTCGATGATTGATAGCACCGACCGCCCTCTATAGTTAATAGCCCCGTCATATTTCCCTGATTGACAGCCCCTCCCCACCATCTCCAATGAACAGCCCGACCCCTCGCGCTCTGATTGGCAGGAAGTGGAACAGATGGGGACCGGGAGTTGCTAAGGGGACACAGAGATAAAGTGAGCGGCAAAACAGTGGAAGAAGGAACAGTGGAAGAAGTGGGTAAGTGCGAGGTCATCCACTTGGGATCTAAGAAAAATAGATCAGTGTATTTTCTAAATGGTGTTAAGCTAGGAATTTCGGAGGAGCAAGGGGGATTTAACTGCCCAGGTAAACAAATCACTAAATTCCGGTAGAAAAGGAAAAAAGGAATCAAAAAGTCGAACGGGATGTTGTCCTTTATCTCAAGGGGTCTGGAATATAAAGAGCAGGAAGTTATTCTTCTGTCGTATAGAGACTTGGTGAGACCCCATCTGGTGTACTGAGTTCAATTCTGGGAACCGCACCTCAGGAAGGATATATTAGACTTGGAGGGGATACAGCGCAGATTCACCAAACTGATACCCGGCACTGAGAGGATTAAATTATGAGGAGGGATTGCAAAACTTGGCCTATATTACCTTGAGTATACAAGGTTCAGTGCTGAACTGATTGAATTTTGTACATGTTAAAATAAGTTGATTGGGTAGATAGAGAGAAACTATTTCCTCTGGTGGGGGAGTCCAGAACAAGGGGGAGTAAACTTAAAGTTAGAGGTAGGTCGTTCAGGCATTCTGTCAAAAATCACCCCTTCACACAATGGTAGTGGAAATGTGGGACTCTCTCCTCCAAGGGTCTGTTGAGGCTGAGGGTCAATTGGAGCTTTCAAGACTGAGATTGATAGACATTTGTTGGGTAAG
The DNA here is from genome assembly GCA_030390025.1 of Squalus acanthias. Lineage (NCBI taxonomy): Eukaryota > Metazoa > Chordata > Chondrichthyes > Squaliformes > Squalidae > Squalus > Squalus acanthias. The sequence continues at coordinate 343,482 of JASTWF010000048.1, read as the reverse complement.
TGTATCGAGGATTATGGAATAAATGCGGTTAGATATAATGAAGATAGAATCACCCATGATCTAATTGGCCAGCAGAGCAGCCTGGAGGAGCTGAATATTCTCCTCTTATTCTGATGCAACAGGCGCGAGTGTCTGTGTGGACTTCCTTCTGTTCCTGTGTAGCAGACTCGTGTGGCTGAATGGGCCTCCTCCTGTACCTGTGTATACGGTCTCGAGGATGCTTAATGGCCTTCTCCTGTTTCTAGCTAACAGGCTCAAACTGACTGAATGACCTCCTTCTATTCCATATTAAACCATATTACAAGCAACCTTGTGTTTCATGGTCCTAGAGCGCCCTCTTCAGTCTCTGTGGAGAAATAAAACACAGTGTCAGTGTGTAAAAGCTCGAAAATCTTTTTACTTCATTTCCTTCTATTTATCTTTGTTTCATCTTCCTTTCTTTCTTCATTTCTCTCTTTCCGGATTGTTTCTTTCTTTATAACATTATTTCTTTCTGCCTTTCTTTCTTTTATGGTTCTTCCACTCTTTGTTTCCTTCTTTCTTTTTTCTATCTTCCTTTCTTTCTATCGTTCGTCACTATATTTAACTTATCTTTCATTGCAGCTACTCCAGTGCCTTTTTTTAATCTAATTTCTCACTTTTATTCTAGCCCGTCTCTTCTTCTTGTCAAAAACGCGTTCGCTCTGGAAAATAAACCCAACAGAACGCGGCACCGCGCGGTTTCATCATCAACAGGTGTTTCCTGCCGCCTTTGGGGTTTTTGTTGAGCTCCTCCAACTCTCTGAGTCACTGTGAAGACTCCAGGCGCAGTAATACACGGCCGAGTGATTCGCCCGCAGGCTGGAGGACTTCAGGTTGAACTCGTTGCCATTCGGTCGTTTGGCGGTGAAACCGTCCACCGTCCCCTCTGGATCCACGTGATCAGAACCCGAGGAGTAAACCATCAACTGCGGCTCTTTCCCCGGGTCCTGTCTGTACCAGTACATGTATCCGCTACTGGCGCCCTCCACGTCGCACTTCAGTTCCACTCCCTCCCCAGGAATATTGGAAACAGCGGCGGGAGTCTGGCGGACCGTCTCTGAATTCACGTCTGGGAAAGAGACGGGGAAAGGAGGAGGTCAGTAAACAGGAGCATTCTTGGTTGTCGGGAAAAAAAGAAATACAGAGCGAGAGGAAGAGAGAATGAAGGAAACAACGATGGAAAGAAAGAAAAGAAAGAAAGAAAAAAATAGGAAAGAAAGGTCATCAACAAAGATTATTGTGTGAAAAAATCACTTACATTGAAATAGGATTATGAAACTCAGTCACAGATACATCTTTACCGTTAAGATTTAATTTTAGTAATGAAATCAGCGAAAACAAGAGCGTTGATTCTTGTGAGGATGCAACACGCTCTTTTCAAGTCATTCGGGAAACCATGACGAGCTTAAGTTAGTGAAGGAGGGCCCCCGCCCATCTCGGACTGACAACACCGCTCCTCCACTCCCAGGTTGGTTCACAGACACGCCCCTCCCTCTCTGTTTGGCAGTAAGTAGAGCAGACGTGAGAAGGAAGTTGCAAGTTTGACCAAAACAGATTAGGTGAATGAGAAAAAACAGCGGCAGGTAGAGTTTAACGTGGAAAAAGGGCAAGTATGAGGTCATCCACTGCGGGCCTGAGGAAGAAACATCAGAGTGTTTTCTAACTGATGAGAAGCTGGAAACCGTCGAGGAACAAAGAAATTTAGTTGGGCATGGACACAAGTCACTAAAAGCCAGGATAGATGTGCAAAAATGAATCAAAGAGCTTTATGCAATGTTGGCCTTTATGTCAAGGAAGCTGGAATACAAAAGGGAGGAAGTTATGTTTCAGTTGCACAGAGCCCTGGTCAGACTCCATCTGGCAAACTAAGTTCAGTTCTGGGGAACGCACCTCAGGAAGGACGTTTTTGCCCTTGGAGGGAGTGCAAGGCAGATTCACCAGAATGATACCAGGGCAGTTTGTATAGACTAGGCTTGTATGCCCTTGAGTATAGAGGATTGAGGGGTGAATTGATTTAGTCTTTTAATGTTAAAAGGGGATTATAGGGTAGATAGAATGAAAGTATGTCCACTGGTGGCGGATTCCAGAACAACGGGGCATAACTTTACAGTGAGAGCTAAGCCTTTCAGGTGTGAGGGCAGGAAGCACTTCTTTACAGAAAAGGCAGTGAGAATCTTGAACTCTCTCCCCCAAAACGTTGCGCGTGTTGGACGTCAAGTGGAGATTTCTAGGCCGTAATTGATAGATTTTTTCTTCCGTAAGTAGATCAAGAGATGGGGAGCAAAAGCGGATTCATGGATTTAAGAAATGTTTCAGCTTTGATTCAGTAGAATGACGAAGCAGGCTTGAAGAGCTGAATGGCCTCCTCCAGGTCCTATGTTCCAGGCACTGATGTGTTTCATGATCCTGCAGCGCCCTCTGCTGTCCATGTCGAGAAACACAGCGTCAGTGGGCAAAAAAACACCCGTCTGTATACTTTCGTTCTTTCGTTCTTTCTTTCACTCTTTCTTTCTTTCTGCCTTTCTTTCTCTATCCTTTTCTTTCTATTTCTCAATCATTATATAGCTCTTTCCTTCGTTACATCTATCTTTATTTCCCTCTTTCTCTCTTTTCTTCACACCTTCTTTCCTTTCTTTCCTTTTGGATTGATTATTGTTATTTGTTTTGCTCAGAGCCAACTTCACCTACCACTGAATAAGCTCAACACTTCAGTCAGGATGTGCCCGATCAGCATACCCTTCTATTCCTTTCTCCTTCGTGTGTTTATGTAGCTTCCCCCTAAATGCATCTATGCTGCTCGGCTCAACCACTCCCTTTGGTAGCGAGTTCAAAGTTCTCGCCATTCTCAGAGGAAAGAGGATTTTCCTGAATTCCTTATTTGGATTTATTAGTGAGTATTTTATATTTATAACCCCGAGCTTTGGTCTTCCCCACATGTGGAAACATTTTCCATACCATCAACGTTAGATAATGAGCTTCATGAAACATGATTTATTCATTCGACACTGGCTCGCTGTGTGATCGAGTGTCACTCAATACCACGTTTAAAGGCAGTTTCTCTGTTGGATCTGATTAAACATGAAGCATCCGGTTGTAATTGTCACTCTTACGTCACTTCCTGTATAGCCCACACTCCATCCCATTCCTTCGGTAGTTTAGCAAATTCACAGAACCGTACAGCACAGAAGGTTAAGGAGAGAACTAATAGAGATTTTCAAAATTAAGAAGGGTTTTGATAGTCATGATGGGGAGAAACTATATCGACTGGCAGGATGGTCGTTAACCAGATGGCACAGATTTAAGATAATGGGCATTAGAACCAGCGGGGAGATGAGGAAACATAAATGTTATTACACAGAAAGTTTTCATGATCTGTAATGTATTGCCTGAACGGGCAGTGGAAACAGATTTTATAATAACTTTGAAAAGGAAATTGGATATCAACTTGAAAAAGAAAGAGA
>JASTWF010000048.1:210000-335000 GCA_030390025.1 Squalus acanthias | reverse complement strand
AGTTATGAGACTGCTGTGTGCAAGGACGGAACTAATGGGTTTAACCCGGAACCACCTTTATGATTCAAAACATAACACTGAACATACAATGTCCCACGCCTTCCCGTTTGATTGACAACCCTGTACCTCCCAATTATATTGACAACCCAGCTCTGCCCCCATTGGAGGGGAACCCGGCCCCTCCCTCTTTGATTGCAGGTAAGCAGAGCAGATGGGAACAGGGAGTTGGAAAGGGGAAATGGACAGATTAAGTGAGTGGGCAAACCTGTGGAAGATGAAATTTAAAGTGGGAAAGTGTGAGGTCATGCACTTTGGCCCTAAGAAAGAAAGGTGTCCAGTACACAAATCACTAAACGCCAGTAGACAGGTGCACAAATGAATCAAATAGGCTAATGGAATGCTGTCCTTTATCTGAAGGAGTCTGGAATACAAAGCGAGCAAGTTGTGCTCCTGTCATATAGAGCCTTGGTGAGTCACCATCTGGAGTACTGAGTTCAGTCTGGATACCGCACCTCAGGAAGGATGTATTAGGCTCAGAGGGGATCGAGCACAGATTCACCAGATTGATACCGGGCCTTAGATGGTTAAATTGTAAGGGCAGGCTGAGGATCAATTGGAGCTTTCAAGACTGTGATTGACCGATATTTGTTGGGTAAGGGTAAGAGGTATCTGGAGCAAAGGTGATTATGGAGTTGAGACACACATCAGCCATGATTGATTGGCATATCAGGCTCGAGGGGCTGAATGGCCTACTCTTGTTCCTATGTAACAGGCTCGAATGGTTACACGGTCATCTCCTGTCGCTGTGTAACAGGTTCGATGGCCAAATTGCCACTTCCTGCTCCTATGTAACAGGCTAGAGGGATGTATGCCCTCTTCCTGTTCCTGTGTAACAGGCGCAAGGGAAATGAATGACCTCCTCTTAATCCTGTCTTTCTAGCAAAACATATTCAATAAACAGCGTGTTTCGTGGTCCTGGAGCGCCAGCTGCTGTCCCTGTGGAGAAAGAAAACATTGTGTCAATGTATAAAAGCAAGCAGTCTTATAATTTTATTTTCTTCTTTTTATCTTTCTATCCTTCTTTCTGCCATTATTTTTGTCTTTCTTTCATTCTCTCTTTCTTTCCTTCCTTGTTTTGTTCTTGATATCTATTGCTTTTTTCTCTCTATCCAACATTCATTCCATCATTCCCCAATACATCTAACTTAATCTTACTTTGCACCTTCTCCGGTGCCTTCATATCTAATCTCTCACTTTTCTTCGAACGCGTGTCAAAAACACGTTCGATCTGTGAGGGGCAGTCCAGAACTAGGGGGCATCAGCTGAGTATTAAAGCGAGGCAGGTCAAGGGTCATATCTGGAGGCACCTCTTGACACAAAGGATAATGAAAATCGGCAGTTCTCTCACCCAAAGTGCTGTTGAGGCCAGAGGTCAACTGGAGTTTTCAAAACTTAGATTTACGTTATCTAAGGGTATGAAGGGTTAGGGAACCAATTTGGTTAAATGGAGTTAAGATTCAGATCAGCCATGATCTGATTGAACGGCGGAGCGGCTCCAGGGCCTGAATGGCCTCCGTCTGCTCCGAATAAACCATGTTTGGGCACATTTGGGTCTCATGGGCCTAAAGCGCCCTCTGCTGTCCCTGTGGAGAATGAAAACAACGGGCCAGTAGACAAAGACAACACGTCATCAGTGGATAAAAACCCAACAATCGTTTAACTTACTTTTTTCATGAATTCATTATTTCTATCTATATTTCGTTGTTGCATTTTTTAATTTTATACTTTTTGGGATCTGAACCAGTTTATGCGCTGGCACACTGCTAACTGAATCTGCTCAATAATTCAGCACAGGATGGGTTGATATTGTACACTATCAACATTACCTTCTATTCCTTTCTCCCTCATGTGCTTATCCGGCTTTCCCTTAACTGCTTCTGTGCTTTTCGCCTCAACTACTCCTTGTGGTAGCGAGTTCCGTATCCTCACCACTCTCTGGGTAAAACAGCTTCTACTGAATCACCTAATGGATATATAATTGACTATCTCATATATAAGGCCCCTAATTTTGAACGTCCACACAAGTGAAAATATGTTCTCTACGTTTACTTCATAGAATACCTTCCATAATTATAAAGACCTCCATCAGGTCATCCCTCAGTCTTCTCTTTGCCAGCGAAAAGAGCCGAAACCCGTTCAGCCTTTCGTGAAAGTTGTAACCTCTCAGTTCTGGTGTCATCATTGTAAATGTTTATTTTCACCTCCTCCAGTGACTCTATATCTAATCATTCAATTCTATACCCGTCTGTTCTTGTCAAACAAACGTTCGCTCTGCAAAATAAACCCAGCAGGACGCGGCACCGCACGGTTGCATCATCCACAGGTGTTTCCTGCCGCCTTTGGGGTTTTTGTTGAGCTCCTCCATCTCTCTGAGTCACTGTGAAGACTCCAGGCGCAGTAATACACGGCCGACTGATTCGCCTGCAGGCTGGAGGACTTCAGGTTGAACTCGTAGTTATTAGGTCGCTCGGCGGTAAAACCGTCCACCGTCCCCTCTGGATTCACGTGATTGGTACCCGTGGAGTAAAACATGAATTGCGGCTCCTTCCCCGGGTTTTGTCTGTACCAGTACAAGTCAGGGTTACTGGTGCCCTTCACATTGCACTTCAGCTCCACTGCATCCCCGGGAAATCTGGAGACAGCGGCGGGAGTCTGGCGGATACTCTGGGAGTTCACGTCTGGGAAAGAGAGGGAGAGAAGGAATTCAGTAAACGGGGATATTCGGGGCAATGTAGAAGGAAAAAAAAGAAGGAATGAAATAAAAAAAGAGAGAAAGAAAGAGAAAAAGAGAAAAAATAAATAAATAAAAAACGTATAAAAAGGTTATTGACAAGAATTAATGTTTGAAAAAGTCCCTTACTGGGAAACAAAATAAGCAGACTCAGTAACAGATACATCTTTTACTTGAAGCGTTCTCTTAATAATGAAAGGAGCGAGAACAGGAGAGTTTTGTGAGGAGCAAACCCGCTCTTTTCAAATTATTGAAGGAAACATGAAGAGAGTGAGGAAGTGATGCAGGGTTGGACACGCCCCCTTTCGCCGATCGATCCAATCAGAATCGATGTGATTGCTGATTACGAACGTCTGACTGGACCTTATGGCTTTAACATTCCCAACAATGGTGTCTATCGGTCATTGTTTATTTACTAATCAGATATGGTCTTATCCAGATCAGGGCTTCTAGTTATCCACACGTGGGTAGTGACTAACACATGGACAACACTGGTCCATCGCAAACCCTTTAGATTAGAAGAGGCAGACGGTGCAACAATATCCGGGTCACATCGGGCTGTTCCTCTGTTCTACCGCATGGTTGGGCTCATTGTGTGGCCTATGACGGTCAGCAGGATGCAAAGACTTGCCGTGGACTGGGGAACCTGCAAACGGCCCCACTGTATTCAGACTGCAGTGAACCCGTCCCACATCAGAGATAACACTCGATGAGCTGAACATGAATGGCCACAGATATAGAGCTTGCTGAGTGTGTATTGTGTGTGTGTCTCTTTCCCTTCTCGCCCTCTCTCTGTATCTCTTGCTCTATTTCACTCTTTTTTCGCGCTCTGTCTGTCTCTCGCTCTCTATCTCTCTCTCTCTCTCTGTCTCTCTCTCTCTGTCTCTCTGCCTCTCCCTCTCTCTCTGTATCTCACTCTCTCTATTTCTCTCGCTCTCTGTCACAGTCTCACTCTGTCATAGCCTCTCTCTCCGTATTTCTGTCTCTTTGTGTCTGTCTCACGCTCTGTCTTTCTGTATCTCTCTCTGTCTCTGCCTCTCTGTGTGTCTCTCTCTGTCGCTCTCTCTCTTTCTCTATCTCTGTATCTCTCACTAACTCACTCACTCTTTCTGTCTCACTCCCTGTCTCGAATTCTCACTCTGTCTCTATGTCTCTCACTCTCTCTCTCTCTGTTTCTATCACCTACTCTTTCTTTCACTGTCCCTCAGTCACTTTCTATGTCGCTCACTCGTTGTGTCTCTGTCTCTCTCTCTGTCTCTCACTCTCACAATCCCTCCCCAACTCTTTCATTGTCTCTCTCTGTCTGTCTGTGTCACACTGTCTCTCTGATTCCCTCTCCCACTCAGTATGTCTCTCACTCTCTCTCTCTCTATTAAAACAAACTGAATTGAAAGGTAAATTTGCTCTGACCAGAGCTGATCTCCAGACTCAGACAGCGGAGCAGGAGTGAGAGACACGCGGTCCCACAGCCCCGCACATCCATCCCCCTCCGCTCCTTCGCTGCTCCTGATTCAGTCGGGAACCCTTCTCACAAAATTGCGCCGATTGGTTAGGTGTTGGAGGCGGGTAGGCGTCTTCGACGTCACCGTCTCACCGGAATTGTCAAATAATTGAGCATGAAGAGCATAAGGAGGTGAAGCAGGGTTGGACACGCCTCCTTCTCTAGTCGAACCAATTAGAATCAATGTACTTGGTCAGCGATTCGAGCTCTGAGACTGTTGTGTGCAAGGCCCGGAACTGGCAACGATCTCTATCATACAGAAGAAAAGACTGAATATAGAATTCTCTGGCCCTCCCTCTCTGATTGGCCGCTCCAGCCCTCCCTCTCTGATTTGCAGAATGCAGAGTTAATGGGAGCAGAAAGTTGCAAACGTGACCTAGCCATGTGTAAAAGTCTCGTGGGGCGAAATGGCCTCCGCCTCTTCCTATGCAACAAGGTCGAGTGACTGAATGGACCTCCTCCTGTTCTTATGTAATAGGCTTGTGTGGCTGCAGGGGTCTCTTCTTATTCCAATGTAACAGGTTCTACCGGCTAAGTGACCTCCTCCTGTTCCTATTTAAAAGGGTCGCAAAGCTGAATGGGCCAACTACTGTACTTGTGTAACAAGCTCGAGGGCTGAATGGCCTCCTCCTGTTCATGTGTAACAGGCTCCATGGGCTAAATGGCCCCATATTATTCCTTTTAAGAGATTGTTAGCGAAAGTTGAAGGACTTCGAATTGAAGGTAAATTATTGACCTGATTATAAAATTGGCTGAGCGTCAGGAGACAGAGAGTACAGAGAATGAGCAGGTATTCTAATTGGTATCATGTGACTAGTGCTTTCCCACCTGGATTTGTGTTGAGTCCTCCAATATTTACCGTATTTATTAACGACTTAGATGATGGGATAGAGAGCCACATATCCAACGTTGCCAATGACAATAGGCAACATGATAAACAGAGTAGAGTCAGCATTAAATTACAAAGGGTGATTCAGCGAGTGGGCAAAACTGTGGCAAATGGATTTCAATGTATGTAAGTGTGAGGTCATCCACTTTGGACGGGAAAAGGAATGATCAGAGAACTTTCTAAATGGCCATAAGCTAGAAACAATAGAGGTCCAAAGAGACTCAGTGCTCCATGTACATAGATCATTAAAATGTCATGGACAGGTGCAGATCATTATCAAAAAGGCTAATGCAATTCTGGGCTTTATAACTAGATGACGAGAATACAAGGGAGTAGAAGTTATGATACCGCTTTACAAAGCGCTGGTTAGACCACAACAGGAGCACTGTGTTCAGTTGTGGGTACGACACCTTAGGATTTACCGGAATGATACCTGGACATCAAGGGTTAAGTTACGATGAGAGATTACACAAACTGGGGTTGTATTCCCTGGACTTTAGAAGGTTAAAGGGTGATTTGATGGAAGATTTCAAGATATTACTGGGAACTGATAGGGTGGATAGAGAGAAACTACTTCTGCTGGTTCGGGAGTCTAGAACAAGGGGACATGGCGAAACCATTCAGGCGTGAAGTTAGCAAACACTTCTACACGCAAAGTGTGGCAGAAGTTTAAACTCTCTTCCACAATGTTCGGTTGATTCTCGGTCAACTGTTCATTTTAAATCTGAGCTTGATAGATTTCTGTTAAACAAAGTTGTTAAGAGATATGGGGAAAAGGCGGGTATATGGAGCTAGGTAACAGTGCAGCCATGAACTCTATGAATAGCGGAACAGGCTCAAGGGGCTAAATGGCTTACTCCTGTTCCTATGCGCCTACGTAACAGGGTCGAGCGGTTAATGACCTCCTCCTGTTCCTGTGTAATAGACTCGAGGAGGGATGAATATCTTCCTCCTGTTCCTGTGTAACAGACTCGAGGAGTGCAGAATGGCCTCCTCCTGTTCCTGTGTAACAGACTCGAGGAGGGATGAATCTCTTCCTCCTGTTCCTGTGTAACAGACTCGAGGAGGGCTGAATGGCCGCTTCCTGTTCCTGTGTAATCGACTGGAGGAGGGACGAATCGCTTCCTCCTGTACCTGTGTATTAGACTCGAGGAAGGATGAATGACCTCCTCCTGTTCCTTTGTAACAGACTCGAGGAGGGATGAATCGCTTCCTCCTGTTCCTGTGTAACAGACTCGAGGAGTGCTGAATGACCTCCTCCTGTTCCTGTATGACAGACTCGACCTTTAAGACGCTCTCCTGCTTCTGTGTTCCTATTTAACTATGTTCTTGCATCAGATGTGTTTTATGGTCATAGAGCGCCCTCTGCTGTCCCTGTGGAGAAAGAAAACACAGTGTCAGAACCGAAAAACCAAAGTCTTATTATTGTTATTCTTTCCAGACAGTTACAACCTCTCAGTACTGGTGTGATTCTTGTTAATCTTTCTTTGCACTTTCTCCAGTGCCTCTATATCTAATCTTTCACTTTTATTCTAACCCGTCTCTTCCAGTTGTCGAAAACATGTTCGCTCTGTAAAATAACCCCAACTGCACTGCGCAGTTTTATCATCCACAGGTGTTTCCTGCCGCCTTTGGGGTTTTTGTTGAGCTCCTCCATCTCTCTGAGTCACTGTGAAGACTCCAGGTGCAGTAATACACGGCCGAGTGATTCGCCTGCAGGCTGGGGGACTTCAGGTTGAACTCGTTGCCATTCGATCGCTCGGCGGTAAAACCGTCCACCGTCCCCTTTGGATTCACATGATTGGTACCCGCGGAGTAAAACATCAACTGCGGCTCCTTCCCCGGGTATTGTCTGTACCAGAACATAGTCTGAGTACTGGTGCTTTCCAGAGTGCAATTCAGTACCACTCCATCCCCGGGAAATCTGGAGACAGCGGCGGGAGTCTGGCGGATACTCTGCGAGTTCACATCTGGGTAAGAGACAGGGGGAGGAGGAGTTCAGTAAATTGGGACATCCGGGGCAATGGGAGAACAAGAAAGAAAGACGTAAACGTTGTTTATTAACAATAATTAATGTTTGATAAAGTCCCTTACGGTGAAACAAGATAATAAGACCCAGTAACAGATACATCTTTTACTTCAAGCGTTTCTCTCAATAATGAAAGCAGCGAGAACAGAAGCGTGCAGTCTTGTGAGGAGCCAACCCGCTCTTTAAAAATCCTTGAGGAAACCCTGAGCAGATTGAGGAAGTGATGCAGAGTTGCACACGCCCCCTTCTTCGAGTGAACCAATCAGAATCGATGTGCTTGCTAATTACCAATGACTGACTGGACCTTATGCCGTTAACTTTCCCAACAACGGTGTCGATCGCTCGTTTATTGTTTGCTGATCAGAAATGAAATTATCCACGTCTGGATTCCCGATTAACCACATGTAGATTCACAATTAGCCATACCTTGATTCCCAATTAGCCACACGTGACTAGTGGCTAACACCTGGACAACACTGGTCTAAAGTAAACGCTTTTGATAACGTGTGGCAGTCGGTGCAATAATATCCGGGTCACATCGGGCTGTTCATCTGTTCTATTGCATGGTTGGGCCTATGACGATCAGGAGGACGCCAAGTCTCGACCTTGACAGGGGAACTTGCAAACGGCCCCACTGTATTCAGACTGCAGTGAACCCGTTCCACATCAGAGATAATATGCGCGGAGCTTGAACATGAATGGCCACAGATGTAGAGCTTATTGAGTGTGTGTTGTGTGTGTGTCTCTTTCCCTCTCTCACCCTCTCTGTATGTCTCTTGCTCTATTTCACTCTTTTTTCGCGCTGTCTGTCTGTCTCTCTCTCTCTCTGTCTCTCTCTCTCTCTGTCTCTCTGCCGCTCCCTCTCTATCTCTGTATCGCTCTCTCTATTTCTCTCGCTCTCTGTCACAGTCTCATTCTGTCATAGTCTATCTCTCCCTGTTTCTGTCTCTTTGTGTCTGTCTCACGCTCTGTCTCTCTGTCTCGCTCTCTCTCTCTGCCTCTCTCTGTATCTCTCTCTGTCTCTCTCTCTATCTCTATCTCTGTAACTGTCACTAACTCACTCATGCTTTCTGTCTCTCTCCCTGTCTCGAATTCTCACGCTGTCTCTATGTCTCTCACTCTCTCTCTGTTTCTATCATTTACTCTTTCTCTCACTATCCCTCAGTCACTTTCTATGTCTCTCACTCGGTGTGTCTGTCTCTCTCTGTCTCTCTTTCTCACAATCCCTCCCCCACTCTCTCTTTTTCTCTCTCTGTCTGTCTGTGTAATACTGCCTCTCTGATTCCCTCTCCCACTCCCTATGTCTCTCACTCTCTCTCTCTCTATTAAAACAAACTGAATTGAAAGGTAAACTTGCTCTGACCAGAGCTGATCTCCAGACGCAGACAGTGGAGCAGGAATGAGAGACACGCGGTCCCACAGCCCCGCACTTCCATCCCCCTCCGCTCCTTCGCTGCTCCTGATTCAGTCCGGAACTGCATCACTCAAAATTGCACCGATTGGTTACTAGTTGGAGTGGGGTCTGGCGTCTCCGACGTCATCGTCTCACGGAAATTGTCAAATAATTGAGCATGAACAGCATAAGGAGGTGATGCAGGGTTGGACACGCCTCCTTCCCCAGTCGAACCAATTAGAATCAATATACTTGGTCAGCGATGCGAGCTCTGAGACTGTCGTGTGCAAGGCCCGGAACTGACGGGTGTAAAGGGCAACGATCTCTATGATACAGAAGAAAACACTGTATATTGAATGCTCCACCCCTCCCTCTCTGATTGGCCGCTCCAGCCCTCCCTCTCTGATTGGCAGAAAGTAGAGTTAATGGGAGCAGAAAGTTGCAAACGTGACGTAGCCATGTGTAAAAGTCTCGTGGGGCTAAATGGCCTCCTCCTGTTCCTATGTAAAATGTTCGAGTGACTGAATGGACCTCCTCCTGTTCTTATGTAATAGGCTTGTGTGGCTGCAGGGGCCTCATCTTATTCCAATGTAATAGGTTCTACAGGCTAAGTGGCCTCCTCCTGTTCCTATGTAAAAGGCTGAATGGGCCAACTACTGTACTTGTGTAACAAGCTCGAGGGGCTGAATGGCCTCCTCCTGTTCATGTGTAACAGGCTCGATGGGCTGCATGGCCCCATACTTTTCTCAAGAGAGATTGTTAGCTAAAGTTGAAGGACTTCGAATTGAAGGCAAATTATTGAGCTGATTATGGAATTGGCTGAGCGTCAGGAGACAGAGAGTAGAGATAATGGGCAGATAGTCTAATTGGTATCATGTGACTAGTGCTTTCCCACTGGGATTTGTGTTGGGTCCTCAACTATTTACCGTATTTATTAACGACTTAGATGATGGGATAGAGAGCCACATATCCAACTTTGCCAATGACACAACGATAGGCAGCATGGTAAACAGAGTGGAGACAGCATTTAATTGCAAAGGGTGATTCAGCGAGTGGGCAAAACTGTGGCAAATGGATTTCAATGTACGTAAGTGTGAGGTCATCCACTTTGGACGGGAAAAGGAATGATCAGCGAACTTTCTAAATGGTGAAAATCTAGAAACAATGGAGGTCCAAAGAGACTTAGGGCCCCATGAACATAGATCATTAAAATGTCACGGACAGGTAATGATAATAATCAAAAAGTCTAATAGAATTCTGGTCTTTACATCAAGATGACTAGAAAAAAAGTGGTAGAAGTTATGCGACCGCTATACAAAACCCTGGTTGGACCACACCAGGAGTGCTGTGCACAGTTCTGGGCACCAAACCTTAGTATTTACCGGAATGATGTCTGGAATTCAAGGGTTAATTTACGAGGCGAGATTACACAAACTGGGGTTGTATTCCCTGTAATTTAGACGGTTAAGGGGAGATTCGTTCGAAGATTTCAAGAAATTATGGGGAACTGATGGGGAAGATAGAGAGAAACTACCTTGGCTGGTTGGGGAGTCCAGGACATGGGGACATGGTGAGGCCGTTCAGGCGTGAAGTTAGCAAACACTTCTACATGCAAAGGGTGGCAGAAGTTTAAACTCTCTTCCACAAAGAGCGGTTGATTCTAGGTCAATTGTTCATTTTAAATCTGAGCTTGATAGATCTCTGGTAACCAAAGGTATTAAGAGATATGGGGCAAAGGCGGGTATATGGAGTTAGGTAACAGTGCAGCCATGAACTCTATGAATAGCGGAATAGGCTCAAGGGGCTAAATGGCCTACTCCTGTTCCTATGCTCCTACATAACAGGGTCGAGCGGTGAATGACCTCCTCCTGTTCCTGTGTAACAGACTCGAGGAGGGATGAATCGCTTCCACCTTTTCCTGTGTAACAGACTCGAGAAGTGTTGAATGGCCTCCTCCTGTTCCTGAATAACAGACTCGAGGAGGGATGAATCTCTTCCTCCTGTTCCTGTGTAACAGCCTCTATATCTAATCTTTCACTTTTATTCTAACCCGTTCGGTCACTTTCTCGTCTTTTGTTCTCAGTTTGAGTTTAATACAGGAAGAGAAACTCCGTTCTCTTTGTTCTATCCTTGGTATTTTACGGGTGGGTGAAATATTGTGCATTTGCTCACTTTGAATTTTCAACTGTTTACAATAATGTGAGCTGGATTGTGTTGCATAAGGTGTTGTGGTGATAATGGTTCCATAAGTCTGTTTGTTCAATGACTGTAATTAATGCCAGTTACAGAGAGGCCTAATGATGTCACTCGGGAATTTCTCTCTGCTCTAAATAAGGAGCTCCCTTCACTGTGTCACCTCACACAGTCAGCGCGTTGCCTCCAGCACAAATACCATCAGTCACTCACAGAAGGGAAGGCATGAGTTCAAGCATCGGTATTAAAGGTCGGCTTTCTGAGTGGAAGATAGAAAGCATATGTAAAGATATTAAAAAGATTTACTATCCCCTCCTCGCTGCTGTTGGTGTTCCCAGTAAGTATCTATGTCCAGTTACTAATTCTATAAAACATGTTACACTGTAATATTATTCTTGCTATTTACCGTGGGATACTCAGTTATTAATGGTATTCTGTGTTTCAAGTGGTTGCATCTTTGTTAATGCATGGGTTTTTGTTTAACAAGACTGGCACATCCTCGCTGCTGTTGGTGTTCATGGTAAGTCTCTGTATCCAACTATTAATTTTATAAATCATGTATCACTTTTGCTGTTCTTGTCATTTACTCCCCCCACACCTCGCTGATGTTGGTGTTCCTGGTAAGACTTTGTATTCAGTTATTGATTCTGTAAGTCATGTTTCACTGTATTACTGCTCTGGTCATTTATTCCTGCTCCTCTCCACGCCCCTCTCTGCTGTTGGTGTCCCTGGTAAGTCTTTGTTCCAGCTATTAATTCTGTGAATAATGCTTAACTGTATTTCTCTTCTTGTTAGACTACTTCCCATCCGCACTGCTGTCAGCAATTGATTCTGAAGGTGATACGGTGTTACCCAGATTCATGTTCTATAATCAACTCAGGCAAAGATATTGTACGAGTCTCTTTATTGAACGAATTTCGGTCGGCTATCTCCAAAGAACATTTGTAACAGATCAGAAGAATGTTCTCTTTGTTTAGGAGACTTTTCACCCAATGGCGAAATTTCATCAACCTGAAACGTTACATCTGTTACTCTCTCCAGAGATGCTGCCTGACCTGCTGAGTATTTGCAATATTTTCTGTTTTTATTTCAGATTTCCAGCAGCCGCAGTTCTTTGCATACGTTTTCACCTAATGCTCGGTATGGTTACTTGCACAGAGTCACAGGAACAAATCCTGGCAGATCACACACACATCTATAAATGTCTGAAATATCCGCTAATCATTCAGTTCCAGTCAGTGTCTCCTTTCCCACCATCTCCAGTTCCACATTAGTGGCGCTGCTTCTGATGGTTGGAATAGGATTTTAAGGATACTTTTTATTCTCACAATATACTCATTCATCTTTGTTTTGAATTTACATTTGGATCCCATGCCTGTCTGTCACAGTTCAGTGGATCTCTCAGTGAGACCCAGAGTGATTCTCTATTGCCTCCTGCTGTACTTCAGGATAAACAATCCCAGCTGATTGTAACTGAAGTACTGAGGATAAGAAAATCCTTTGATATTTTCCCATCTAATACTCTCTGCACAAGTTGGAAACCAACAGGTGAAAAAGTACAAGGATACCGCTCCTCCATTTCTGTTCAGATGTTGTACAAAAGCATCCGTCGGCTCTTTGCCTGTGGGATAAGTCGTCTGATTTCGATGCAGATAAATGCATTTAGTGAGACGTTACCTGGCTTATGATAACTATTTATTTTAATTCAGAATACATTCTTTGCAATGTTATTTTGGAAAATCTTCCTTTCAATGATCTAGAATTCATCCATTCCAACAAAAATGCATACAACTCAATATTCAAAACACGTCTTACAGCCCAGTTATTTTTATAACTGCAGTGCAATTGTATTTATTATCTTAACATTTCTATATTACATCCGAAAATTTTAAATGCTATTGCCTGTAATTGTTGCACGCCAAGGATGCAGTTTCTGTATTTTGCTGTTGCATTCATTTTCAGTTCTAAATATAATGGATATTCTAACCAGGAGGAGGAATCCAAGCGGGATTACCCCCTTCCTAACACAGGGGCACAAAAGCGAATTTCACCGCTCCAAATGCTGACTGATCCCGGGACACGAAGGCTTCCTGAGGGGTTCTGGTCCTTTGTGTCCCTGTTACCTCGGGCGTTGTATTTGTCTGCTGGGCTAATGGTAGATTTCTCTTTTAATCTCTCATTGATCAAACATCTCTTAATTTGCTGTTGTATTTAACCGCATTTCATTGATTAATTCCACAATGTATTCCCAATTATTCTTACAAGAACCCTGTATTCAGCTCCACAGGTAATAGAATTTGATTATATCATTGAATGTCGCTCATGAGTTTCAGATTTCACCCCGAATTCCATCAAACTGTTGCTCTTGCTCCCGGCCTGATGTATAATTTCCCTGTTAATTTCCCTTCCTCACAGTGAACTTAGTGACGATTGTGATCCTGTCTCGGGGAAAGTGCGGTCTCTCCAATTGTGGCACTCGTTACCTGGTGGCCATGGCAGTGGCGGATCTACTGGTCGTTATCCTCGACCTGATTTTCAGGCAGATACTGTTTGTTTATTGGAGACAGCTTTATTTTGTTCATTCCATCCGCGTGTGTAATATCCACGCCGTCCTGCTTTATGCAGCCACAGACTGTTCTGTCTGGTTCACCGTCACTTTCACCTTTGATCGATTTGTGGCCATTTGCTGCCAGAAGCTGAAAACTAAATATTGCACCGAGAAAACAGCGGCTGTGGTTCTAGGAACAGTGACTGTGCTGAGCTGTTTAAAGGATATCACCTGGTATTTTATGTTCACAGGTTGGTATACAATTGACAAAGCAGCTCTGTTTTGTGATGTAACACGCGATGTTCTGTATTCACCGGTCTGGGGAGCAATTGAGCTCCTTCATTATATTCTCACCCCTGGGGTCCCATTTGTCGTGATTTTGCTGCTCAATGCTTTTAACGTCAGACACATTTTAGTGTCCAGCAGAGCCCGCAGGAGACTCCGGGGTCCCAGGAGTGAGGAGAGTCCCAGAGACACAGAGATGGAGAGCCGCAGGAAATCCATGATTTTACTGCTTGTTATCTCGGGCAATTTCATCCTGTTATGGGCAGTGTTTATGGTGTATTATATATATTTGCGGATGTGTTGGTTGGGGTATCAGTCTGTATATCTACCTTATTATGTAATAGAAATAGGATTGATGTTGCAGCTGCTGAGTTGCTGCACAAACACTGGGATTTATGCCGTGACCCAGACTAAGTTCAGAGAGCAGTTGAAGAATGTGGGGAAATATCCCTTTGCTCTAATTGTGAAACTCATTAAAAGCTGAGAAGAAGCGGAGAATTTGCTGCCTCTGAGCTTCCTGGTCCTGATATTGTGTTGAGCCGCTCTGCCCCGGGCTGGGCCGCCCGCGGGGCCGGTGATCGGGGTGAATATTAACACGTTCCCTGACGCACTCTCCACACTGAGCTCCCTGTGAGGATGGCGGCCATCTCTCAGGCCCCTCTGGAAAGGCACCAGTGCCCCAGACAAAGATGGTCGCTCCAAGCGCGCCGCCTGAAGCAGCGCAACTCCTCCCCGCAGTAAGATGGCGGCCGCTGTGCCCGAGACAAAGATGGCGGCACCCGCTCATTGAGCAAAGTAGCGGGACGCGACCGCGCACAGCAGAAAGATGGCGGCTCTGCGGCCCCGCACAAAGTTGGTGGCGACGGCGCCCCGCTCAAAGATGGTGGCTCTGGCGCCCCGCTCAAAGATGGGGGCTCTGGCGCCCCGCTCAAAGATGGCGGCTCTGGCGCCCCGCTCAAAGATGGCGGCTCTGGCGTACGTCACAAAGATGGCGGCTGTGACTTGGGAAATTCCCTGGCGGCGGGAGTCGAGCGTTCAGACGGAAGCAGCAGCGAGAAGCCCGGTTACCGTGAGAGCGGGCAGCGAGGGGGGAGAATCCCGGCCCGGCCCGCAGCAGACCGAGCCCGGGGAGAAGGAGGCCCGGCAGCAGGACTTTATGAATCATTATAACCCTTTATAATGCTTTAAAATCATTACAACACTTTACAGATCTTTATAACCCTTTAGAAATCATTATGACCATTTATAAAACAGGATGACGCTTTTAAAATTATTATGACCATTAATAAATCATTTTATAATTAATTTTTTGTATGTGAACGTCGCTGGAAAGGCCAGCAGTTATTGTCCATCCCTAATTGACCTTGAGAAGGTGGTGGTGAGTCGCCTGAGAAAACTGAGTGGATTGCTAGGCTATTTCAGAGGGCAGTTAAGAGTCAACCACATTGCTGCGGGTCTGGAGTCACATTTCAGCCAGAATGGGTAAGGACAGCAGATATCCTTCCCCAAAGGACATTAGTGAACCAGATGGGTTTTTACGACAATCCGGTACTTTCATGGTCACCATTCCTGATACTAGCTTTTTATTCCAAATTTGTTTAATTAATTGAATTTAAATTCCCCAGCTGCTGGGATTTGAATTACCGGATCAGTTGATCCAGGCATTTGGTTTAATAGTCCAGCAACATAACCACTATGTTACCTCATCGTCAATGGGTCAAAGCCTGAAATTCCTCCCGTAACAGTATTCCGAGAGCACCTTGAATTTGTGTTGTATTCGGCAACTGATTAGCGACCTTCAATGACATAATCAAATAATATTAGTCGTGGAGTAGATAACAGGGCTTATTGAAAGAATAATCGATAATACATTGAGGAATCAATAAATAAAATGGAAATAAACACAACCTGAAAGTAACAGATGTTTGATCAAAGATAGACTAAATGACAGATCTACCTTTAGCCCAGCAGACAAAAGCACCGCCCGAGGTACCAGGGACACAAAGGACCAGAACCTTTCAGGAAGCCTTCGTGTCCCGGGATCAGTCAGCATTTGGAGCGGTGCAATTCGCTTCTGTGCCCCTGTGTGAGGGAGGGGGAAATCCCGCTTGGATTCCTGCTCCTGGTTAGAGTATCTGTTATATTTAGACCTGAAAATGAATGCAACAGCAAAATAGATAAACTAAAACCGCGTCATGCAATAGTTGCAGGAAATTTCATTTAACATAGACGGAGGTAATATGGAAATAGTAAGATAATAAATACAAGTGCACTGCAGTTATAATGATAATTGGGTAGTAAGGAGTGTTTTCAAAATTTGAGTGTTATGCATTTTTGTTGAAATACAAAAACTGAAGCTTATTGAAAGGAAGATTTTCCAAATAACATTGTAAAGAATGGAAACTGAATTAAGCTAGTTATCATTGACCATCTCATGTCCCACTAAATGCATTTATTAGCATTGAATTCAGATGACTTATCCAACAGGCAAATTCCCGCCGGATACTTTTGTAACGTATTTGAACACGAATGGAAGAGATTTATCCTTCTGCTTTTTCACCAGTTGTTTTCCAACGTGTGCAGAGAATATTAAAAAAAAATTATCAAATGATTTGCTAATCCTCAGTACTTCAGTACTTGTGTATCCTGGAGCACAGCAGGAGGCAATGGAGAATCACTCTGCGTCTCACAGAGATCCACTGAACTGTGACAGACGGGCATGGGATACAATTGTAAATTCAAAACAAAGATTGGAAAGTATTGAAATCTGACTGAATGAACATTTTGTGAGACTGTAAATTATCCTTGTAATCCTTTTCTAACCATCAGAAGCAGCGCCACGAATGCGGAACTGGAGATGGCGGTAAAGGAGACACTGACTGGAACTGAATGATTAGCGGATATTTCAGACATTTCAAGATGTGTGTGTGATCTGACAGGATGTGTTCCTGTGACTCTGTTTAAGTAACCATTCCAAGCATACTTTACAGAAGTATCCGGCGGGAATTTGCCTGTTGGATAAGTCATCTGAATTCAATGCTAATAAATGCATTTAGTGGGACATGAGATGGTCAATGATAACTAGTTTAATTCAGAGTCCATTCTTTGCAATGTTATTTGCAAAATCTTCCTTTCAATAAGCTACATTTTTTGTATTTCAACAAAAATGCAGAACACTCAAACCTTCAAAACACTCCTTACTACCTAGTTATCTTTATAACTGTAGTGCACTTGTAATTATTATCTTACCATTTCCATATTAACTCCGTATATGTTAAATACAATTGCCTGTAATTATTGCATGACACGGTTGCAGTTTCTGTATTTTGCTGTTGCATTCATTTTCAGGTATAAATATAACAGATACTATAACCAGGAGCAGAAATCCAAGCGGGATTTTCCCCTCCCTCACACAGGGGCACAGAAGCGAATTGCACCGCTCCAAATGCTGACTGATCCCGTGAAACGAAGGCTTCCTGAGAGGTTCTGGCCCTTTGTGTACCTGGTACCTCGGGCGGTGCTTTTGTCTGCTGGGCTAAAGGTAGATCTATCATTTAGTTTATCTTTGATCAAACATCTGTTACTTTCACGTTGTGTTTATTTCCATTTCATTTATTGATTCCACAATGTATTATCGATTATTCTTTCAATAAGCCCTGTAATCAGCTCCACGAATATATTATTTGATTATATCATTGAATGTCGCTAATCAGTTGCCGAATACAACACAAATTCCATCAAACTGCTGTTTTTGCTCCCAGCCAGATGGAAATTTTCCCTGTT
Source organism: Squalus acanthias (assembly GCA_030390025.1). Taxonomy (NCBI): domain Eukaryota; kingdom Metazoa; phylum Chordata; class Chondrichthyes; order Squaliformes; family Squalidae; genus Squalus; species Squalus acanthias. Next base: position 317,588 of record JASTWF010000048.1, on the reverse strand, counting down.
TACTCCCTTCCTCACATAAACTTAGTGATGATTGTGATCCTGTCTCAGGGAAAGTGCGGTCTCTCAAATTGTGCCACTCGCTACCAGGTGGCCATGGCAGCGTCGGATCTACTTTTCGTTATCCTCGACCTGATATTGAGGCAGATTCCGATTGTTTATTGGAGACAGTTTTATATCGTGCGGTCCATCCACGTGTGTAATATCCACGCCATCCTGCTTTATGCAGCCACAGACTGTTCTGTCTGGTTCAACGTCACTTTCAACTATGATCGATTTGTGGCCATTTGTTGCCAGAAGCGGAAAACTAAATGGCCCAGAAATTCCGATCGCAGGCCTTCTGCGGGCGGATGGCTGCGATCTGGAAAAATCTGCGCCAAGACCGGAGGGCTCCCGGGAGGCGCAGAGTTCCGCTGCTGGGCCTCTCCAAACTGGCGCAGGGCCCACATATCCCAGCAGCACTGGCGGTTCGCAGCGTTCCTGGGATCACGTGGGCCATGGGGAGCCAATCCGAGAAGGGAATCTCCCTTCCTGCATTTGACAGGAAGACCTGTCAATAATATGAATGGAGATCACCCCAAAAACATAGTAAAACATGAAATAAATTTACAAAAAAACATCACATTTTTAAAATGACTTTAAATTACAATAAATTAAGTATTTTAAAAACATTTTTTTTAAGTAATTAAAGTTTTTAACGGGGCTAAAAATAAACTTACCTTTCTTAAAAGTATTTTTAAATGATAAATCAGTGGAAATTATTTTTTTTTACTTTTTTACACCGCAAAAGTTGGCACTGGAACAGCGATATATTTGAAGAGTACGGTAGCAAAGAACGAAAGGAAGAAAAAAAGAATAACGTAAATATCGGTTATTAGCAAAAATTAATGTTTCAAAAAGTCCCTTACGGTGAAACAAGATAATCAGACCCAGTAACAGACATATTTTACTTGAAGCTTTTCTCTAAATAACTGAATGGAGCGAGAACAAGAGAGTTGTGTCTCGTGAGGAGCCTTCCCGCACTTCTCAAACGATTGAGTGGAAAAGGAAGAGCGTAAGGAAGTGATGCAGGGTTGGATACGTCCATTCCTCGAGCGAACCAATCAGAATCCACTCCCCTGCTCTTTTCCCATATCACTGCAGTTTTTCCTCCTTCAAGTATGTATCTAATTCCCTGTTGAAGGCTACTATTGTATCTGTATCCAGCTCCCTATCATGCAGTGCATTCCAAATGCTAACCACCCTCTGCGTATAATGGTTTTTGGATCAAGTCGCCTCTGGTTCTTTTGCAAATCACTATACAACTGTGCCCTCTGTTTATCGGCCCTACAGCCATTGGAAACAGTTCACCTTTATGTAGTCTGTGTAAACCCTTCAGCGTTTTAAACAGCTGTACATTCCCAAATAACCACATCTGGATTTCCAATGAGCCGATTCTGGACTCCCAATAAGCTACATGATTGTAAAAATCTCTCCATGAAGGTATCTTTTGTGAAACAAAGTGTGAACAATCGCTGTTTAGTTACTCTATCATTCTATCTATCTATATATTATTAGAACAAGTTGGGGGTTGGTGTCAGAGACGGGCGGGTATTTGTCGCACGGTTCAGTCTGAGTGTGTCTCTGAGCATCACTGCAGGCGCAGAAATAACGGCCGCACCATCGATATCTTCGGATCGAAGGAGTTATCTGCAGTTTTCGTGGCCCAAAATCGCTCCGTAATCCCGTCCGACCTGCTCGGGTCAGCTTCATGCTCCGCCTGCAGGATGTGCTGGAGTCCCAGGCCCGGGGGCTGACGGTACCAGTACATGTAAGGATCAGTCCCGCGCTGGGTGCACGGGATAGTCACAGACTCGCCCTCTCTCACCGACACAAACGTCGGGACGGCACCATCTTCTGAGACTCGCCAACACCTCGAAGCAAAACAGGAATGAATAGCAAAGAGAGACAGTTATTTCCCAACAAATAAGACACACTGACCTGTTTAATTATTAGCTGTTCCGTGACTACTATTCCAATGACCCTCCCTCGCTTACCTTTGATTTAAATCGATATATTTCCTGTATTTTTCACTGAAATCTTATTGAACCGTTTAAAGGAGTGGATAATGCGGATAGAGAGAAACTATTTCCTTCGCTAGCGGAGGGTCCAGGACAAGGGGAGCACTATCTTATAAATGGAGCGAAGCCTTTCAGTGGTGATGTCATGAAGCAATTCTTCACAAAATGGGTAGTGGAAATCTGGAACTCTCTCCAGGAGAAAGCTGTTGATGCTGGGGGTCAATTGAAAATTTCAAAACTGAGAATGAAAGATTTTTTTAGGTGATGGTATGAAATGTGACGCGATCAGGGAGGGGAGATGGAGCTAAGATACAGATCAGCCGTGATCTAATTGAGTGGCTCGAGGGCCTGAATGGCCTCCTCCTGTTCCTATGTTCCTTAACATAAACATTCGATCTGCTCTATCGCGGGACATCCTGCTTTTAGTCGATTTGGTAAAACCAGAATTATATTCTAAACCCCCAGGCGCTTGTAGTTATTTGGGAGCCCGTTTTTTTAGCGGAGCTCTCTTTGTAAAAGGGGCAATTCTCATGGATTGGCGTGGAAAAATCCCTCACTGATTTAAACAATACAGGAATAACCCTGTTCTCTATATGTCCAACCCGACTGTATTTAGCACAATGTGTCTTCTTTATTTGTCACTTAACTGATACAGTCTATTTATTTCTCAACGCTGTTCTATCATTACCTTTCTTTCTTTCTATCTTTCTTTCTTACTTTCTCTCTCATTTCTTTCTTTTTTCTTTCCTTCTTTCTTTCTCCTTTGCCTTCTTTCTTTCTTTCTCTAATTATAGAACAATTGTTTTGTAGGATTTTAATACATTCCCGCACCAGACTCAAAGACCTCCTATAGGACACCGGTCTCTCGCTTTAATTACCCGCTAATAGGAACAGCGGCAACGTGCAGGACAGGAAGAAAATCTGCATGTTCTGGGAGAGAAGGTCTGAGAGCGGGAACCCGCGGCCAATAAGCTGCCCAGCGACAGAACCTATGAGCCTGTTGTTTGCAAGGCCAGACTGGCGCGTGGAAAACGCACGATCTCCACCATTCATAAAAAAACACTGGATATACAATGCCCCGCCCCTCACTCTCTGATTGACAGGCCTGCCGCGCCCTCCCTGATTGACACACCTGCCCCGCCCTCTCCGAGTGACAGCATCGCCCCTATCCTCTCTGATTCCACAGGGAGTGGTTGAAGCGAATCGCATGGATGCATTTAAGGGGAGGAAAGACAAGCATATGAGAGCCAAGGAAATAGAATGTTATGCCGATATATTTAGATGAGGAAAGACAGGAAGAGGCTCGTGTGGAGCAAAAACGCCGACATGGATTGGTTGGGCCGAATGGCTTGTTTCTGTGCCAGATATCCTATGTAATCCTATGTAATCATTCACAGCTCCACCACTCCCCTCTCTGATTGACAGCACCGCCCGTCCGTCTCTGATTGACATCACCACCCATCCCCTCTCTGAAAACTCGTCACCCCCTCTGATTGACAGCTCCATCACTCACTCTCTGATTGATAACCCTGTCGCGCCCTCTCTGATTGACAGCTCCCCCCTTCCCCCTCTGATTGAAATCTCCGCCGCTCCCCTCTATGATTGACAACTCTGCCACGCCCTCTCTGATTGAAAGCTCCGCCGCTCCCGTCTCTGATTGACAGCCCTGCAACGCGCTCTCTGATTCGCAGCCCTGACTCTCTCTCCTTGGTTGACAGTCCCACCCATCTCTCTCTGCTTGGCAGTGAGCAGAGCAGGCGGGAACAGTCAGTTTCAAAGTGCACAGAGAGAGATTAAATGAGTGAGAAAAACAGTGACAGTTGGATTCATTGGGGCAAGTGTGACGTCATCAACTTGGGACCTAAGAATAATATATGAGAGTATTTCTATACGGTGAGAAGCTTGAAACGGAGCAAGTTTTTCAATTTCATATAATAATAAAACGCAGACGATAAGGTGAGAGTTAATAGAGGTGTTCAAATATCAGAGGGGTTTTGACAGAGCAGACAAGGATAAATTATGGAACAGTTCCTGCAGATTGGAGGTTGGCAAATGTAACCCCACTATTTAAAAAAGGAGGGAGAGAGAAAACAGGGAACTACAGACCGGTTAACCTAACATCAGTAGTAGGGAAAATGCTAGAGTCTATTATAAAGGATGTGATAACAGGACACTTAGAAAATATCAACGGGATTAGACAAAGTCAACATGGATTTATGAAAGTCAAATCGTGTTTAAAAATGAGGATTTGAGTACAGGAGCAAGGATGTCTTCCTACAGTTAGACAGGGCCTTGGTGAGACCACACCTGGAGTATCGTGTGCAGTTTTGGTCTCCTTACCTAAGAAAGGATATACTTGCCATAGAGGGAGTGCAGCGAAGGTTCACCAGACTGATTCCTGGAATGGCTGGTCTGTCGTATGAGGAGGGCCTAGGCCTGTAGTCACTGGAGTTTAGATGAAGGAGAGGGGATCTCATTGAAACATATACAATTCTGACAGGGCTAGACAGACTGGATGCAGGGAGTATGTTTCCCCTGGCTGGTGGCGGGTGGGGGGGTGGGGTTCTAGAACGAGGGGTCACAGTCTCAGGATACGGGCTAGGATATTTAGGACTGAGATGAGGAGAAATTTCTTCACTCAGAGGATGGTGAAACTGTGGAATTCTCTCTCACAGAAGTCTGTGGAGGCCAATTCGCTGTGTATATTTAATAAGGAGATAGATAGATTTCTAGACACAAAAGGCAGTAAGGGGTGTGGGGAGAGAGCGGGAATATGGTATTGAGATAGAGGATCAGCCATGATCATATTGAATGGCGGAGCAGGCTCGAAGGGCCGAATGGCCGACCCTTGCTCCTATTTTTCTATGTTTCTCTGCTTCCAAATCCAACTGGTAGATGAGGAGACAGATTTTTTATGCCGCAAGATGTTATGATCGGGAATGCACTTACTGAAAGTGTGCTGGGGACAGATTCACTGGTAACTTTGACAAGGGAATTGGACATCAACTTGAAGAGGGAAAAAACAGGTCTGCGGGGAATGAGCAGGGTTGTGGGAATAATTGGATAGGAGAGGCCAAAACTAGGGGCCATAAGTATCAGAAAGACATTAATAAATCCAATAGGGAATTCAGGAGAAACCTCTTTACGCAGAGAGTGGTGAGAATGTGGAACTCGCTACAACAAGGCGTAGTTGAGGGAAATAACACAAATGCATTTAAGGGGAAGCGAGATAAACACATGAGGGAGAAAGGAATAGAAGGATATGTTGACGGGGTGAGAGGAAGCTGGGAGGGAGGAGTCTCATGTTGGAACTAATTGAATCGCTCTTTCAAAGAGCCGGCACGGACTGGACTGATCGAGTGACCTCTCTCTGTGCTGTAGGATTCTATGGTTCTATAAAACACGGATCATTGTTGGGTCAAAGTTCTCTCTTGTTTCAGGCAGTGCAGCTTTCAGTTCCCATGTGCTAAACGCGAATTCTTCCCCGGGCTGAACTTCTAGTTTATTTGAAAAAACACTTCAAAAGGCGCCTAGTGTCTGATGAGAAGTGGGTAAACGGTTTTCAACAGAGTTTGCACCCGCCGTCAGGACGCAGGTGTCTCAGTGACAAACATATCTGAGGAGTCATCTGGCCTTTGCACAGTGTGAAACATTCGTGACACGTTTAAGGGTTCTAAGATGAACTATATCCTATGTGTATGGGGCTGTTCGCCTTAGTGAAGGTTAAGAGGAGATTTACCCGAATGGTACCAGGGATGAGGGACGTCAGGTATGAGAGATAGGGAAGCTGGGATTGTTCTAATTAAAGCAGAGAATGTTAATGTGAGATGTAATGGAGATTTTTTTTATTCATAGGATGTGGGCGTCGCTGGCATTTATTGTCAATCCCTAATTGCCCTTGGGAAAGGTGGTGGTGAGAAAGCGTTCTTGAACCACAAGAGAGCAGTTAAGTGAACCAACTGGGTTTTTACGACACTCCTGTAGTTTCATGGTCATTATTACTGATACTTGCTTTTCAATTCGAGATTTAGTCAATTAACTAAATTTAAATTCGTGGTCGTGGTAGAATTTGAACTCATGTCTCTGGATCATTTTTCCCGAACTCTGGATTACTGGTTCAGCAGCATAACGCCTATGCTACCGTACCCCTTGTTAAAGATAATAAAGGGTTTTGATCGAGTAAATAATGAGAAATTGTTTCCACTGGCAGGAGGATCGATAACCAGAGCACACGGATATAATGTAAATGGTACAAGATCCAGAGGCGACAGGCGGAGATTTTTTTTTTCACAGCGCTTTGTTATGATCTCAAACGCTCATCCTGAAAGGGTGGTGGAAACAGATTCAATACTAACATTCAAAAGGAAATTGGATACATATTTCGTGGAGGAAACGTTGCAGGTCTATAGGGGATAGGGCAGGGGAATGGGACTAATATAATAGCTTTTTCACAGAGCCGGCACAGGTGCGATGGGTCGAATGGCCTCCTTCCGTGAAGTATCATTCCATGATGCTGTGACAAGGAGCGCGTCTCAAGTCGCTATTGCAATAGGGGAAATAACAGGAATAATTCACTGGCGCATCGGCAGGTATGGGTATCTCCTCCACATACTCCACTCACCACTCTTTCACCACTGACGTTAACCCATTTACCCACCGCAAAATCTGTTGATTAAAATGTAGTTAATTTGTTTAAAAAGGACATTGAATGCATTGATATAACATTTTACAATTAATTAATAACAAATTATAATCATCCAAAGATACAGAGATCAATAGATAGATAGATAGATAGATAAATACATGCATAAATCGTTGGACAGCTCGTTCTCCGTCTCTCCCTCTGTCTTCTCTATCTCTCAATCTCTCTCTTTCCCTGTCACTCTCTAAACCTGCCTCGCTGTTGCCTTCGCGCTCCCTCTCTCCCTATCTCTCTGTCTCTGTTCCGTCTCATACCCTCTCGTCCTCCCTCTCTCTCTCTCCGTCTCCTTCTCTCTCCCTCTCACCCTCTCTCTATCCCTCTTCTTCACTCTATCCCGGTCTATCTATCATTAGAACTGGTAAGGCGGTAGTGTCTGAGACGGGCGGGTTTTTGTAGCACGGTTCAGTCTGAGTGTATCTCTGTGCATCACTGCAGGCGCAGAAATACCGCGCCGTGTCGTTCGGCCGCACCATCGAGATCTTCAGATCGAAGGAGTTATCTGCAGTTTTTTTGGCCCAAAATCGCTCCGTGATCCCGTCCGACCTGCTCGGATCATCTTCATACACCGCTTGCAGAAGGTTCTGGAGACCCTGGCCCGGCAGCTGACGGTACCAGTACATGTTAGAATCAGTCCCGCGTTGGGTACACGGGATAGTCACAGTCTCGCCCTCTCTCACCGACACATACTCCCGGGACTGCACTATCTTCTGAGATCCGCCAACACCTCGAATCAAAACGTGAAAGAACAGCAAAGAGAGACAGTTATTTCCCCAGAAATAAGACACATTAACCTGTTTAATGATTAGCTGTTCCGTGACTGATATTCCCCTTTCTCTCACACTCTTACTTTTCATTTCAATCGATGTATTTTCTGTATTTTCACTGAAATCTAATTGTGATCAAAGGATTGGATAGGCTAGATAGGGAGAAATTATTTCCTCTATCTACCCTATCACCCCCCTGCTCCTCTGCTCCTTAAAACATACAGTCTACCGTCTCTACCGCGCGACATCCTGGTTTGGTCGAGTTGGCAAAACAAGATTAATAGTCTCAACCGGCAGGCACTTGTAGTTAGACAGGAGCCAATAGGTTTAGTGGAGCTCTCTTTGTAAGCTGGATTGGCGTGGAAATGTCACTCACTGGTTCAAATATTATAGAACTAAACCAGTTAACTAAATGTCCATCCCGCCTTTATTGAACACAATTTATCTCCTTTATGTGTCACTAAACAGATATAGTCTACTTGCTCCAAAAACCTTGTTCTCTTCGTTTCCCACTTTCTTTTTTTCATTTTTTATTTCTGTCTTTCTTCTTTCTTTCTCTCTTTCTTTCCATCTTTCCATCCTTCTATCTTTCTTTCTTTCTATCTTTCTTTTTATCTCATCCTCTCTTTCTTTCTCTTTTTGATGAAAACTTGTTTTGTAGGCTCTTTAATACATTCCTACTCCAAAAGCTAAAGCCCTCTATGTGACACGGAGCTCTCGCTCTACTTACCCGCCAATAGGAACAGCAGCAACGGACAGGACAGGAGGCAAGTCCGCATGGTCCGGGACAGAGGGTCTGAGACCGGGAGCCCCTCGACCCAAAAAGCGGCCCAGAGACTGGAGCACTGAGACTGCTGTGTGCAAGGACCGAACTGGTGCGTGTAAAAGGCAACGGTCTCTATTTCATAAAACACTGAAGGGACAATGCCCCCCGCCCCTCGCTCTATGATTGTCAATCCCGCCCCGCCCCTTTATCACTGACGATCTCACCCCTCACTCGATGATTGACAGCCCCGTCCGCCCTCTCTGTTAGACTGCCCCATCATACCTCTCTGATTGACAGCCCCTCCCCACCTACTCCAATGAACAGCCCTGCCCCTCCCTCTCTGATTGGCAGTAAGTAGAACAGATGGGAACCGGGATTTGCAAAAGGGACTTAGAGATTAAGTGAGCGGGCAAAACAGTGCAAGAAGTAATTTAACGTGTGCAAGTGCGAGGTCATCCACTTGGGACCTAAGAAATATAGATCAGAGTATTTTCTATATGGTTTTAAGCTAGGATTTGCGGCGAAACAAAGGGATTTAAGTGTACAGGTAAAAAATTCCCTAAATGCTGGTAGATAGGGGGAAAATCAATCAAAAAGGCTAAAGGGATGTTATCCTTTATACAAGGGGTCTGGAATACAAACGGCAGGAAGTTATTCTTCTGTCCTATAGAGAATTGGTCAGACCCCATCTGGAGTACTGAGTTCAATTCTGGTAACCGCACCTCAGGAAGGATATATTAGACTTGGAGGGGATGCAGCGCAGATTCACCAGACTGATACCCGGGACTGAGAGGGTTAAATTATGAGGAAGGATTGCAAAACATGGCCTATATTACCTTGAGTATAGAAGATTCAGGGCTGAACTGATTGAGATTTGTAAATGTTAAAATAAGTTGATAGGGTAGATAGAGAGAAACTATTTCCTCTGGTGGGTGAGTCCAGAACAGGGGGGAGTAACCTTAAAGTTAGAGTTAGGTTGTTCAGGCCTTGTGTGAAAAACTACCTCTTCACACAATGGTAGTGGAAATGTGTAACTCTCTCCTCCAAGAGTCTGTTGAAGGTGAGGGTCAATTGGAGCTTTTAAGACTGTTATTGATCGATATTTGTAGGGTAAGGTTATCAAGGTACATGCAGCAAATGCGGTTAGACAGAAGGAAGATACACATGACCCATGATCTAATTGGCTTGCAGAACAGACTCGAGGGCATGAATGTGCTCCTCTTGTTCCTATGTAACAGACTCGAGGGGCTGAATGTCCTCCTCTTGTTCCTATGTAACAGACGAGAGGGGCTGAATGGGCTCCTCCTGTTACTGTGTAAGAGGCTCGTGTGGCTTAATGGGCCTTCTCCTGTACCTGTGTATACGGTCTCGACGATGCTTAATGGCCTTGACCTGTTCCTATGTATCAGGCTCAAGGGGGCTGAATGACCTCCTTCTATTCCATATTAAACCATATTACAAGCAACCGTTTGTTTGATGGTCCTAGAGCGCCCTCTTCAGTCTCTGTGGAGAAAGAAAACACAGTGTCAGTGTGTAAATGCTTCACAGTCTTTTTACTTTATTTCCTTTTTCTATCTTTCTTTCTTTCTTCCTTTCTTTCTGTGTATCTTTCTTCCTTTCTTTCTGTCGATCCTGATTTATTTTTTCCTTCTTTTCATAAATGTTTTTTTCTTTATATCATTCTTTCGTTCTGTCTTTCTTTCGTTTTTCGTTCTCCCTCTCTTTCTTTCCTTCTTTATTTCTATCTTCCTTTTGTTCTATCGTTCTTCACTATATTTAACTTATCTTTCATTGCAGCTACTCCAGTGTCCTTTTTAATCTAATTTCTCGCTTTATTCCAGCCCGTCTGTTATTCTTGTCAAGAACACGTTCGCTCTGCAAGATAAAACCAACAGGACGAGGCACCGCGCTGTTTCATCATCAACAGGTGTTCCTGCCGCCTTTGGGGTTTTTGTTGAGCTCCTCCATCTCTCTGAGTCACTGTGAAGACTCCAGGCGCAGTAATACACGGCCGAGTGATTCGACTGCAGGCTGGAGGACTTCAGCTTGAACTCGTTGCCATCCGGTCGCTCGGGGGTAAAACCGTCCATCGTCCCCTTTGGATCCACGTGATTGTTACTCAAGGAGTAAAACATCAACTGCGGCCCCTTCCCCGGGTCCTGTCTGTACCAGGACAAGGTACCGCTCCTGGCACCCTCCACGTCGCACTTTAGTTCCACTCCCTCCCCAGGAATATTGGAGAGAGTGGCGGGTGTCTGGCGGACCGTCTCTGAGTTCACGACTGGGAAAGAGACGGGGAGAGGAGGTCAGTAAACAGGAGCCTTCTGGTTTGTGGAGGAAGAAAGAAGTAAAGAGCGAGAGAAAGAGAGAATGAAGGAAACAATGAAGGAAAGAAAGAAAGATTAAAGAAAGGTTATTAACAAAGATTATTGTCTGAAAAAATCACTTACATTTAAATATGATCATGAGACTCAGTAACAGATACATCTTTTACTTCAAAATTTTCTTTTAAAAATGAAATCAGCAAAAACAAGAGCGTTGAATCTTGTGAGGATCCAACCCGCCCTTTTCAAATCATTGACGAGCGGAAAGAAGTGATGCAGGCCCCTCCCTCTCTGATTGACAGCACCGCTCCTCCACTCCCAGGCTGATTCACAACCCCACCCCTTCCCAGGCTGATTGACAGACCCGCCCCCTCACTCTCTGAAACATCGTCCCGCCTCTCCCACTCTAATTGACAGTCCAGCCCCTCCCTCTCTGTTTGGCAGTAAGCAGAGCAGACGGGAGCAGGAAGTTGCAAGGTTGACCAAAACAACTTACGTGGATGAGAAGAAACTGCGGCAGGTTGAGTTTAACGTGGAACGTGGGCAAGTATGAGGTCATCCACTGGGGGCCTGAGGAAGAAACATCAGAGTATTTTCTAACTAATGAGAAGCTGGAAACTGTCGAGGAGCAAAGACATTTTGTTGGCCAGGTACACAAATCACTAAAAGCCAGGAGAAAGGGGCAAAAAAGAATCAAACAGCTTCATGGAATGTTGGCCTTTATGTCAAGGAGGCTGGAATACAAAAGGGAGGAATTTGTGCTTCAGTTGGACAGAGCCCTGGGGCATAACTTTACAGTGAGAGCTAAGCCTTTCTGGCGTTAGGGCAGGAAGCCCTTCTTCACACAAAGGGCAGAAATAATCTTCAACTCTCTGCCCGAAAACGATGAGCGTGCTGGCTGTCAATTGAAGATTTCTAGACCGAGATTCACAGATTTTTTCTTGGCTAAGTAGATCAAGAGATAGGGAGCAAAAGCGGCTCGATGGATTTAAGATAAGTTCCAGCTATGACCAAATTAAATGGCGCGGCAGGCTTGAAGAGCTGAATGGCCTCCTCCTGTTCCTGTGTTCCTATTAAACAATGTTCCAGGCACTGATGTCTTTCATGGTTCTAGAGCGCCCTCTGCTGTCCTTTTGGAGAAACAGAGCGTCAGTCGACCAAAACCCACCCGTGTGTTTACTTTCTTTCTTTCTGTCTTTCTTTTTCTATCGTTTTTTCCCTTCCCATTATATCGTTCTTTCCTTCTTTACTTTAATCTTTATTTCCCTCTTTCTTTCTTTTTTCATACCTTCTTTTCTTTCTTTTTGCATTGATTATTTTCATTTGTTTTGCTCAGAGGGAACTTCACCTACCATTTAAAGCCATTGACCTCGGATGACTGAATGTCCTCAACACTTCAGACAGGACAGGTTGATGTTGTGCTCGATCAGCATGATCTTCTATTCCTTTCACCCCCCATGTGCTTATCTAGCTACCCCTTAACTGCAACTATATTATTCCTCTCAACTACTCCCTGTGGTAGCGAGTTCAACATTCTCGCCATTCTCTGGGTAAAGTGTTTTCTCCTGAGTTCCCTATTTGGACGTATTAGTGACTATCTTATATTTATGACCACGAGCATGGTCTTCCTCACAAGTGGAAATATCTTCCCTACATTTATCCTATCGAACATCTTTCATAATTTTCGCTATCAGCTCACGCCTCAGTCTTCTCTTTTCTAGAGAAAGCAGCCTTCCCCGGGTATTGCCTGTGCCAGAACATGTTATGGTTACTGACAGATTTCACATAGCGTTTCAGTTCCACACGCTCCCGGGGTAATTTGGAGACTGCGGCGGGAGTCTGGCGGATAATCTGCGATCTCACATCCAGGAAAGAGACGGGGAGAGGAGGAGGTCAGTAGACAGGGTCTTTCGGGCAATGGGGAATGGGAGCAAGAGCGAAAGACAGAAAGAGAGATCGAAAAAAGGAAGAAAGAAAGTAAATGGAGGTTGTTAACAATAATTACTGTTTGAAAATTTCTCTTCAGGTGGAACAAGTTCAGCAGACCCAGTAACAGATAGATATTTTATTTTAATGTTTAATTCTAATGAGGGAAGGAGCGAGACAGGAGCATTGAGTGTTGAGAGGAGACAAAGCGATCTTTTCAAATCATTGAGAAAAATATGAAGAGCATAAGGAACCAATAGAAGGACGGATACACCCTCTTTCTCCAGTTCAAACAATCGGAATCGACGTGTTTGCTAATGTCTCCCCCTTTCTCTCTCTGTCTCTTAATCTCTCTCTCTCTCTCTCTCTTTCTCTCTCGCTGTTCATCCGGCTCTCTCTCTCTGTCTCTCTCCCTGTCTGGCTGTGCATGTTTCTGTCTCTCTCGCTTTATGTCTCTCCGTACATGTGTGTCTCTCTCTATGTCTGTGTATGTTTTTGTCTCACTCTTGTTTCTCTGTCTCTCTCTCTGTCTCACTCTCTCTCCTGTCTCTCGCTCCCTGCCTCTCTTTCTCTCTGTCTCTCTTTCACTCGCTTTCTCTCTCTGTGTCTCTCTCTGTCCTCTTTCTGTCTCGCTCTTTCCTCTCTCTGTCTCTGTGTTTCACTTTCACTCGCTTTCTCTCTCTCTCTATCTCTCTCTCTTTCCCCTCTCTGTCGCTGTGTCTCTCTTTCACTCGCTATGTATCATTCTCTGTCTCTCTTTCGTCTCGCTGCCTCTCTTTCACTCGCTTTCTCTCTCTCTTTGTTTCTCTCTTTCCTCTCTGTCTCTGTCTCTGTCTGTCTCTCTCTTTTTGTCTCTGTCTCTCTCACTCCCTCACTCACTAGTTCTCTCTCTCTCTCGCGTTCTCTCTCTCTCTTAAATCAAACTGCATTGAAATGTAAACGTGCGCTGATCAGAGCTGATCTCCAGATTCAGACAGTGGAGCAGGAGTGAGAGATACGCGGTCCCACAGCCCCGCACTTCCATCCCCCTCCACTCCTCCTGATTCAATCACAAGCGCACGGATTGGTTACTTGTTGCGCGGCGTGGATGACGTATGATGTCAGACTACACGCCTCACCATCTTGTCCCCAGTCATTTAATGCGGGGAGGGCAGAGGAGGGAATAGGGGATGCGAGGGCCGGGAGACGAAGGAGTTGGAGAGAGGAGAGGCGGGGAAGGAATGAAGTAGAAATCAAACACTGAACTAATATCTAGTGCTGTCACCTGGTGGTGGAAAATGAGCAGTGAAAAGGTTTTTGTAGCGGGGGAGCCGCTTTCTCAAACGCTGTGCGGTACTACAAGCACAGTAATAGACAGCGGTGTGAGACGGAGAGGCGGCGCTCAGTTCCAAAGTAAACAGCGTATTGCTGCTTCTTTCGGCCTTAAAAGTCTCGGTCGTGTATTTCGTAACAGCTCCTGCTCCAACAGAATAGAAAAGAGCTTCTAATGCCCGGTCGGGTTGTTGTCTGTACCAGTACATTTCGTTATAGCCAGTATTAGTCAGCGTGCATGTGAGCGTGGTCGACTCTCCTGCTCCAATCGATAGGACAGAAGGCGACTGCTCCACGTACGAGGCGAGTATTCCTGTCGAATGCAACATCGATTAGTTTCTTATTTTTGCCAATAATTTATTTGAGCACGGACTACAGAGAAAAATATCTTCAATTCATAAAGCGCCACTCACGACCTCAGAAAGTCACAAAGCTCTTTACAATCAATGAAGTACTGATTAAAGTGCAGTCATTGTTGTAATGAAGGAAACGAGAAAGCCAATTTGAGCACAGCAAGCTCCCACATACTGCTTTGAAATAAATGACCAGTAAATCTGTTTTTTTGGTGTATGTTGTGGGATTAATGTTGGCCCAGGTCACCGGCGACAACTTCGCTGCTCTTCTTCCAATAGTGCAATGGGATCATGTACGTCCACCTGAGAGGGCAGCTCAGTTTAACACCTTATCTGAAAAACGGCATCTCCGATAGTGCAGCACTCCCTCAGTGCTGGTCTCGTGATTGCCAGCATAGATTTTGTGCTCAAGTCTCAGGAGTAAGACTCCAACCCAAATCCTCTGATTCAAAGGCAAGATTTGAACCAGCTGAACAACAGCTGGCATTATAATACATTATTCTACAAAGAACTCTGCATAAGTTTGTTACTTTGACTTACGTGGGATCAGTGCCACCATCAACGTTAGATAATGAGCTTCATGAAACATGATATATTCATTCGACAATGGCACACTGTGCGAACTAGTGCAGTTAAATACCACGTTCAAAGGCAGTTTGTCGATTGGATCTGATTAAATACGAAGCATCCGGTTGTAATTGTCACTCTTGCGTCACTTCCTGTGCAAGCCACGCCCCATCCCATTCCTTCGCTAGTTTTGTAACTTCATAGAACCGTGCAGCACAGAACGTTAAGGAACGGACAAATAGAGGTGTTAAATATTACCAATGGTTTCGATAGAGTTGATAGGGAGAATCTAAATCCACTGGCAGGAGGGTCGTTAACCAGAGGGCACAGATTTAAGATAATAGGCAAAACGACCAGCGGGGAGATGAGGAGACGTACATTTTATTGCAGAGAGTTGTCATGATCTGGAATGCATTGCCTGAAATGGCGATGGAAGCAGATTCAATAATAACATCTTCAAGGGAATTGGATATAAACTTGATATGGAAGAAACAGGACTATGGGGAAACAGCAGGGGAGTGGGACTAAATTGATAATCGGGATCAAAACTTAGGGTCCTTATAAGATATACACTAATTCATGCAAGAGGGAATTCAGGAGTAACCTCTTTACCCAAAGTGTGATGAGGATCTGAAACTTGCTACCACATGGGGTGTTTGGGTCAAATAGCATCGTTGCATTTAAGGGGAAGCTAGATAAGTACATGAGAGAGAAAGGAATTGAAGGATGTGCTAATGGGTGTATTGAAGAGGGGTATGACGAAGCCGGTGGGGTTCAAATTGGATAGGTCTTTCAAAGAGCCGCATCAGACCAGACGGGCCGAATGGCCTCCTTCAGTGCTGTAGGATTCTATGATTCTTGGAAAAACGGAACGTTGCTGGGAAAAATGCTCTCCTGTTTCAGGCAGTGCATTTTTCAGTTCCGATGTGCTGAGCGAGAAATCAAGGGTTTAATTCTTTGCTGAGCTGAATTCGCAGATTCTATGAAAAACACATCAAAAGGCCCCTAGAGTCTGATAGAGAAGCGGGTAAACGGTTCTCAACAGATTCTGAAACCGCCGTCATGCGGCAGGTGTCCCGGAAACAAACATATCTGAAGATGCATCTCGCCTTCGCAGAGTGTGAACCATCGGTGAGAAATGCAAGGGTTCTAACATTAACTATTTCCTAATTGTATGGGGTATTCTCCTTCGAGCAGAGAATGTAAGGCGGAGATTTACCAGAATGGTACCAGGGAGGAGCGACTCCAGTTTGCTGGAGAGACTGGAGAAGCTGGTGTTGTTCTGTCTGCAGCACGCAATCTGGTTGTTAAATGACGATAATATCGTAAAAGAAAGACATTCAGTAAGTTGATACATCAAATTTTAATTAATTAAAAGCAATTTGTAACCTATTCAAGTTAGTTAGATAGATAGATAGATCGAGAGATAGATAGATAGATAGATAGATAGATAGATAGATAGATAGATAGATAGATAGATAGATAGATAGATCGATCGATCGATCGAAAGATAGATAGATAGATAGATAGATAGATAGATAGATAGATAGATAGATAGATAGATAGATAGATAGATAGATAGATAGATAGATAGATAGATAGATAGATAGATAGAGAGATAGATAGATAGATAGATAGATAGATAGATAGATAGATAGATAGATAGATAGATAGATAGATAGATAGATAGATAGATAGATAGATAGATAGATAGATAGAGAGATAGATAGATAGATAGATAGATAGATAGATAGATAGATAGATAGATAGATAGATAGATAGATAGATAGAATTATTCGCTCTCTCCCGGTCTATCTATCATTAGAACTAGTTGGGGGTTGGTGTCTGAGACGGGTGGGTTTTTGTAGCACGGTTCAATCTGAGTGTGTTACTGTGCATCACCGCAGGCGCAGAAATACAGCGCCGTGTCGTTCGGCCGCACCATCGATATCTTCAGTTCGAAGGAGTTATCTGCAGTTTTCTTGGCCCAAAATCTCTCCGTGATCCCTTCCGACCTGTTCGGGTCACCTTCATTTACCGCAGACAAGAGGTCCTGGAGTCCTAGGCCCGGGACCTGACGGTACCAGTACATATAAGCATCACTGCCGCGTTGGGTACACGGGATAGTCACAGACTCGCCCTCTCTCACCGACACATACACCCGGGACTGTACTATCTTCTGAGACCCGCCAACACCTGGAAGGCAAATAGGACTGAACAGCAAAGAGAGACAGTTATTTCCCCAGAAATAAGACACAATAACATGTTTAATTATTGACTGTACTGAGACAGATTCTCCCCTTCCCCTCACACACTTGCTTTTCATTTCAGTCGATGTATTTCCTCTATTTTCACATGAACCTAATTGAGCTGACCAAAAGATTGTATAGGCTAGATAGGGAGAAATGATTTCCTCTGTCTACCCTATCACCCCCCTATTCCTATGCTCATTTACAGACACATTCTACCGGCTCCACCGCGCGACATTCTGGTTTTAGTCGATTTGGCAAAACAAGATTAATAGTCAACAGCCGCAGGCCCTTGTAATTAGACAGGAGCCAATAGGTTTAGTGGAGCTCTCCTTGTAATATGGATTGGCTTGGAAATGTCACTCACTGGTTCAACTATTATAGAAGAATCCCTGTTAACGAAATGTCCATCCTGCCATTATTTCACACAATTTCTCACCTTTAAGTGTTACTAAACAGATACATTCTACTTGCTCCAACAACCCTGTTCTCTTCCTTTCCTTTGTTCTTTCTTTCGTTTTAGCTATTTTCTTTCTGTCTTTCTTTTTCTTTCTTTCTATCTTTCTGTCCATCTTATTATCTGATCCATCCATTCATTATTTCTCTTTTTGTTGAAAATTACAACTTGTTTTGCAAGCTCATGAATACATTCCTGCTTCAAAAGCTGAAGCCCTCCATCTGACACCGAGCTCTCGCTTTACTTACCCGCCAATAGGAACAGCGGCAACGTACAGGACAGGAGGCAAGTCCGCATTGTCCGAGACAGAGGGTTTGAGATCGGGAGCCCCTCGACCAACAAGCTGTCCAGAGACTGGAGCAATGAAACTGTTGTGTGCAAGGTCCGAACTGGCGCGTGTAAACGGCAACGTTCTCTATCATTCATAAGAAAACATTGAACATACAATGCCCCGCCCCTCCCTCCATGACTGGCAGCCCCGCCCCTCACTCGATGATTGATAGCCCCGTCCGCCCTCTATATTTAATTCCCCCGTCATATTTCTCTGATTGAAGGCCCCTCCCCACTGTCTCCAATGAACAGCCCGGCCCCTCAGTCTCTGATTGGCAGTAAGTAGATCAGCTGGGAACCGGGAGTTGGAATGGGGACATGGAGATTAAGTGAGCGGGCAAAATAGTGGAAGAAGGAACAGTGGAAGAAGTGGGCAAGTGCGAGGTCATCCACTCGGGATCTAAGAAAGATAGATCAGAGTATTTTCTAAATGGTGTTAAGCTAGGAATTTCGGAGGAGCAAGGGGATTTAACTGCCAAGGTAAACAAATCACTAAATGCGGTAGAAAGGGAAAAAAGGAATCAAAAAGGCTAAAGGGATGTTGTCCTTTATCTCAAGGGGTCTGGAATATAAAGGGCCGGAATTTATTCTTCTGTCCTATAGAGACTTGGTCAGATCCAATCTAGAATACTGAGTTCAATTGTGGGTACCGCACCTCAGGAAGGACATATTATGCTCTAATGGGATGCAGCGCAGATTCACCAGACTGATACCCGGGACTAAGAGGATTAAATTATGAGGAAGGATTGCAAAACCTGGCCTATATTACTTTGAGTATAGAACATTCAGTGCTGAACTGATTGCGTTTTGTAAATGTTAAAATAAGTTGATAGGGTAGATGGAGACAAACTATTTCCTCCGGTGGGGGAGTCCAGAACTAAGTGGAACAACTTTAAACTTAGAGTTACGTCGTTCAGGCATTGTGTCAAAAATCACCTCTTCACAGAATGGTAGTGGAAATGTGAAAGCTCTCCTCCCAGAATCTTTTAAGGCTGAGGGTCAATTGGAGCTTTCAAGACTGTGATTGATAGATATTTGTTGGGTAAGTGTATCGAGGTTCATGGAGCAAATGCGGTTAGATAGAATGAAGATACACATCAACCATGATCTCATTGGCTGGCATTGCAGTCTCGAGGGGCTGAATGGCCTCCTCCTGTTCCTGTGTAACAGGCTCGTGTGGCTGAATGGGTCTACTCCTGTGCCTGTGTACACGGTCCTAAAGGGGCTAAAGGACTTGTCCTGTTCCTATGAAACAGCATGAGCGGGACTAAATGACCTCTCTTCTATTCCACATTAAACCGTATTACAAGCAACCGTGCAGTTCATGTTACTAGAGCGCCATCTTCAGTCTCCGTGGAGAAAGACAACACACTGTCAGTGTGTAAAATCCCGACAGTCTATTTACATCCTTTGCTTCTTTCGATCATTCTTTCCTTGTTTCTTAAATGTTTTGTTTTTCTTCTTTCTTCCTTCCTTCCTTTCTGTCTTTCTTCTTTCTTTCATCTTTCTTACATTCTGTCTGTCTTTCTTTTTTTCTATCATCCTTTCGTTTCTGCCTTGTTTCCATCTTTGTATCATTCTTTCTTTCTATCTTTCTTTCTTTCTTTCTTTCTTTCTTTCTTTCTATCTTCCTTTCGTTCTATCGCTCTTCACTCCATGTAACGTAATCTTTCATTACAATTTACTCAGTGCCTTTTTTCTCTTTTTCTCACTTTTATTGGAACCCGCTACTTGATCTTGTCAAAAACATGTTCGCTCTGCATAAATTAAACCTCACAGGACTCAGCGCAAAGCAGTTTTATCTCGAACAGGTGTTTCCTGCCGCATTTGGGAGTTTTTGTTCAGCTCCTCCATCTCTCTGAGTCACTGTGAAGACTCCAGGCGCAGTAATACACGGCCGAGTGATTCGCCCGCAGGCTGGAGGACTTCAGGTTGAACTCTTTGTCTTTCGGTCGCTCGGCGGTGAAACCGTCCACCATCCCCTCTGGATTCACAACATTGGTACCCGCGGAGATAAACATGGACTGCGGCCCCTTCCCCGGGTCCTGTCTGTACCAGTATATGTAACTGCTACTGGCACCCTCGACGTTGCACTTTATTTCGACTCCCTCCCCAGCAAAGTTGGAGACAGCGGCGGGAATCTGGCGGATAGTCTGCGAGTTCGCGTCTGAGAAAGAGACAGGGAGATGAGGAGATAAGTAACCAGGGGCATTCTGGGTTGTGGGGAAAGATAGAAGTAAAGAACGAGAGAAAGAGAGAATGAAGGAAATAACGAAGGAAAGAAAGAAATAGTAAAGAATGGATATTAACAAAGATTATTGTGTGAAAAAATCACTTACATTGAAATACAATTATGAAACTCAGTAACAGATACATCTTTAACTTCAAGATTTACTTTTAGAAATCAAACCAGCGAAAACAAGAGCGTTGAGTCTTGTGAGGACCCAACGCGCTCTTTTCAAGTCATTCAGGAAACCATGACGAGCATAAGGAAGTGATTCAGGCCCCCAGCCCCTCACTGACTGACAACACCGCTCCTCCACTCCCAGGCTGGTTGACAGCCACGCCCCTCCCACGCTGATTGACAGACCCGCCCTCACTCCGTGAAACACAGTTCCGCCCCCGACACTGATTGACAGTCCAGCCCCTCCCTCTCTGTTTGGCAGTAAGTAGAGCAAACGGGAGCAGGAAGTTGCAAAGTTGACCTAAACAACTTACGTGAATGAGAAAAAAACAGCGGCAGGTAGAGTTTAACGTGGGACGTGGGCAAGTATGAGCTCATCCACTGGGGGCCTGAGGAAGAAACATCAGAATGTTTTCTAACTGATGAGAAGCTGGAAACTGTCGAACAAATAAATTTAGTTGGCCAGGTACACAAATCACTAAAAGCCAGGATAGAGGTGCAAAAAGGAATCAAAGAGATTAATGCAATGTTGGCCTTTATGTCAAAGAGGCTGGAATACAAAAGGGAGGAAGTTATGCTTCAGTTGGGCAGAGCCCCGGTCAGACTCCATCTGGCAAAATAGGTTCAGTTCTGGGTAACACACCTCAGGAAGGACGTTTTGTCCTTGGAGGGAGTGCAAGACAGATTCACCAGAATGCTTAGAGGGTTAAATTATGAAGACAGGTTGTATAGACTGGGCTTGTATGCCCTTGAGTATAGAAGATTGAGGGGTGAACTGATTTAGTCTTTTACTGTTAAAAGGAGTTGATAGAGTAGATAGAATGAAAGTATGTCCACTGGTGGCGGAGTCCAGAACAATGAGGCATAACTTTACAGTGAGAGCTCAGCGTTTCAGGCGTGAGGGCAGGAAGCACTTCTTCACACAAAGGGCAGTGAGAATCTTCAACTCTCTGCCCGAAAACGATGTGCGTGCCAGCGGCCAATTGGAGATTTACTGATCGAGATTGATAGATTTTTTCTTGGGTAAGCAGATCAAGAGAAAGGGAGCAAAAGCGGGTCGATGGATTGAAGATAAGATCCAGCTATGATCTAATTGAATGGCGAGGCAGGCTTGAAGAGCTGAATGTCCTCCTCCTGTTCCTGTGTTCCTATTAAACCATGTTCCAGGCACTGATGTCTTTCATAGTCCTAGAGCGCCCTCTGCTGTCATTGTGGAGAACCACAGCGTCAGTCGACAAAAACCCACCCGTCTGTTTACTTTCTTTCTATATTTCTTTCTTTCTTTCTTTCTTTCTTTCTTTCTTTCTTTCTTTCTTTCTTTCTTTCTTTCTATCTTTCTTTCTTTCTTTCTTTCTGTCATTCTTTCCATATTTCCTTCCTTCTCTCTTTGTCTCTCTTTCTTTCTGTCTTTCTTTATTCTCTAAACCTTTCATTCTCTCTTTCATTCCGTCTTTCTTTCTTTCCTTCTTTCTTTCTTCCTTTCTTTCTTTCGTTCTTTCTTTCCCTATCCTTTTCTTTTTCTTTCTCTATCATTATATCCTTCTATCCTGCTTTACTTATATCTTTATTTCCTTCTTTCTTTTCTTCATTCCTTTCTTTCTTTTTGCATTGATTATTTTCATTTGTTTTGCTAAGAACCAACTACACCTACCACTGAAAGCTAATGACCTCGGATGACTGAATGTGATCAACATTTCAGCACAGGATGTGTTGATGTTGTGCCCGATGAGCATGGCCTTCTATTCCTTTGTCCCCCATATGCTTATCCAGCGTCCCCTTAACTGCACCTATGCTAATCGACTCAACTACTCCCTGTGGTCGCGAGTTCAACATTCTCGCCATTCTCTGGGTAAACAGTTTTCTCCTGAATTCCCTATTTGGACTTATTAGTGACTATCTTATATTTATGACCCTGAGCTTTGGTCTTCCCCGGAAGTGGAAGCATGTTCCCTACATCTATCCTATCGAACCTCTTTCATAATTTTGGCTGTCAGCTCACCCCTCAGTGTTCTCTTTTCTAGAGAAAGCAGCCTTCCCCGGGTATTGTCTGTGCCAGAACATGTTATGGTTACTGACAGACTTCACAGCGCATTTCAGGTCCACACGCTCCCGAGGTAATTTGGAGGCAGCGGCAGGAGTCTGGCGGTTACTCTGTGAGCTCACATCCAGGAAAGAGACGGGGAGAGGAGGAGGTCAGTAAACATGGGCATTCGGGCAATGGGGAAAGGGAGCAAGAGAGAAAGAAAGAAAGAGAGATAGAAAGAAAGAAAGAAAGTAAATGGAGGTTGTTAGCAATAATTATTGTTTGAAAATCTCTCTTCAGTTGGAACACGTTCAGCAGACACAGTAACAGATGCACCTTTTATTTTAATATTTACTTCTAATGATGGAAGGAGCGAGAGCAGGAACTATGAGTGTTGCGAGGAGACAAAGCGCTCTTTTCAAATCATTGAGATAAACATGAAGAGCATAAGGAAGCAATTGAAGGACGGATACACCCCCTTTCTCCAGTTCAAATAAACGGAATCGACGTGTTTGCTAATGTCTTCACTTGTCTCTCACTGTTCGTCCGACTCTCTCTCTCTCTGCAAGGCTCCCTGTCTGGCTTTGTATGTTTCTGTCTCACTTGCTTTATATCTATGTATTTTGTGTCTCCCTCTTGTCTCTGTATTTCTCTCTCTCGCTCTGTGCTGTCTTTCTCTCTGTCTCTCTTTCACTCGCTTTCTCTCTCTCGATCTCTGTCTTTCCTCCCTCTGTCACTCTGTCTCTCTCTTTCCTCTCTCTGTCTCTGTGTTTCTCTTTCACTCGTTTTCTCTCTCCCTGTCTCTCGTTCCTCTCTTTCATCTTTCGGTTTCTCTCTGTCTCTCGTTCACTCGCTTTCTCTCTCTCTTTTTGTCTCTCGCTTTCCTCTCTCTCAGTCTCTGTCTCTCTCTCTCATTGTATTTGTGTCTTTCACTTCCTCACGAATTAACTCTCTCTCTCTCGCTTTCTCTCTACTTTAAAGCGAACTGCATTGAAAGGTAACCGTGTGCTGACCAGAACTGGTCTCCAGACTCAGAGAGTGGAGCAGGAGTGAGAGATACGCGGTCAAACAGCCCCACACTTCCATCCCCCTCCATTCCTTCTGATTCTTCCACAAATGCACGGATTGGTTACTTTTTGAAGGATGACGTCAGAGGTCGCCGCCTCAATATCTTGTCCCAAGTCATTTAATAAGGGGAGGGGAGAGGAGGGAATAAGGTATGCGAGGGGGGGAGATCATTGGGTAGCGAAGTACAGAGGACAGGAGTGGCAGGAGTGAAGGAGAAATCAAGCACTGAACTAATAGCTAGTGCTGCCACCTGGTGGCGAAAAATGAGCACTGAACTGCCATTCATCCGCTGCAGGTTTTTGTAGCTGGGGAGCCGCTTTCTCAAACGCTGTGCGATACTACAAGCACAGTAATAGACAGCGGTGTGAGACGGAGAGGCGGCGCTCAGTTCCAAAGTAAACAGCGTAGTGTTGCTTCTTTCTGCCTTAAAAGACTCGGTCGTGTGTTTCGTAACAGCTCCTGCTCCAGCAGAATAGAAAAGAGCTTCTAATGCCCGGTCGGGTTGTTGTCTGTACCAGTACATAAAGGTATAGCCAGTATTCTTCAGCGTGCATCTGAGCGTGGTGGACTCTCCTGTTCCAATCGAAAGGATAGAAGGCGACTGCTCCACGTACGAGGTGAGTATTTCTGTCGAAAGTAACATCGATTAGTTTCTTATTTTTGTCAATAATTTATTTGAGCGCGGACTACAGAGAAAAAGATCTTCCATTCATAAAGCGCATTCCCGATTTCAGAAACTCACAAAACTGTTTACAACAAATGAAGTACAGATTAAAGTGTAGTCATTGTTGTAATGTAGGAAAGGAGACAGCCAATTTGAGCACAGCAAGCTCCCAAATACTGCCTTGAAATAAATGACCAGTACATCTGTTTTTTTGTTGATTGTGGTGGGATTAATGTTGGCCCAGGACACCGGCGACAACTTCATTGCTGTTCTTCCAATAGTGCCCTGGGATCATTTACTTCCACCTGAGAGGGCAGCTCAGTTTTACGCCTTATCTGTAAGATGGCACCTCCAAAAGTGCAGCACTCCCTCAGCGCTGGTCTCGGGAGTGCCAGCATAGATTTTGTGCTCAAGTCTCAGGAGTAAGACTCGAACCCAAAACCTCTGATTCCGAGGCAAGGTTTCTACCAGCTGAACAAGAGCTGACATCATAATACATTATTCTACAAAGATCCCTGCATAAGTTTGTTACTTTGACTTACGTGGGATCAGTGCCACCATCAACGTTAGATAACAAGCTGCATGAAACATGATTTATTTATTCGACACTGGCTCGCTGTGTGATCGGGTTTAGCTCAATACCACTTTTAAATCCAGTTTGTATGTTCAATCTGATTAAATACGAAGCATCCGGTTGTAATTGTCATTGATACGTCACTTCCTGCGTTACCCACGCTCCATCCCATTCCTTCGGTAGTTCAGCAACGTCATAGAATCGTACAGCACAGAAGATTAAGGAGAGAACGAATAGAGGTGTTCAAAATTACGAATAGTTTTGACAGAGTTGACAGGGAGAAACTATATACACTGGCGGGACGGACTTTAACCAGTGGGCACAGATTTAAGATAATTGGCAGTAGAACAAGCGGGGAGATGAGGGGACATAAATTTTATTAAAAATATTTGTCCTGATCTGGAATGCATTGCCTGAAATGGCGGTGGAAGCAGATTTAATAATAACTTTCAAAAGTGAATTGGATATAAACTCGATAAGGAAAAAAAACAGGGCTATGGGGACAGAGCAGGGGAGTGGGACTAAATAGATAAGAGGGACCAAAACTAGGGGCGTTATGAGATATACACTAATCAATCCAATAGGGAATTCAGGAGAAACCTCTTTACTCAAAGTGTGGTGAGAATGTGGAACTTGCTACCACTTGGAGTGGTTGAGCCAATTAGCATAGTTGCATTTATGGGGAAACTAGATATGTACATGAGAGAGAAAGGAATAGATGGATATGCTAATGTGAGTATTGAAGAGGGGTAGGACGAAGCCCGGGGGGTCAAATTGGATAGGTCTTCAAAAGAGCCGGATCAGACCCGATGGGCCGAATGGCCTCTTTCAGTGCTTTCAGATTCTGATTCTAGGAAAGGGAGAAAAATAAAGAAGGGAAGGAGGAAAGAAGAAAGAAAGAGAGAAAGAGAAAAGAAAGAAAGAAAGAGTAAAGGAAGTTTATTAACAATAATTGTTTCTTTTCAAAGTACCTTACGGTGAAACAAGATCATCAGACCCAGTAACAGATACATCTTTTATTTTAAGCTGTCCCGTCAATAAGTAAAGGAGCGAGAACAGGATCGTTGTGTGTTGTGAGGATCCAATCCGCTCTTCTGAAATCATTGAACAAAACATGAAGAGCAAAAGCAAGTGGTGCAGGTTTGGACAGCCCCGCCCCTCCCTCTATGACTGACAGCCCCGCCACTCCCTCTCCATTTGACAGCCCCGCCCCCTCTCTGACGGAGAGCCCCGCCCCTCCCTCTCTGAATGACAGCTCCGCCCCTCCCTCTCTGATTGACAGCTCCGCCCCGCCCTCTCTGAGAGGCAGTGAGTCGAGCAGCTGGGAGCTGGAAGTTGCAAAGTGGCAGAGAAAGATTACGTGAATGAGCAAAGCAGTGACACTGACAGATGGAGTTTAATGTGGGCAACCGTGAGATCATCCCCTGTGCACCTAAGAATGATAGATCGGAATATTGTTCAAATGGCGATCAGCTAAAAAAAGTGCAAACCTAATGGTTGGCTGGCTTTTATCTCAAAGCGGGAGGAAGTTATCTTTCAGTTGTATAACACTCTGGTCAGACTCTGTCTGGAGAACTTCGTGCATCTCTGGAATTCTGGGCAATGTATATCTGGAAGGATATATTTGCCTTGAAGTGGGTGTCCGCATATTCACCCGAATGATAAGAGAGCAAAAAAGCTTAAATTATGAGAACAGGTTGCAGAAACTTTGCTTTATTCCCTTCAGTATGGAAGATTAAGAGATGATCTTATTGAAGTGTTTCAGAATGTTAAAAGAATTCGAGAGGGTAGATTGAGAGAAACTATTCCCTCTGTTGAGAACAAAGGGAAATAACCTTAAAATTAGAGCTAGGCCGTTCAGCTTTCATATCTGGAAGCACTTATTACACAAAGGGTAGTGGAAATCTGGAATTCCCTCACTCAGTTGACTGATGAGGCTAGAGGTCAATTGGAGATTCCAAAACTTAGATCGACCGATTTTTGTTAAGTAAGGGTATCAAGGATTATGGAAACAACAGCAGGCATAAACGGGTCATTTTCGGGCTGGCAGGCTGTAACTAGTGGGGTACTTGCGCCTCAGCTATTTACAATCTAAATCAATAACTTAGATGAGGAGACCCAGTTTAATGTATTCAAGTTTGCTGACGATACAAGGCTAGGTGGCAAAGTAAATTGTGAGGCGGACGCAAAGTGGCTGCGACGGGATATAGACAGGTTTAATAAGTGGGCAAAATCGTGGAAGATGGAATATAATGTGGATTTAACCACTTTGGTAGGAGAAATAGAAATGCAGAATAATTTTGAAATGGTGGGAGACTGCGAAATGTTGGTATTCAGAGCGACGTCTGTGTCCTTGTACACGAATCTCAGAAAGTTAACATGCAGGTACAGCAAGCAATTAGGGAAGCAAATGGTATGTTAGCCTTTATTACAAAATGATTGGGGTATAAGAGTGAAGACGTCTTACTCCAATTATATAGGGCCTTGGTGAGACCACACCTGGAGTATTGTGTACAGTTTTCGTCTCCTTACCTAAGGAAGGATATACTTGCAACAGAGGTAGTGCAACGAAGGCTCACCAGATTGATTCCTGGGATGTGGGGATTGCCCTATGAGGTGAGATTGAGTGGACTAGGCCTATATTTCCGAGAATTTAGAAAAATGAGAGGTGATCTAATTGAAAGACGAAAAATCTTAGGAGATTTTACAGTGTAGATGTTGAGAGGCTGTTGCATATGGCTGGGGAATGAGAACCAGGGGTCACAGTCTCAGAATAAGGGGTCGACCATTTGCGACGGAGATCAAGAGAAATTTGAAAGGGCTCTGAATCTTTGGAATTCAACACCCCAGAGGGCTGTGGATGCTCAGTCGTTCAGCATAATGAAGGCAGAGAGCAACAGATTTTTGGATACTAAGGGAATCAAGAGATATGGGGATAGGGCGGGATATGGAGTTAAGGTAGAAGATCAGCCGTGGTCTTATTGAATGTCGGAGCGGGCTCGAAGCGCCATATGGCCTACTTCAGTTACTATTTCTTAAATTCTTTGATCAACATGGGTAAATTGAGCTAAGATACAGATCAGCCATGATCTGATTCAACGGTGGAGGGGTTTGAGGTGGCTGAATCTACATTTCTGATCCGATTCAATCATGCACTGGTGGGTTTCATGGTCTTAGATCGCCCTCTATTGTCCCTGTGGAGAAATGAAGCACATTGCACGTGTATAAAAACCACAAGAATCTGTGTACTTTCTTTCTTTCTCTCTGTCTTTCTTTCTTTCTTTCTTTCTTTCTTTCTTTCTTTCTTTCTTTCTTTCATTCGCTCGTTCTTTCTTTCTTTCTTTCCTTCTTTCTTTCTTTCTTTCTTTCATTCTTTCTTTCTTTCTGTTATTCATTCTTTCATTCTGTCATTCTATCTTTCTTTCTTTCATATTTTAATTTGATAATTTTATTTGTTGTGGTCAGAACCGGTTTGACCTATTAAAACCCTTGCCCTCTGCTAACTGAATGTGCTCAACACTTCACCACAGTATGGGTTGATGCTGTACTCTATCAGCATCACCTTCTATTACTTTCTCTCTCATGCAACTATCCAGCTTCGCCATAACTGCATCTATGCTATTCGCCTCAACCACTCCCTGTGGTACCCACTCCATGAATAAAGAAATTTCTCCAGAATTCCCTGTTGGATTTATTAGTGAGTCGCTTATATTATGGGCCCAAGTTATGGTTTCCCAAACAAATGGAAGAGCAAATCTTGGAGTCATAAATATAACTACATCTACACTCTGAAACCGCTTCATAATTTTAAAGAATTCTATCAGGTCACTTCATCACATTCTCTTTTCTAGAGGAAGTAGTCCCATCCTTTTCAGCATTTCGTGATAGTTATAACCCCTCAGTTCTGGTAATACGCTTGTTATTCTTTATTTGCAACATCTCCAGTGCCTCTATATTTAATCTCTCACGTTAAATCTAAACCGACTCCTCTTCTTGTCAAAAGCAAGTTCGCTCTGCAAAATAAACCCAACAGGACACAGCACCGCGCGGTTTAAACTCAGTCAGGTGTTTCCTGCAGGCTTCGGGGTTTTTGTTCAGCTCCTCCATCTCTCTGAGTCACTGTGAAGAGTACAGGCGCAGTAATATACGGCCGAGTGATTCGCCTGCAGGGTGGAGGAATTCAGGTTGAACTCGTTGCCAGTCGGTCGCTCGGCGGTAAAACCGTCCACCGTCCCCTCTGGATTCACGCGTTGTGCAGTTAGGGAGTAAAACATCAATTCAGGCTCCTTCCCCGAGTATTGTCTGTACCAGAACATATACTGAGTACTGGTGCTTTCCCGAGTGCACTTCAGTACCACTCCATTCCCCGGAAATCTGGAGACAGCGGCGGGAGTCTGGCGGATAGTCTGCGAGTTCACACCTGGGAAAGAGAGGGAGAGGAGGAGGTCAGTAAATTGGGACATCCGGGGCAATGGGAGAGAAAGAAAGCATGGAAGAAAGCAAGAAAGAAAGAAAGATAGAAAGAATGAAAGAGGAAAAGAAATTAAAACGTAAAAGTAAGTTTTTAACAAGAATTAATGTCTGCACAATGGGAGAAAAAGTAATAAGGAAGGAGGAAAGAAAGAAAGACGTAAAAGTAGGTTATTAACAAGAATTAATGTTTGATAAAATCTCTTACAGTGAAAGAAGAAAATAAGACCCAGTAACAGATGCATCTTTTACGTGAAGTATATCCCTTAATAATGAAAGCAGCGAGAACAGGAGCGTGGGGTCTTGTGAGGAGCCAACCCGCTCTTTAAAAATCATTGAGGAAACCCTGAGCAGAGTGATGAAGTGATGCAGAGTTGGACACGCCCCATCCAAGAGCGAACCAATCAGAATCGATGAGCTTTCCAATTACCAATGACAGACTGGACCTTATGCCGTCAACATTCCCAACAACGGTGTCTATCGCTCGTTTATTGTTTGCTAATCAGAAATGACATTATCCAAGTCTGGATTCCCGATTAGCCACATGTAGATTACCAATTAGACATACCTTGATTCCCAATTAGGCACATGTGACTAGAGGCTAACACATGGACAACACTGGTCTACAGTAAGCCCTTTTGATAACGTGAGGCAGTCGGTGCAACAATAACCAGGTCACATCGGGCTGTTCAGCTGTTCATCTGTTCTATTGCATGGTTGGGCCTATGACGATCAGGAGGACTCAAAGACTCGCCCTTGACTGGGCAACTTGCAAACGGCCCCACTGTATTCAGACTGCAGTGAACCCGTCCCACATCAGAGACAACACTCGCTGAGCTTGAACGTGAGTGGCCACGGATATAGAGCTGAATGGAAGAGGGAATAATTTCCTAGGTCTCCTTAATGACCCTCATTATTGTAAATAAAGGATATCAAGGGATATGAGGTTGAATTACAGATTAAAAGGCAGAGCTGACGCAAGTGGATTAACGGCCCCCTCCTGTTCCTGTGTTCCGATTGAACCATGTTCCGGGCACTGTTGTGTTTCATGGTCTAGAGCGCCCTCTACTGTGCCCGTGGCGAAAGGAAGCAGATTGTCAGTGTATAAAAAGTAACTTTAATTACTTTCCCTCTTTCTATATTTCGTTCTATTTTTCTTTATATCGTTCTGCCTTTCTATCCTTCTTTCTTTGTTTTCTCTATATTTCTTTCCCTCTCTTTTTTCTTCCCTGCTTCCATCCTGTCTTTTTCTTTATTTCGTTCTTCCATTATTTCTTCCTTTCTTTCGTTCTTCCTTTATTTATTTTCCTTTTTCTTCCCGGATTGCATTCTTTCTCTTATACTTTCTATCTTCTTTACTTTCTATCTTTCTCTCCTTCGCCTAACCTATCAAACACACTGATAATACTCCAAGACAAGCGCCAGCCTGTTCAGAATTTCCTGATACTTTATAAACCTCTCAATTCTGGCATTAGCTTTGCTAATCTTTCTTTGCACCTTCTCCAGTGCCTCTATATCTAATCTCTCACTTTAATTCCAACCCTTCAATTCTTCTTGGCAAAAATATGTTCGCTCTGCCAAATAAACCCAACAGCACAGCGCGGTTTTATCTTAAACAGGTGTTTCCTGCCGCCTTTGGGGTTTTTGTTGAGCTCCTCCATCTCTCTGCGTCACTCCAGGCGCAGTAATACACGGCCGAGTGATTCGCCTGCAGGCTGGAGGACTTCAGGTTGAACAGGTTGCCATGCGGTCGATCGGCGGTAAAACCGTCCACCGGCCCCTCTGGATTCACGCTTTGTACAGTTGGGGAAAGAAAAATCAACTGCGGCTCCTTCCCCGGGTATTGTCTGTACCAGTACATAGTCTGAGTACTGGTGCTTTCCAGAGTGCACTTCAGTATCACTCAATCCCCGGGAAATCTGGAGATAGCGGCGGGAGTCTGATGGATACTCTGCAATTTCACATTTGGGAAAGAGACAGGGAGAGCAGGAAGTCAATAAATTGGGACATTTTGGGTAATGGGAGAAAGAAAGAAAGACAGAAAGAAAGAAAGAAAGAAAGAAAGAAAGAAAGAAAGAAGAAAGAAAGAAAGAAAGAAAGAAAGAAAGAAAGAAAGAAAGAAAGAAAGAAAGAAAGAAAGAAAGAAAGAAAGAAAGAAAGAAAGAAAGAAAGAAAGAAAGAAAGAAAGAAAGAGGTTATTAACAAGACCTATTGTTTGAAATAATCCCTTACGGTGAAACAAGATCATCAGCCCCAGTAACAGATACATCTATCAATTGAAGCTATACTGTTAATAATGAAAGGAGCGAGAACAGGAGAGTTGTGTCTGGTGAGGTTCCAACCCGCTCTATTCAAATCATTGAGGGAAACATGAAGATCGTGAGGAAATGATGCAGGTTTGGAGAGTCCCGCCCTTCGCTCTCTGATTGACAAACAAAGCCCCTCCCTCTCTGACTGGCAGCATCGCCCATCCCCCCGTGGATTGACATCTCTGCCCCTCCCACTCTGATTGACAGCCCCGCCCCTCCACTGTGATTGACAGCCCCACCCCTCCCTCTCTGATTGACAGCACCGCCCCTCCCTCTCTGATTGACAGCACCACCCCGCCCTCTCTGATTGACAGCACCGCCCCCTCTCTGATTGACAGCTCCGCCCCTCCCTCTCTCATTTGCATTGAATAGAGCAGAGGGAACAGGAAGTTCCAATGGGGATAAAGACAGCTTCAGTGAGTGGGCAAAACAGTGACAGAGGGAGTTCAACGTGAGCAAGTACGAGGCCATGAACTTTGGACCTAGCAAAGTTAGATCAGAGTGTTTTTAAAGGGTGAGAAACGAGTAACTTTCGAGCAGCAAAGGGATCTGGTAGTCCATGCACAAAAATCACTAAAAAATAGTGGATTGGTAAAAATAAAATCATTTAAAATGCTCATGGAATGTTGTTCTTTATCTCAAGGGGCTGGAATACAGAGGGAAATAATTTATGCCTCAGTTGAACAGAGCCTTGGTCAGATTTCATCTGGAGTACTGCGTTCAGCTCTGGGCACAGCACCTCCGTAAGGATATATTAGCCTTGGATGGGGATCAACGAAGAATCACCGGATGTTAGCGGGGCTTAGAGGGTTAACCAAAGAGGACAGAATGCATCAACGTGGCTTGTACTACCTTGAATATAAGAGATTCAGCGGTGAACTCATTGAGGTTTTCAAAGCGTTAAAAGGAGTTGACAGGATCGAAAGGGAGAAACTATCTCCTCTGGTGAGGGTAGTCCAGAACAAGGGGACATAACCTTAAAATTAGAGCCAGGCCATTCAGACGTGGCGTCAGAAAGCGTTTCTTTAAACAATGAGTCGTGCAAATCTGGAACACTCTCCTCCAAAGGGTTGCTGAGGCTGGGGGTCAATTGCAGCCTTCAAGACAGAGATTGATAGATTTCTTGTTGGGTAAGGGTATCGAGGGACAGGGAGCAAAGGAGTTAAATAATGATCATCCAGGATGTAACTGAATGGCGGAGCAGGCAGGAAGGGCTGAATGGTCTCCTCCTGTTCTTTTGTAACAGGCTCGTGGGGCTAAATAGCTTCCTGTTTTTTGGATATATGTAACAGGCTCGAGGGGCTAAATAGCTTCCTGTTTTTTGGATATATGTAGCAGCCTCGAGGGGCTAAATAGCTTCCTGTATTTTGGATATATGTAACGGGCTCGAGAGGCTAAATAGCTTCCTGTTTTTTGGATATATGTAACAGGCTCGAGGGGCTAAATGGCGTCCTCCTGTTCGTGTACAATAAGCTCGAGTGGCTGGATGACCTCCTCCTCTTTCTGTGCTCTTTTGAGCCCTGCTCCAGGACAATGTTTCCTTCATGGTCCTAGAGCGCCCCCTCCTGTCCCTTTTGCGAAACAAAACAGAGTCAGTGGACAAAAACCAGGCCTTTCACTGTTTCTGTTTCTAGATAGTTAAAACCTCTCAGTTCTGGTATCATCCTTGTTAATCCTTCTTGCCCCCTACTCCAGTGCCTCGATATCTAATCTCACACTTTTATTACAACCCGTCTCTTGTTGTCAAAAACAAGTTCGCTCTGTAAAAATTAAACAGCAGGTCGCGGCACCGCGCAATTCAATCCCCACAGGTGTTTCCTGCCGCTTTGGGGTTTTTGTTGAGCTCCTCCATCACTCTGAGTCACTGTGAAGACTCCAGGCGCAGTAATACACGGCCGAGTGATTCGCCCGCAGGCTGGAGGACTTCAGGTTGAACTCGTTGCCATTCGGTCGCTCGGCGGTAAAACCGTCCACCGTCCTCTCTGGATTCACGTGATTGGTAATCGTGGAGTAAAACATACACTGCGGCTCCTTCCCCGGGTATTGCCTGTACCAGTAGATGTAAGGGCTACTGGTGCCCTTCACATCGCACTTCAGTTCCACTCCCTCCCCAGACAATTTTGAGACGGCAGCGGGAATCTGGTGGATACTCTGCGAGTTCACATCTAGGAAACAGACAAGAGAGGAGGAATTCAGTTAACGGGGATATTCAAGGCAATGTGGAAAGAAAGAAAGAAAGAAAGAAAGAAAGAAAGAAAGAAAGAAAGAAAGAAAGAAAGAAAGAAAGAAAGAAAGAAAGAAAGAAAGAAAGAAAGAAAGACAGAAAGAAAGAAAGAATAATGTAAAGGAAGGTTATTAACAACAATTAATGTTTGAAAAAGTCCCTTACGGTGAAACAAGATCATCAGACCCAGTAACAGATACATCTTTGACTGGAGGCTATTCTTTTAATAATGAAAAGAGCGAGAACAGGAGAGTTGTGTCTGGTGAGGATCCAACCCGCTCTTTTCAAATCATTGAGGAAATCTGAAGAGCGCGAGGGAGTGATGCAGGTTTGGACAGTGCCGCCCCCCCGCCCTCTCTGAATTACAAACAAAGTCCCTCCCTCTCTGATTGACAGCACCGCCCATCTCCCCGTTGATTGAATCGCCATTGACTGGGGAACTTGCAAACTGTATTCCGACTACAGTTAAATCGTTCCACATCCGGGATAATACTCGCTGAGCTGGAACATGAATAAGCATCGATATAGAGCTAACTGGAATCGGGAATAATTTCCGAGGTGCCCTTAATGCCCTGATTCCCAATAAAGTCCGGCTGTTGAGAAATTATGTAATTTGAAAATGTCATAGAATCTTAGAATAGTGTAGCACAGAAGGAGGACATTCCGCCCATGGGGTCTGCGCTGTCTCTTTCGAAGAGCAATCTAGTTACTCCCACTCCGCCGCTCTTTCCCCATATCCCTGCAGTT
The DNA here is from genome assembly GCA_030390025.1 of Squalus acanthias. Classification (NCBI taxonomy): domain Eukaryota; kingdom Metazoa; phylum Chordata; class Chondrichthyes; order Squaliformes; family Squalidae; genus Squalus; species Squalus acanthias. The sequence goes on along the minus strand of JASTWF010000048.1, from coordinate 283,299 downwards.
TTGCTCCTTCGAGTATTTCTCCAATTCCCTTTTGAAATCTGGAACTCTCGCCACCAAAAGGCTGCGGATGCTGGGGGACAATTGGAGCTCGCAAGGCTGAGTTGGATGGATTCATGTTGGGTTAGGATATCAAGGGATTTGCAGCAAAGGCGGGCATTGGGAGAAAAATAAAGAAGGGAAGAAGGAAAGAAAGAAAGAAAGACGTAAAAGTAGGTCTCGCTCCCGGACACGGTCAGTGACCACGCCTCCTGTTCCACAAACCAGCCTCTACTGCCTGTGAAATGCAGAGAATGAGGTTTGAAACTCAGAATCAATGAGCATCTCTATCTGTCTTTCTCTCTCTCTCTGTCTATCTATCTATCTATCTATCTATCTATCTATCTATCTATCTATCTATCTATCTATCTATCTATCTATCTATCTATCTATCTATCTATCTATCTATCTATCTATCTATCTATCTATCTATCTACATATTTATCTATCTCTTTCTGTCTATATATATATATATCTGTATCTCTGTCTCTCTCACTACCTCAGTCACTCTTTCTGTCTCACTCTCTGTCTCAATTTCTTACTCTATCTCTATGTCTCTCCCTCTCTCTCTATCTCTGTATCTCTATCTCTGTCTCTCTCACTCACTCCCTCACTCACTCTTTCTGTCTCTCTCTCTCTCTCTGTCTCAATTGCTCACTCTATATCTATGTCTCTCACTCTCTCTCTGTTTCTATCACTTACTCCTTCTCTCACAATCTCTCACTCACTTTCTATGTCTCTCCCTCTGTGTGTCTGTCTCTCTCTCACCGACTCGCTCCCTCACCCTTTATTTATCTATTTCTGTCTGTCTGTGTGTCTCTGTCTCTCTGACTCCCTCACTGACTCGCTCAGTCACTCACACTCTCTCTCTATTAAAACAAACTGCTTTGAGAGGTAAAGGTGCGCTGACCAGAACTGACCTCCAAACTCAGACAGTGTAGCAGGAGTGAGAGACATGCGGTCCTACAGCCCCGCACTTCCATTCCCCTCCGCTCCTTTGCTGCTCCTGATTTAGCCGGGAACCTCTTCTCACAAAATTGCACCGATTGGTTACTTGTTGGAGGCAGGTCTTGCGTCTCTGACGTCAACGTCTCGCCGGCTCTTGTCAAATAATTGAGGAAAACATGAAGAGCATAAGGAAGTGATGCAGGGTTGAACACGCCTGCGTCCCCAGTCAAACCAATTAGAATCAATGTACTTGTTCAGTGATCCCAGCTCTGAGACTGTTGTGTGCAAGGCCCGGAACTGGCGGGTGTGAAGTGCAACGATCTTCATCATTCAGAAGAAAACACTGCATATACAATGCTCCGCCCCTTCCTCTCTGATTGGCCGCTCCACCCCTCCCTCTCTGATTGGCAGTAAGTTGAGTTGATGTGATCAGAAAGTTGCAATGGGGACATGGACATTTGCAATAGGCTCTTGGGGCTAAATGGCCTCCTGTTCATATATAATAGGCTTGAGTGGCTGCAGAGGCCTACTCCTGTTACTATGTAACAGGTTCGAAAGGCTGAATGGACCAACTCCTGCACTTGTTTAACGGGCTCGAGGGGCTTCAAGGCCTCTGCGAGTTCATGTATAAATGGCTCGAGTGGCCGAATGGCCTCCTACTATTCCTCATGCACTACTCTGTAGTTTGACAGTTAAGGTTAATAGTTTATAAATTTAGAAGGTCCTAATTTTTGTGGTTATACTTTGTAAGGTCTCTGTTGTGTAGCAGGGAGAGCAAGTATACAAGGGCCCTTGAGTATATCATTTAATTGTAGTGTAACTTGTGGTATTGATTTGAGTTAATTTAAATTAATTAAAGGGTAAGTCATGGCAGCACAGCTCAGTCCCGTGGCATGCTCCTCCTGCACTATGTGGGAAATCAGGGACACTTCCTGTGTCCCTGTTGACCATGTGTGCGGGAAGTGTATCCAGCAGCAGCTACTGGCAGACTGCATTGTGGTGCTGGAGCTGCGAATGGATGCATACTGGAGCATTCCCGATGCTGAGGACATCGTGGATAGCACGTTTAGGGAGTTGGTCACGCCGCAGGTAAAGGTTGCACAGGCAGGAAGGGAATGGGCGACCACCAGGCAGAGTAGTATGCGCAGGCAGGTAGTGCAGGGCTCCCCTGTGGACATGCCCCTCTCAAACAGATATACCACTTTGGATATTGTTGAGAGAGATGGCTTATCGGGGGAAGACAGCAGCAGCCAACTTCCTGGCACCATGGGTGGTTCTGCTGCACAGGACGGGAGCAAAAAGAGCGGGAGAGCTGTAGTGATAGGAGATTCTATTGTAAGGGGAATAGATAGGCGTTTCTGCGGACGCAAACGAGACTCCAGGTTGGTATGTTGCCTCCCTGGTGCAAGGGTCAAGGTTGTCTCGGAGCGGCTGCAGGGCGTTCTGCAGGGGGAGGGTGAACAGCCAGTTGTCGTGGTGCATATAGGTACCAACAATATAGGTAAAAGAACGGGATGAGGTCCTAAAAGCTGAATATAGGGAGTTAGGAAGTAAATTAAAAAATAGGACCTCAAAGGTAGTAATCTCAGGATTGCTACCGTTGCCACGTGCTAATCACAGTAGAAATAGAGAATATTTCAGATGAATTCGTGGCCAGAGGAATGCTGCAAGGGGGAGGGATTCAAATGCCTGGGACATTGGAACCGGTTCTGGGGGAGGTGGGATCAGTACAAACTGGACGGTTTGCACCTGGGCAGGACCGGGACCGATGTCCTAGGGTGAGTGTTTCCTAGTGCTGTTGGGGAGGGTTTAAATTAAAATGGCAGGGGGTTGGGAACCTGTGCAGGGAAACAGAGGAAAGGGAAGCAAGGATAGAAGCAAAAGGCAAGAAGGAGAAAAGCAGAAGTGGAAGGCAGAGCAATCAAGGGGATAAATCAGACAGGGCTACAGTAAATAATCATAATAAAAGGACTAAGAGTGTTTAAAAAACAAGCCTGAAGGCTTTGTGTCTTAATGCGAGGAGCATTCGTAATAAGGTGGATGAAATAGCTGTGCAAATAGATGTAAATGGATATGTTATAATTGGGATTATGGAGACATGGCTCCAGGGTGACCAAGGCTGGGAATTCAACATCCAGGGGTATTCAATATTCAGGAAGGACAGACAAAAAGGAAAAGGAGGTGGTGTAGCATTGCTCGTTAAAGAGGAGATTAACACAATAGTAAGGAAGAATATTAGCTCTGATGATGTGGAATCTGTATGGGTAGAAGTGAGAAATACCAAGGGGCAGATAAAGGTTGTGGGAGTTGTATACAGTCGCCCAAACTGTAATGCTGAGTTTGGGGATGGCATTAAACGGGAAATTAGAGATGCGTGCAATAAGGGCACGGCAGTTATCATGGGTGACTTTAATCTACATATAGATTGGGCTAATCAAATTAGTAACAATACTGTGGAGGAGAAATTCCTAGAGTGTATACGGGATGGTTTCCTGGACCAATATGTCGAGGAACCAACTAGAGATCGGGCCATCTTAGACTGGGTATTATGTAATGAGAAAGGAGTAATTAGCAATCTTCTTGTGCGAGGCTCCTTGGGGAGGAGCGATCATAATATGATAGAATTCTTCATTAAGAAGGAGAGTGAAGTAGTTGACTCAGAGACTAGGGTCCTGAATTTAAATAAAGGAAACTACAATCTTATGAGCCGCGAGTTGGCTAGGATGGATTGGGGAGCGTTACTTAAAGGGTTGTGATGGATAGGCAATGGCAAACATTTAAAGATCGCACGGATGAACAACAGAATTTGTTCACCTCTGTTTGGCATAAAAAATAAAACAAAAAAGGTGACTCAACTGTGGCTAACAAGGGAAATTAGGGATAGCATAAGATCCAAGGAGAGGACATATAAATTGGCCAGAAAAAGATGCAAACCTGAGGATTGGGAGCAGTTTAGGAATCAGCAAAGGAGGACAAAGGGATTAATATACAGGGGCAAAATAGAATATCAGAGTAAGCTTGCAGTGAACATAAAAGCTGACTGTAAAAGCTTCTGTAAATATGTGAAGAGAAAATGATTGGTAAAGTCAAGCGTAGGTCCTTTGCAGTCCGAATCAGGGGAATTTATAATGGGGAACAAAGAAATGGCGGACCAATTAAATACATACTTTGGTTCTGTCTTCACAAATGAGGACACAAATAACCTCCCAGAGATGTCGGGGAACATAGGGTCTAATGAGAGGGAGGAATTGAATGAAATCAATATTTGTAGGGAAATGGTGTTAGGGTAATTGACGGGGTTGAAGGACGATAAATCCCCAGGGCCTGATAATCTACAACCTCGGGTACTTAAGGAAGTGGCCCTAGAAATAGTAGATGCATTGCTGCTCATCTTTCAAAATTCTATAGACTCTGGAACAGTTCCCATGGATTGGAGGGTAGCTAATGTAACCCCACTATTTAAAGAAGGTAGTAGCGAAAAAACTGGGAATTATAGACCAGTAAGCCTGACATCGGTAGTGGGCAAAATGCTAGCGTCCATTATAAAAGATGTAATGGCAGAGCACTTGGAAAACAGTGACAGGATCGGACAAAGCAACATGGATTTACAAAAGGTAAATCATGCCTGACTAATCTACTGGAATTTTTTGAGGATGTAACTGATAGAATAAATAAGGGAGAACCAGTGGATGTGGTGTATTTGGACTTTCAGATGTTTTTTGGTAAGGTCCCGCATAAGAGATTAGCGTGCAAAGTTAAAGCACATGGGATTGGGGTAAGGTACTGATTTGGATAGAGAACTGTTTGGCAGACAGGAAGAAAAGTGTTGGAATAAACGAGTCTTTTTCCGAGTGGCAGGCAGTGACTAGTGGGATACCGCAAGGATCGGTGCTAGGACCACAGCTATTCAAAATATAAATTAATGACCTAGACGAGGGAACTAGATGTAATATCTCCAAGTTTGCAGAAGACACAAAGCTGGGTGGGCATGTGTGCTGTGAGGAGGATGCAGAGAAATTCCAGTATTATTTGGTCAGGTTGGGTGATTTGGCAGATGCATGGCAGATGCAGTATAATGTGGATAAATGCGAGGTTATCCACCTTGGTGGCAAAAACAGGAAGACAGATAATTATTTGAACGGCAATAGATTGGGAAAACGGGAAGCGAAACGAGAACTGGGAGTCCTTGTGCACCAGTCGCTGAAGGTAAGCATGCAGGTGCAGCAGGCGGTTAAGAAGGCAAATGGTATGTTGGCCTTCAGAGCGAGAGGATTCGAGTACAGGAGCAAGGATTCTTGCTGCAGTTGTACAAGGCCTTGATGAGACCACACCTTGTGTATTGTGTGCAGTTTTGGTCGCCTTGTCTGAGGAAGGATGTTCTTGGCATGGAGGGAGTGCAGCGAAGATTTACCAGACTGATACCTGGGATGGCAGGAATGACGTACGAAGAGAGATTGGGTCGATTTGGCTTATATTCGCTGGAGTTTAGAAGAATGAGAGGGGATCTCATTGAAACTTATAAAATTCTAATAGGACTAGACAAACTAGATGCAGGAAGCATGTTCCCGATGGCGGGGGAGTCCAGAACCAGAGGTCACAGTCTAAGTATAAGGGCTGAGACATTTAGGACTGAGATGAGGAGGAATGTCTTCATCTAGAGAGTGGTGAACCTGTGGAATTCTCTACCACAGAAAGCAGCTAAGACCAATTCATTAAATATATTCAAGAAGGAGTTAGATATATTTCTTAAGTCTAAAGGGATCAAGGGATATGGGGAGAAAGCAGACAAGCACTGAACTAATATCTAGTGCTGCCAACTGGTGGCGGAAAATGAGCACTGAACTCCATTCATCCGGTGCAGGTTTTTGTAGCGGGGGAGCCGCTTTCTCAAACGCTGTGCGATACTACAAGCACAGTAATAGACAGCGGTGTGAGACGGAGAGGCGGCGCTCAGGTGCAAAGTAAACAGCGTATTGCTGATTCTTTCTGCCTTAAAAGACTCGGACGTGTAATTCCTAGCATCACTGTCGCCAGCAGAAGAGAAAAGAGCTTCTAATGCCCGGTCGGGTTGTTGTCTGTACCAGAACATTTGCGGATAAGCAGTATTCGTCAGCGTGCATCTGAGCGTGATCGACTCTCCTGCTCCAATCGATAGGACAGAAGGCGACTGCTCCACGTACGAGGCGAGTATTCCTGTCGAATGCAACATCGATTAGTTTCTTATTTTATCAATAATTTATTTGAGCGCGGACTGCAAAGAAAATGAACTTCCATTCATAAAGCGCCACTCACGACCTCAGAAAGTCACAAAGATCCTTACAACAAATGAAATACTGATTAAAGTGTAGTCATTAATGTAATGAAGGGAAGGAGACAGCCAATTTGATCGCAGCAAGCTCCCACATACTGCATTTAAATAAATGACCGGTACATCTGGTTTTTTGGTGTATGTTGTGGGATTAATGATGGCCCAGGTCACCGGCGACAACTTCGCTGCTCTTCTTCCAATAGTGCCCTGTGATCATTTACGTCCACCTGAGAGGGCGGCTCAGTTTAACGCCTGACCTGAAAGATGGCACCTCCGACAGTGCAGCACTCCCTCAGTGCTGGTCTCGGGAGTATCAGCATAGATTTTGTGCTCAAGTCTGAGGAGTGGGACTCGAACAGCAAACCTCTGATTCCGAGTCAAGGTTTCTACCAGCTGAACAAGAGCTGACATGATACTACATTATTCTACAAAGACCTCTGCATAAGTTTGTTACTTTGACTTACGTGGGATCAGTGTCACCATCAACGTTAGATAATGAGTTTCATGAAACATGATTTATTCATTCGATACTGGCTTGCTGTGTGATCGAGTGTAGCTCAATACCACGTTTAAAGGCAGTTTCTCTGTTGCATCTGATTGAAGACGAAGCATCCGGTTGTAATTGTCACTCTTACGTCACTTCCTGAGTAGCCTACGAGCCATCCCATTCCTTCGGTAGTTAAGCCAATTCAGAGAACCGTACAGCACAGAAGTTAAGGAGAGAAATAATAGAGATGTTCAAAATTAAGAAGGGTTTTGATAGACTTCATAGGGAGAAACTATATCCACTGGCAGGAGGGTCGTTAACCAGAGGGCACAGATTTAAGATAATGGGCAAAAGAACCAGCGGGGAGATGAGGAAACATAAATGTTATTACACCGAGAGTTTTCATGATCTGGAATATATTGCCTGGACGGGCAGTGGAAACAGATTCAATAATAACTTTCAAAAGGAAATTGGAGATAAACTTGAAAAAGAAAGAGAACACAGGTCTATGGGAAATGAGCAGGATAGCCGGACTAAATTGACAGGAGCGGCCAAAACTAAGGGTCACAAATATAAGACAAACACTAATAAATCTAACAGAGAATTCACGAGTAATATCTTTACACAAAGTGTGCTGGGAATGTAGAACTTGATACCACGTGGAGTGTTTGATGTAAATAGCATAAATGCATTTAAGCGGAAATTATAAAAGTGTGTGAGGGAGGAAGGAATAGAAGGATATGATGATGGGGTGTAGAAGAGGGGTGGGATGAAACCCGAGGGGGTCTCATTGGGTCGGACTTTCAAAGAGACAGCACAGGCTCGATGGGCCGAATGGCCTCCTTCTGTGCTGTACGATTTTATGATTCTATAAGGCACGCAACATTGTTGGGACCAAGTGCTCTCCTGTTTCAGGCAGTGCCGGTTTCAGTTCCGGTGTGCTGAACGAGAATTTAAGGGTTAAATATTTTACTGGGTTGAATTCGCAGAATCATTGAGAAAGACATCAAAAGGGCCCTAGAGCCTGATAGAGAAGCGGCTAAACTGTTGTGAACAGATGCTGAAACCGCCGTCATGATGCAGGTGTCCCGGTGACAAACGTATCTAGAGGCGCATCTCGACTTTGCACAGCGTGAAACTTCGGTGACACGTTTAAGGATTCTAAGATTAACAATTTCCTATTTGTATGAGTTCAACTTAGAGCAGAGAAGGTTAAGGGGAGAATTGATAGAGGTGTTCAAAATCATGAAGGTTTTGATAGAGTAATTAAGGGGAAATTCTCTCCAATGGCCGCAGGGTCGGTAACCAGAGGAGGCAGATAAAAGGTGTTTGGCAGAAGAACCAGAGGGGAAGAGGAGGAGAATGTGTTTGCTCTGCGAGTTGTTATTATCTGGAATGAACCGTCTGAAAGGGCGGTGGAAGAATGTACAATAGTAACTTTCAAAAGTGAATTGGATAAAATCTTGCGTGGAAATTTTACAGGGCTATGGGGAAAGAGATGGGGACTGGGACAAATCGGACAGCACTTTCAAAGAGCCGGCACAGGCACAATGGGCCAAATGGACTCCATCTGTGCTCCATCTGTGGTGCATCATTCTAAAGTTCTTTGATAATCAGCGCATCTCTGGTCACTACCGCAATCCGACAAATCGGGTAGGGATCTGTACCTCCTCTCCTGCGGTGATCCTGGGAATTATTCAGAGGAATAATCGGGAGGTACGTGTGATGCTTCCCATATTCCTCCGTCCGCTCTTTCAACTATTTCATTAAGCCATTTACAACTCCGCCTCATCTACTTCTTATAATGTAGAGAATATATTAAAGAAAAGGACATCCAAACCATTAATACAGTATGTTTAATGGTTAATAATCAATTAAATTCATCTAAGGTGACAGAGAGCAAGAAGATAGACAGATAGATAGATAGATAGATAGATAGATAGATAGATAGATAGATAGATAGATAGATAGATAGATAGATAGATAGATAGATAGATAGATAGATAGATAGATAGATAGATAGATAGATAGATAGATAGATAGATAGATAGATAGATAGATAGATAGATAGATAGATAGATAGATAAATAGATAGATGGATGGATGGATGGATGAATGGAAGTACGGACGGACGAACATGTAGGACTTAGATGGTTAAATTAAGAGGGCAGGCTGAAAATCAATTGGAGCATTCAAGACTGAGATTGATAAATATTTGTGGGGTAAGGGTATCGAGAAATATGGATCAAAGGTGATTAGATGAAATTCAATCAAACATCAGCCATGATCTCATTGAATGGCAGGTCAGGCTCGAGAGGCTCAATGGCCACCTCTTCTTCCTATGTAACAGGCTCGAATAGCTACCCGGCCTTCTGCTGTGTAACAGGCTAGAGGAATGTATGACCGCTTCCTGTTCCTGCGTAACAGATGCAAGGGGATTGAAAGACCTGCACTGAATCCTGTCTTCTGAGCAATACATATTCAATCAACTGAGTGATTCGTGGTCCTAGACCGCCCTCTGCTGTCCCCGTGGAGAACGAAAACACTGTGTTCAGTGTGTAAAATCCACCAGTCTTTTTAGTTTAGTTCCTTCTTTATATTTTTCTCTCCTTCTTTCTGCCATTCCTTCAGTCTTTCTTTCGTTCTCTCTTCGTTTCCTTCCTTGTTTTCTTTCTTGATATATGAAAACATATTTTCTCTCTATCTACCTTTCATTCTATCATTCTCCAGTCCATCTAACTTAATCTTACTTTGCACCTTTTCCGTTGCCTTTATATCCAATGATCAAAAAGGTAGGTTTTAAGGAGCGTCTTAAAGGAGGAAAGAGAGGTAGCATCGGCTGACAGGTTTAGGGGGGAAATGCAGAGCTTAGGGCCGAGGCAACAGAAGGCACGGCCACCGATGGTTGAGCGATTATAATCAGAGATGCTGAAGAGGGCAGAATTAGAGGAGCCCAGATATCTCGGGGGTTATGGGGCTGAAGGGGATTTCAGAGATAGGGAGGGCCGAGGGCATGGAGGGATTTGAAAACAAGGATGAGAATTTTGAAATCGAGGCGCTGCTTAAACGGAAGCCAATCTTGAAGATCTCTATCATGTCACCACTCAGCCTCCTCCTTTCTAGAGAAAAGAGCCCCAGCCTGTTCAGCCTTTCATGATAGTTATAACTTCTCTGTTCTGGTATAATTCTTGTTATTCCTGATTTGCAGCTTCTTCAGTGCCTCTACATCTAATCTCTCAGGTTAAATCAAACCCGTCTCCTCTTCTTCTTAAAAGCACGGTCGCTCTCCAAAATAAACCAAACAGGACGCAGCACCGCGCGGTTTTATCTTAAACAGGTGTTTCCAGCCGCGTTTCGAATATTTTTTTGAGCACCTCCATCTCTCTGAGTCACTGTGAAGACTCCAGGCGCAGTAATACACGGTCGAGTCATTCGCACGCAGGCTGGTGGACTTCAGGTTGAAGTTGTAATCATTCGGTCGCTCGGTGGTAAAACCATTCACCGCCCCCTCTGCAGTTACACTTTGTACAGTTAGGGAGAAAAACATTAACTGCGGCTCCTTCGCTGGATATGAGTTCACGTTTGAGAAAGAGACGGGGAGGAGGTCAATAAACAGGGACATTCGTTGCAATGGAGAAAGAAAGAAAGAAAGAAAGAAGCAGAGAAAGAAAGAAAGAATTAAAGAAAGAGAAAAGAAAGAAAGAAAGAAAGAAAGAAAGAAAGAAAGAAAGAAAGAAAGAAAGAAAGAAAGAAAGAAAGAAAGAAAGAAAGAAAGAAAGAAAGAAAGAAAGAAAGAAAGAAAGAAAGACTGGAAGGAAGAAAACCTAAAGAAAGGTTATTAACAGGAATTACTTTTTGAAATAGTCCCTTATGAGACAGACTACATAGACTAGTCTTGTAGTCCATTGAGTACAGAAGATTGAGCAGTGATCCTACTGAAGTGTTGAAAATGTTAAAAGTATTGGAGACTGTAGATAGAGAGAAGGTATTCCCTCTGGTGAGGGGCTGTCCAGAACTAGGGGTCATCAGCTGAGCATTAAAGCGAGGTCGAACAAGGGTCATATCTGGAGGCACCTCTTGACACAATGAATAATGAAAATCTGCAGTTCTCTCGCCCAAAGTACTGTTGAGGCCAGAGGTCAACTGGAGATTTCAAAACTTCGATTTTTGTTGGGTAAAGGTATCATGGGTTATGGAAACAGCTGGAGTTTTGGTTCCGATACTGAACACCACACTATCGGAAGTGTATGAAGCCTTTTGAGGGGGTGCAGAGGAGATCTAATAAATGGTACCAGGGACAAGGGTATTCAGTCACATTGAAAGACTAGAGAAGATGGGATTGTTCTCTGTCGGGCAGAGACGATTAAGGGGGGATTTAATGTAAGTGTTCAAAATCATGAAGGTTTTGATAGAGTAATTAAGGGGAAATTCTCTCCAATGGCCGCAGGGTCGGTAACCAGAGGAGGCAGATAAAAGGTGTTTGGCAGAAGAACCAGAGGGGAAGAGGAGGAGAATGTGTTTGCTCTGCGAGTTGTTATTATCTGGAATGAACCGTCTGAAAGGGCGGTGGAAGAATGTACAATAGTAACTTTCAAAAGTGAATTGGATAAAATCTTGCGTGGAAATTTTACAGGGCTATGGGGAAAGAGATGGGGACTGGGACAAATCGGACAGCACTTTCAAAGAGCCGGCACAGGCACAATGGGCCAAATGGACTCCATCTGTGCTCCATCTGTGGTGCATCATTCTAAAGTTCTTTGATAATCAGCGCATCTCTGGTCACTACCGCAATCCGACAAATCGGGTAGGGATCTGTACCTCCTCTCCTGCGGTGATCCTGGGAATTATTCAGAGGAATAATCGGGAGGTACGTGTGATGCTTCCCATATTCCTCCGTCCGCTCTTTCAACTATTTCATTAAGCCATTTACAACTCCGCCTCATCTACTTCTTATAATGTAGAGAATATATTAAAGAAAAGGACATCCAAACCATTAATACAGTATGTTTAATGGTTAATAATCAATTAAATTCATCTAAGGTGACAGAGAGCAAGAAGATAGACAGATAGATAGATAGATAGATAGATAGATAGATAGATAGATAGATAGATAGATAGATAGATAGATAGATAGATAGATAGATAGATAGATAGATAGATAGATAGATAGATAGATAGATAGATAGATAGATAGATAGATAGATAGATAGATAGATAGATAGATAGATAGATAGATAAATAGATAGATGGATGGATGGATGGATGAATGGAAGTACGGACGGACGAACATGTAGGACTTAGATGGTTAAATTAAGAGGGCAGGCTGAAAATCAATTGGAGCATTCAAGACTGAGATTGATAAATATTTGTGGGGTAAGGGTATCGAGAAATATGGATCAAAGGTGATTAGATGAAATTCAATCAAACATCAGCCATGATCTCATTGAATGGCAGGTCAGGCTCGAGAGGCTCAATGGCCACCTCTTCTTCCTATGTAACAGGCTCGAATAGCTACCCGGCCTTCTGCTGTGTAACAGGCTAGAGGAATGTATGACCGCTTCCTGTTCCTGCGTAACAGATGCAAGGGGATTGAAAGACCTGCACTGAATCCTGTCTTCTGAGCAATACATATTCAATCAACTGAGTGATTCGTGGTCCTAGACCGCCCTCTGCTGTCCCCGTGGAGAACGAAAACACTGTGTTCAGTGTGTAAAATCCACCAGTCTTTTTAGTTTAGTTCCTTCTTTATATTTTTCTCTCCTTCTTTCTGCCATTCCTTCAGTCTTTCTTTCGTTCTCTCTTCGTTTCCTTCCTTGTTTTCTTTCTTGATATATGAAAACATATTTTCTCTCTATCTACCTTTCATTCTATCATTCTCCAGTCCATCTAACTTAATCTTACTTTGCACCTTTTCCGTTGCCTTTATATCCAATGATCAAAAAGGTAGGTTTTAAGGAGCGTCTTAAAGGAGGAAAGAGAGGTAGCATCGGCTGACAGGTTTAGGGGGGAAATGCAGAGCTTAGGGCCGAGGCAACAGAAGGCACGGCCACCGATGGTTGAGCGATTATAATCAGAGATGCTGAAGAGGGCAGAATTAGAGGAGCCCAGATATCTCGGGGGTTATGGGGCTGAAGGGGATTTCAGAGATAGGGAGGGCCGAGGGCATGGAGGGATTTGAAAACAAGGATGAGAATTTTGAAATCGAGGCGCTGCTTAAACGGAAGCCAATCTTGAAGATCTCTATCATGTCACCACTCAGCCTCCTCCTTTCTAGAGAAAAGAGCCCCAGCCTGTTCAGCCTTTCATGATAGTTATAACTTCTCTGTTCTGGTATAATTCTTGTTATTCCTGATTTGCAGCTTCTTCAGTGCCTCTACATCTAATCTCTCAGGTTAAATCAAACCCGTCTCCTCTTCTTCTTAAAAGCACGGTCGCTCTCCAAAATAAACCAAACAGGACGCAGCACCGCGCGGTTTTATCTTAAACAGGTGTTTCCAGCCGCGTTTCGAATATTTTTTTGAGCACCTCCATCTCTCTGAGTCACTGTGAAGACTCCAGGCGCAGTAATACACGGTCGAGTCATTCGCACGCAGGCTGGTGGACTTCAGGTTGAAGTTGTAATCATTCGGTCGCTCGGTGGTAAAACCATTCACCGCCCCCTCTGCAGTTACACTTTGTACAGTTAGGGAGAAAAACATTAACTGCGGCTCCTTCGCTGGATATGAGTTCACGTTTGAGAAAGAGACGGGGAGGAGGTCAATAAACAGGGACATTCGTTGCAATGGAGAAAGAAAGAAAGAAAGAAAGAAGCAGAGAAAGAAAGAAAGAATTAAAGAAAGAGAAAAGAAAGAAAGAAAGAAAGAAAGAAAGAAAGAAAGAAAGAAAGAAAGAAAGAAAGAAAGAAAGAAAGAAAGAAAGAAAGAAAGAAAGAAAGAAAGAAAGACTGGAAGGAAGAAAACCTAAAGAAAGGTTATTAACAGGAATTACTTTTTGAAATAGTCCCTTATGAGACAGACTACATAGACTAGTCTTGTAGTCCATTGAGTACAGAAGATTGAGCAGTGATCCTACTGAAGTGTTGAAAATGTTAAAAGTATTGGAGACTGTAGATAGAGAGAAGGTATTCCCTCTGGTGAGGGGCTGTCCAGAACTAGGGGTCATCAGCTGAGCATTAAAGCGAGGTCGAACAAGGGTCATATCTGGAGGCACCTCTTGACACAATGAATAATGAAAATCTGCAGTTCTCTCGCCCAAAGTACTGTTGAGGCCAGAGGTCAACTGGAGATTTCAAAACTTCGATTTTTGTTGGGTAAAGGTATCATGGGTTATGGAAACAGCTGGAGTTTTGGTTCCGATACTGAACACCACACTATCGGAAGTGTATGAAGCCTTTTGAGGGGGTGCAGAGGAGATCTAATAAATGGTACCAGGGACAAGGGTATTCAGTCACATTGAAAGACTAGAGAAGATGGGATTGTTCTCTGTCGGGCAGAGACGATTAAGGGGGGATTTAATGTAAGTGTTCAAAATCATGAAGTGTTTTGATAGAGTAAATCAGGAGAAACTGCATCCAGTGGCAGTAGCGTCGGTCACCAGTGGGCACAAATTTAAGGACCGGATAAGGGTATGATGATTTTTTTTATTGTAGAGCGAGCTGTTATGGATTGAAATGCACTGCCCGAATGGGTGGAGGAAGCAGGTTAAATTTTAACTTTCCAAAGGCAATTGGATACACACTTGAAGCGGGACGTTTACTGGGCTGTGCGGCAAAGGCACGGGAATAGGACTAATTGGATAGCTCTTTGAAAGCCCCGGTACAGGAAGGTGGGGCAGAATGACCTCCTTCCGTGCTGTATCAGTCTATGATTCTATGACTTGGTGGCAGAATATTTGCACGGAAATAAAATCTAATGCTGCCACCTGGTGGTGGAAAATGAGCATTTAACCCCCATTCATCCGCGGCAGGTTTTTGTAGCGGGGAAGCCGCTTTCTCAAACGCTGTGCGATACTACAAGCACAGTAATAGACAGCGGTGTGAGACGGAGAGGCGGCGCTCAGTTCCAAATGAAACAGCGTATCGCTGCTTCTTTCTGCCTTAAAAGACTCGGACGTGTATTTCGTAACAGCTCCTGCTCCAACAGAATAGAAAAGAGCTTCTAATGCCCGGTCGGGTTGCTGTCTGTACCAGTACATATGATTATAGCCAGTATTCGTCAGCGTGCATCTGAGCGTGGTCGTCTCTCCTGCTCCAATCGATAGGACAGAAGGCGACTGGTCCACGTACGAGGCGAGTATTCCTGTCGAATGCAACAGCGATTAGTTTCTTGTTTTTGTCAATTATTTAGGGCGCGGACTACAGAAAAAAAGAACTTCCATTCATAAAGCGCATTCAAGACCTCAGAATGTCACAAAGCTCTTTACAACCAATGAAGTACCGATTAAAATGTAGTCATTGTTGTAATGTCGGAAAGGAGGCAGCCATTTTCAGCACAGCAAGCTCCCACATACTGCATTGAAATAAATGACCAGTACATCTGTTTTTTGGTGTTTGTTGTGGGGTTAATGTTGGCCTAGGACACCGGCGACAACGTCGCTGCTTTCTTCATGGGATCATTTAAGTCCACCTGAGAGGGCAGCTCGGTTTAACGCCTTATCTGTAAGATGGCACCTCCGAAAGTGCAGCACTCCCTCAGCGCTGGTCTCGGGAGTAACAGCATAGATTTAGTGTTCAAGTCACAGGAGTAAGACACGAACCCATAACCTTTGATTCAGAGGCAGGTTTTCAACCAGCTAAACAACAGCTGACATTATAATACATTAAACTACAAAGACCACTGCATAAGTTTGTTACTTTGACTTACGTGGGATCAGTGCCACCATCAACGTTAGATAATGAGCTTCATGAAACATGATTTATTCATTCGACACTGGCTCGCTGTTGGATCGAGAAAAGCTCAATACCACGTTTAAAGCCAGTTTGTCTGTTCGAGCTGATTAAATACGAAGCATCCGGTTGTAATTGTCATTGAAACGTCACTTCCTGCGTAACATACGCTCCATCTCATTCCTTCGGTAGTTCAGCAACGTCATAGAATCGTACATCACAGAAGGTTAAGGAGAGAACTAATAGAGGTTTTAAAATTACGAATGGTTTTGACAGAGTTGTTAGGGAGAAACTATATCCACTGGCAGGAGGGACCTTAACCAGAGGGCACAGATTTAAGATAATTAGCAGTACAACCAACGGGGAGATGAGAGGACATAAATTTTATTACAGGCAGTTTTCATAATCTGGAATGCATTGCCTGAAATGGCGGTGGAAGCAGATTCAATAATAACTTTCAAAAGGGAATTGGATATAAACTCGATAAGGAAAAAAAGACAGGGCTATGGGGACAGAGCAGGGGAGTGGTACTAAATGGATAAGAGGAACCAAAACTTGGGGTGTAATGCGATAAACACAAATCAATCCAAGAGGGAATTCAGGAGAAATCTCTTTACCCAAAGTGTGGTGACAATGTGGAACTTGCTGCCACATGGAATGGTTGAGCCAAATAGCATGGTTGCATTTAAGGGGAAGCTAGAAAGTACATGAGAGAGAAAGGAATCGAAGGATAAGCTGATGGGTGTATTGAAGAGGGGCAGGACGAAGCCCGGGGGTCAATTTGATATGTCTTCAAAAGAGCCGGATCAGACACGATGGGCCGAATGGACTCCTTCAGTTCTGTCGGATTCTCAATCTAGGAAAAACGGAACCTTGCAGGGAAAATGTTTTCCTGTTTCAGGCAGTGCAGGTTTGAGTTCCTATGTGCTGAACGAGAATTCAAGGGTTAAATGTATTGCTGGGCTGAATATGCAGATTCTTTGTAAAACACATCAAAAGGCGCCTAGTGTCTGATAGAGAAGCGGGTAAACGGTTTTCAACAGATACTGAAACCGCCGTCATGAAGCAGGTGTCCTGGAGACAAACATATCTGAAGTTGCGATTCGCCTTCGCACAGTGTGAAACATCGGTGACATTTTTAAGGGCTCGACCATCAACTACTTGCTAATAGTATGGGGTGTTCTCCTTAGAGCAGAGAATGTTAGGCGGAGATTTACCAGAATCTTACCAGTTGTGTGGAGAGACTGGGAAGCTGGTGTTGTTCTCCCTGCAGCAATGAAGGTTAAGGGGAGATTTAATAGGAACTATCTAAATGATGAAGGATTTTGATAGAGTAAATAAGGAGAAACTGTTTCCAGTGGCAGAAGATTCGTTAAACAAAGGACACAGTTTAAAAATAATTGGAAAGAGAGCCAGAGGACGAGATATGTAGAATTATTTTACTCAGCAAGTTATGTTTTGGAATGCAATGTTTGGAAGTGTGGTGGAAGCAGATTCAATAGAGACTGATTTGATAGCTTTTCACAGAGCCGGCACAGACTCGATGGGTCGAATGGCCTCCTGCTGTGTTTTATCATGCGATGATTCTACGATATTAAGCGCATCTCTCGTCACTACTGAAATAGCGCAAATAACAGTGTTCACTCACTGGTATAAACGGGAGCCTCCTGTACATTATTCCTCCCTCTGCCGTTAACACATTTACCTCATCACGCAATCGGGTTTTTAAAATGTCGATAATATCTTAAAAGAACGATATTCAATTTTTAATTACTCATACCACGGTGATTTGCAGCCCCTCCCCACCGTCTCCAATGGACAGACCGGCCCCTCCCTCACTGATTGGCAGTACGTAGAGCAGATGGGAACCGAGAGTTGCAAAGGGGACACAGAGATTAACTGAGCGGGCAAAACAGTGGAAGAAGAAATTTAACGTGGGCAAGTGCGAGTTCATTCCCTTTGTACCGAACAAAGCTAGATCAGAGCATTTACTAAATGGTGAGAAGGTAGGAACTACGGAGGAGCAAAGAGATTTAACTGTCCAGGTAAACAAATCACTCAATGTCGGTAGACGGAAAAAATGAATCAAAAAGGCTAAAGGGATGTTGTCCTTTATCTCAAGGGGTCTGGAATAAAAAGGGCAGGACGTTATTCTTCTGTCATATATAGACTTAGTCAGACCCCATCTGGAGTACTGAGTTCAATTCTGGGAACTGCACCTCAGGAAGGATATATTAGACTTGGAGGGGATGCAGCGCAGATTCACCAGATTGATACCCGGCACTGAGAGGGTTAAATTATGAGGAAGGATTGCGAAAATTGGCCTGTATTATCTTGAGTATAGAATATTCAGTGCTGAACTGATTGAGTTTTGTAAATGTTAAAATAAGTTGATAGGGTAGATAGAGAGAAACTATTTCCTCTGGTGGGTGAGTCCAGAACAGGGGGGAGTTACCTTAAAGTTAGAGTTAGGTCGTTCAGGCGTTGTATCAAAAATCAACTCTTCACACAATGGTAGTGTAAATCTGGAAACCACTCCTCCCTGAATCTGTTGAAGGTGAGGGTCAATTGGAGCTTTCAAGACTGTGACTGATAGATATTTGTTGGGTAAGTGTATCGAAATTCATGGAGCAAAAGCGGTTAGATTGAATGAAGATACTCATCAACCATGATCTCATTGGCTGGCATAGCAGTGTCGAGGGGCTGAATGGCCTACTCCTTTTACTGTGTAACAGGCTCGTGTGGCTGAATGGCCTCTTCCTGTTTCTGTGTATACGGTCCCGAGGATGCTTAATGGCCTGCTCCTGTTACTATGTAACAGGCTCAAGGGGAATGGATGAACACCTTCTATTCCATATTAAACCATATTACAAGCAAACTTGTGGTTCATGGTATTAGAGCGCCCTCTGTTGTCTCTGTGGAGAAATAAAACACATTGTCAGTGTGTAAAAGCTCGACAGTCTTTTTACTTAATTTCCTTATTTTTATCTATTTTTTTTTGTTCCTGTGTAACTTTCTTTCGTTCTGTCGATCTTTCTTCCTTTGTTTCTGAATTCCTTTCTTTCTATCTTCCTTTCTTTCTTTTCGGACTTGTTTCTTTCTTTATATCATTCTTTCTTGCTGTCTTTCTGTCTTTTTTCTTTCTTTCTCTCTTTCTTTCCTTCTTTCTTTCTATCTTCCTTTCCATCTTCCTTGCTTTCTTCACTACATTTAACTTAATCTTCCTTTGCAGCTTCTCCAGAACCTTTTTGTAATGTAATTTCTCTCATTTGTTCAAAACCATTCCTTCTTGTCACAACACATTCGCTCTGTAAAATAAACCCAACAGGATGCGGCACCGCGCGGTTTCATCATCCACAGGTGTTTTCTGCAGCCTTTGTGGTTTTTGTTGAGCTCCTCCATCTCTCTGAGTCACTGTGAAGACTCCAGGCGCAGTAATACACGGCCGAGTGATTCGCCAGCAGGCTGGAGGTCTTCAGGTTGAACTCGTTGCCATTAGGTCGCTTGGCTGTAAAACTGTCCACCGTCCCCTCTGGATCCACGTGATTGTTCCTCATGGAGTAAAACATCAACTGCGGCCCCTTCCCCGGATCCTGTCTGTACCAGTATATGTAACCGCTAATGGCGCCCTCCACGTCGCACTTTAGTTCCACTCCATCCCCAGGAATATTGGAGAGAGCGGCGGGAGTCTGGCGGACCGTCTCTGATTTCACGTCTGGGAAAGAGACGGGGAGAGGAGGAGGTCAATAAACAGGAGCATTCTGGGTTGTGGAGGCAGAAAGAAGTAAAGAGCGAGAGAAAGAAAGAATGAAGGAAACATCGAAAAAAAGAAAGACTGAAGAAAGGTTATTAACAAAGATTATTGTTTGAAAAAAATCACTTACATTGAAATAAGATCATGAGACTCAGTAACAGATACATCTTTTATATTAAGATTTATTTTAAAAATGAAATCAGCAAAAACAAGAGCAATGAGTCTTCTGAGGATCCAAACCGCTCTTTTCAAATCATTGACGAGTGGAAGCAAGTGATGCAGGCCCCTCCCTCTCTGATTGACAGCACCGCTCCTCCACTCCAAAGCTGATTTACAGCCCACCACTTCCCACGCGGATTGACAGGCCCGCCCTCACGCTCTGAAACATAGTCCCGCCCCCCACACTGATTCACAGACCTGCCCCTCCCACGCTGATTGACAGACCCGCCCTCACTCTCGGAAACATAGTCCCGCCCATCCCACGCTGATTGACAGTCCAGCCCCTCCCTCTCTGTTTGGCAGTAAGTGGAGCAGATGGGAGAAGGAAGTTTCAAAGTTGACCTAAACAGCTTACGTGAATGAGAAAAAAACAGTGGCAGGTAGAGTTTAACGTGGAACGTGGGCAAGTATGAGGTCATCCACTGGGGGCCTGAGGAAGAAACATCAGAGTGTTTTCTAACTGATGAGAAGCTGGAAACTGTCGAGAAGCAAAGAGATTTAGTTGGCCAGGTAAACAAATCACTAAAAGCTAGGACAGAGGTGCAAAAAGGAATCAAACAGTTTAATTCAATGTTGGCCTTTATGTCAAGGAGGCTGGAATACAAAAGGGAGGAAGTTATGCTTCAGTTGGACAGAGCCCTGGTCAGACTCCATCTGGCAAACTGGGTTCAGTTCTGGGGAACGCACCTCAGGAAGGACGCTTTGCCCTTGGAGGGAGTGCAAGGCAGATTCACCAGAATGTTAGCAGGGCTTACAGGGTTAAATTATGACGACAGTTTGTATAGAATAGGCTTGTCTGCCCTTGAGTATAGAAGATTGAGGGGTGAACTGATTTAGACTTTTAATGTTAAAAGGAATTCATAGGGTAGATAGAATGAAAGTATGTCCACTGGTGGCGGAGTCCAGAACAACAGGGCATAACTTTACAGTGAGAGCTAAGCCTTTCAGGTGTGCGGGCTGGAAGCACTTCTTTACAGAAAGGGCAGTGAGAATCTTCAACTCTCTGCCCGAAAACGATGTGGGTGCTGGCGGTCAATTGAAGATTTCTAGACCGAGATTGATAGATTTTTTTCTTGGTAAGCAGATCAAGAGATAGAAAGCAAAAGCGGGTCGATGGATTTAAGATAAGATCCAGTTATGATCCAATTGAATGGCGAAGCAAGTTTTAAGAGCTGAATGGACTCCTTCTGTTCCTATAGTCCTATTAAACCATGTTCCAGGCACAGATGTGTTTCATGGTCCTAGAC
Organism: Squalus acanthias; assembly: GCA_030390025.1. Lineage (NCBI taxonomy): Eukaryota > Metazoa > Chordata > Chondrichthyes > Squaliformes > Squalidae > Squalus > Squalus acanthias. The sequence goes on along the minus strand of JASTWF010000048.1, from coordinate 262,416 downwards.
CACGCTCTGCTGTCCTTGTGGAGAAACAGAGCGTCAGTCGACCAAAACCCACCCGTCTGTTTAATTTCTTTCTTTCTTTCTTTCTTTCTTTTTTTCTTTCTTTCTTTCTGTCTTTCTGTCTTTCTTTCTCTATCCTTTTTTTCCCTTACCATTATATCGTTTTGTCCTTCTTTACTTATATCTTTATTTCCCTCTTTCTTTCTTTTTTCATACCGTCTTTTCTTTCTTTCTTTTTGCATTGATTATTTTCATTTGTTTTGCTTGGAGCCAACTTCACCTACCATTTAAAGACAGTGACCTCGGCTGACTGAATTTGCTCAATACTTCAGACAGGACAGGTTGATGTTTTGCCCGATCAGCATGACCTTCTATTCCTTTCTCCCCCCATGTGCTTATCTAGCTTCCCCTTAACTGAATCTATGTCATTCGTCTCCACTACTCCCTGTGGTAGCGAGTTCAACATTCTCGCCACACTCTGGGTAAAGAACCTTCTCCTGAATTCCCTATTTGGACTTATTAGTGATTATCTTTTATATATGACTCCGAGCTTTGGTCTTCCTCACAAGTGGAAACATCTTCCCTAAATTTATCCTATCGAACGCCTTTCATAATTTTCGCTATCAGCTCACCCCTCAGTATGCTCTTTTCTAGAGAAAGCAGCCTTCCCCGGATATTGTCTGTGCCAGAACATGTTAGGGTTACTGACAGACTTCACAGATTGTTTCAGTTCCACACGCTCCCGAGGTAATTTGAAGACAGCGGCGGGAGTCTGGCGGATACTCTGCGATCTCACATCCAGGAAAGAGACGGGGAGAGGAGGAGGTCAGTAGACAGGGTCATTCGGGCAATGGGGAATGGGAGCAAGAGCGAAAGACAGAAAGATAGATAGAAAGAAAGAAAGAAAGTAAATGGAGGTTGTTAACAATAATTACTTTTTGAAAATTTCTCTTCAGGTGGAACAAGTTCAGCAGACCCAGTAACAGATAGATCTTTTATATTAATGTTTAATTCTAATGAGGGAAGGAGCGAGAGCAGGAACATTGAGTGTTGCGAGGAAACAAAGTGCTCTTTTCAAATCATTGAGAAAAATATGAAGAGCATAAGGAACCAATACAACGATGGATACATCCTCTTTCTCCAGTTCAAACAATCGAAATCGACGTGTTTGCTAAAGTCTCCCCCTTTCTCTCTCTGTCTCTTAATCTCTCTCTCTCTCTCTTTCTCTCTCGCTGTTCATCCGGCTCTCTCTCTGCCTCTCTCCCTGTCTGGCTGTGTATGTTTCTGTCTCTCTCGCTTTATGTCTCTCTGTACATGTGTGTCTCTCTCTATGTCTGTGTATGTTTGTGTCTCCCTCTTGTCTCTCTGTCTCTCTTTCTGTCTCAGTCTCTCTCTCCTGTCTCTCGCTCCCTGTCTCTCTTTCTCTCTGCCTCTCTTTCACTCGCTTTCTCACTCTGTGTCTCTCTCTGTCCTATTTATTTCTCTCTCTTTCCTCTCTCTGTCTCTGTGTTTCACTTTCACTCGCTTTCTCTCTCTCTATATATATATATATATCTTTCCCCTCTCTGTCGCTGTGTCTCTCTTTCACTCGCTATGTATCACTCTGTGTCTCTCTTTCGTGTCGCTGCCTCTCTTTCACTCGCTTTCTCTCTCTCTTTGTCTCTCTCTTTCCTCTCTGTCTCTGTCGCTGTCTCTCTCTCTATTTGTCTCTGTCTCTCTCACTCCCTCACTCACTAACTCTCTCTCTCCCTCTCTCTCTCTCGCGTTCTCTATCTATTAAATAAAACTGCATTGAAATGTAAACGTGCGCTGATCAAAGCTAATCACCAGATTCAGACAGTGGAGCAGGAGTGAGAGATACGCGGTCCCACAGCCCCGCACTTCCATCCCCCTCCACTCCTCCTGATTCAATCACAAGTGCACGGATTGGTTACTTGTTGCGGGGCGTGGATGACGTATGATGTCAGACTACACCCCTCACCATCTTGTCCCCACTCATTTAATGCGGGGAGGGCAGAGGAGGGAATAGGAGATGCGAGGGGCGGGAGACGAAGGAGTTGGAGAGAGGAGAGGCCGGGAAGGAGCGAAGTAGAAATCAACCATTGAACTAATATCTGGTGCTGCCACCTGGTGGCGGAAAATTAGCACTTAAAAGGTTTTTGTTGCGGGGGAGCCGCTTTCTCAAACGCTGTGCGGTACTACAAGCACAGTAATAGACAGCGGTGTGAGACGTAGAGGCGGCGCTCAGTTCCCAAGTAAACAGCGTATTGCTGCTTCTTTCGGCCTTAAAAGACTCGGTTGTGTGTTTCGTAACAGCTCCTGCTCCAACAGAGTAGAAAAGAGCTTCTAATGCCCGGTCGGGTTTTCGTCTGTACCAGTACATTTCGGTATAGCCAGTATTAGTCAGCGTGCATGTGAGCGTGGTCGACTTTCCTGCTCCAATCGATAGGACAGAAGGCGACTGCTCCACGTACGAGGCGAGTATTCCTGTCGAATGCAACATCGATTAGTTTCTTATTTTTGTCAATAATTTATTTGAGCACGGACTACAGAGAAAAAGATCTTCTATTCATAAAGCGCCACTCACGACCTCAGAAAGTCACAAAGCTCTTTACAATCAATGAAGTACTGATTAAAGTGCAGTCAATGTTATAATGAAGGAAACGAGACAGCCAATTTGAGCACAGCAAGCTCCCACATACTGCATTGAAATAAATGACCAGTACATCTGTTTTTTTGGTGTATGTTGTGGGATTAATGTTGGCCCAGGTCACCGGTGACAACTTCGCTGCTCTTCTTCCAATAGTGCAATGGGATCATGTACGGCCACCTGAGAGGGCAGCTCAGTTTAACACCTTATCTGAAACACGGCATCTCCGATAGTGCAGCACTCCCTCAGTGCTGGTCTCGGGTTTGCCAGCATCGACTTTGTGCTCAAGTCTCAGGAGTAAGACTCCAATCCAAAACCTCTGATTCAAAGGCAAGATTTCAACCAGCTGAACAACAGCTGGCATTATAATACATTATTCTACAAAGAACTCTGCATAAGTTTGTTACTTTGACTTACGTGGGATCAGTGCCACCATCAACGTTAAATAATGAGCTTCATGAAACATGATTTATTCATTCGACAATGGCTCACTGTGCGAACTAGTGCAGCTAAATACCACGTTTAAAGGTAGTTTGTCGATTGGATCTGATTAAATACGAAGCATCCGGTTGTAATTGTCACTCTTACGTCACTTACTATGCAAGCCACGCCCCATCCCACAACTTTGCTAGTTTCGTAACTTCATAGAACCGTACAGCACAGAACGTTAAATAAAAGGACAAATAGAGGTGTTAAATATTACGAATGGTTTCGATAGAGTTGATAGGGAGAATCTAAATCCACTGGCAGGAGGGTCGTTAACCAGAGGGCACAGATTTAAGATAATAGACAAAAAAACCGGCGGAGAGATGACGAGACGTAAATTTTATTGCAGAGAGTTGTTATTATCTGGAATGCATTGCCTGAAATGGCGATGGAAGCAGATTCAATAATAAATTATTCAAGGGAATTGGATATAAACTTGATAAGAAAGAAACAGGATTATGGGGAAACAGCAGGGGAGATGGACTAAATTGAGAATCGGGATCAAAACTTAGGGTCCTTATAAGATATACACTAATACATGCAAGAGGGAATTCAGGAGTAACCTCTTTACCCAAAGTGTGATGAGGATCTGAAACTTGCTACCACATGGGGTGTTTGGGTCAAATAGCATCGTTGCATTTAGGGGAAGCTAGATAAGTACATGAGAGAGAAAGGAATTGAAGGATGTGCTAATGGGTGTATTGAAGAGGCGTATGACGAAGCCGGTGGTGGTCAAATTGGATAGGTCTTTCAAAGAGCCGCATCAGACCAGACGGGCCGAATGGCCTCCTTCAGTGCTGTAGGATTCTATGATTCTTGGAAAAACGGAACGTTGCTGGGAAAAATGTTCTCCTGTTACAGGCAGTGCAGGTTTGAGTTCCTATGTGCTGAGCGAGAATTCAAGGGTTAAATTATTTGGGTGAGCTGAATTCGCAGATTCTTTGAAAAACACATCAAAAGGCTCCTAGAGTATGTTAGAGAAGCGGGTAAACGGTTTTCAACAGATTTTGAAACCGCCGTCATGCGGCAGGTGTCCCGGTGACAAACTTATCTGAAGATGCGTCTCGCCTTCGCACCGTGTGAACCATCGGTGGGTGAGAATTGCAAGTGTTCTAACATTAGCTATTTCCTAATTGTATGGGGTGTTCTCCTTGGAGCAGAGAATGTAAGGCGGAGATTTACCAGAATGATAGCAGGAATGAGCGACTCCAGTTTGCTGCAGAGACTGGAGAAGCTGGTGTTGTTCTGTCTGCAGCACGCAATCTGGTTCTTAAATGACGAGAATATCTTAAAAGAAGGACATTCAGTACGTTGATACATCATCGTTTAATTAATTAAAAGCAATTTGTAACCTATTCAAGTTAGTTAGATAGATAGATAGATAGATAGATAGATAGATAGATAGATAGATAGATAGATAGATAGATAGATAGATAGATAGATAGATAGATAGATAGATAGATAGATAGATAGATAGATGGATAGATAGAATTCTTCGCTCTCTGCCGGTCTATCTATCATTAGCACTGGTTAGGCGGTAGTGTCTGAGACGGTCGAGTTTTTGTAGTACGGTTCAGTCTGAGTGTGTCTCTGTGCATCACTGCAGGCACAGAAATACCGCGCCGTGTCATTCGGCCGCACCATCGATATCTTCAGATCGAAGGAGTTATCTGCAGTTTCCTTGGCCCAAAATCTCTCCGTGATCCCCTCCGACCTGGTCGGGTCACCTTCATGCAGCGCATACAAGAGGTCCTGGAGTCCCAGGCCCGGGAGCTGACGGTACCAGTACATATAAGCATCACTGCCGCGTTGGGTACACGGGATAGTCACAGACTCGCCCTCTCTCACCGACACAAACTCCCGGGACTGCAATATCTTCTGAGACTCGCCAACACCTCGAAGGAAAATAGAAGTGAACAGTAAAGAGAGACAGTTATTTCCCCAGAAATAAGACCAACTAACCAGTTTAATTATTTACTGTTCTGAGACGGATTTTCCCCTTTCCCTCACACTCTTGCTTTTCATTTCAAACGATGTATTTTCTGTATTTTCACATAAATCTATTGAGCTGACCAAGGGATTGGATAGGCTAGATAGGGAGAAATGATTTCCTCTGTCTACCCTTTCACCCCTTGGTTCCTAAGCTCCTTAACATATACATTCTACGGGCTCTACCGCGCGACATTCTGGTTTTAGTTGATTTGGCAAAACAAGATTAAAATTCTAAATCCGCAGGCACTTGTAGTTAGACAGGAGCCAATAGGTTTAGTGGAGCTCTCCTTGTAATATGGATTGGCGTGGAAATGTCACTCTCTGGTTCAACTATTATAGAAGAATCCCTGTTAACTAAATGTCCATCCCGCCCTTATTTAACACAATTTATCTCCTTTAAGTGTCACTAAACAGATATAATCTACTTGCTCCAACCCTGTTCTCTTCATTTCCTTTGTTCTTTCTTTCGTTTTAGATATTTTTTTTCTGTCTTTCTTTTTTCTTTCTTTCTGTCTTTCTTTCCATCTTTCCTTCGTTCTATCATTCTTTCTTTCTATCTTTCTATCCATCTTTTTATCTCATCCAAACATTCATTCTTTCTCTTTTTGTTGAAAATTAAACCTTGTTTTGTAGGCTCTTTAATACATTCCTACTCCAAAAGCTAAAGCCCTCCATGTGACACCGGGCTCTCGCTTTACTTACCCGCCAATAGGAACAGCGGCAACGTGCAGGACAGGAGGCAAGTCCGCATGGTTCGGGAGAGAGTGTCTGAGACCGGGAGCCCCTCGACCAACAAGCTGTCCAGAGAAAGGAGCAATGACACTGTTGTGTGCAAGTCCCGAACTGGCGCGTGTAAACGGCAACGGTCTCTATCATTCATAAGAAAACACTGAACATACAATGCACCGCCCCTCCCTCTATGACTAGCAGCCCCGCCCCTCACTCGATGATTGATAGCACCGACCGCCCTCTATATTTAATAGCCCCGTCATATTTCCCTGATTGAGTGCCCCTCCCCATCATCTCCAATGAACAGCCCGACCCCTCGCGCTCTGATTGGCAGGAAGTGGAACAGATGGGAACCGGGAGTTGCTGAGGGGACACAGAGATTAAGTGAGCGGGCAAAACAGTGGAAGAAGGAACAGTGGAAGAAGTGGGAAATGCGAGGTCATCCACTTGGGATCTAAGAAAGATAGATCAGAGTGTTTTCTGAATCGTGTTAAGCTGGGAATTTCGGAGGAGCAAGATTATTTAACTGCCCAGGTAAACAAATGACTAAATGCCGGTAGAAAGGGAAAAATGAATCAAAAAGGCTAAAGGGATGTTGTCCTTTATCTCAAGGGGTCTAGAATACAAAGGGCAGGAAGCTATTCTTCTGTCGTCTAGAGACTTGATCAGTCCCCATCTGGTGTACTGAGTTCAATTCTGGGAACCGCACCTCAGGAAGGATATAATAGACTTGGAGGGGATGCAACGCAGATTCACCAGACTGATACCCGGGACTGAGCGGATTAAATTATGAGGAAGGATTGCAAAACTTGGCCTATATTACCTTGAGAAGTCGCACAACACCAGGTTATAGTCCAACAGATTTACTTAATTTTACAAGCTTTCGGAGCTGTTCGCTCCTTCCTCAGGTGGGGTAGCAGTGAGAGAATCTCCCAGAATTCACAATATAAACACAGTTAAAATCTATTCAAATCTTTCCCTACATCAAAGACACAACAATCGCCAGGCAGGAGGGTTGCCTCCCAGTCGGGGAACACTTCAGCAGTCAGGGGCATTCAGCCTCGGATCTGCGGGTAAGCGTTCTCCAAGGCGGCCTTCGGGATACACGACAGCGCAAAATCATAGAGCAGAATCTGATAGCCAAGTTCTGCACTCATGAGGATGGCCTCAATCGCGATATCGGGTTCATGTCACGATACAGAACGTGACTTGACATCATGGCCGGTCTTTCCAGGTGTTTTTTTTAAAAAAGACTAACACAAGAACCAACACAAATTGACAGGATATGCAGCCAGCAGGTGTTTTGACACGTTGGACCCCCTGGGACACATCTCATTGTCTTGGCTGTGCTCTTAGTGTGTCTTTGATGTAGGGAAAGATTTGAATATATTTTTTCTGTGTTTATATTGTGAATTCTGGGAGATTCTCTCACTGCTACCCTACCTGAGGAAGGAGCGAACAGCTCCGAAAGCTTGTAAAATTAAATAAATCTGTTGGACTATAACCTGGTGTTGTGCGACGTCTCATTTTTGTCCACCCCAGTCCAACGCCGGCATCTCCACATCATGACCTATATTACCTTGAGTATAGAAGATTCAGTGCTGTACTGATTGAGATTTGTAAATGTTAAAACAAGTTGATAGAGTAGAGTTAGGTCTTTCAGGCATTGTGTCAAAAACACCTCTTCACAGAATAGTAGTGGAAATGTGGAACTCTTTCCTCCAAGAGTCTGTTAAGGCTGAGGGTCATTTGGAGCTTTCAGGACTGTGAGTGATAGATATTTGTTGGGTAAGTGTATCGAAATTCATGGATAAAAAGCGGTTAGATAGAATGAAGATACACATCAACCATGATCTCATTGGCTGGCATAGCAGTGTCGCGGGGCTGAATGGCCTCCTTCTGTTCCTGTGTAACAGGCTCGGCGGCTGAATGGTCTCTTTCTGTTCCTGTGTATACGGTCCCGAGGATGCTTATTGGCCTTTTCCTGTTCCTATGTAACAGGCTCAAGGGGACTGGATGACCTCCTTCTGTTTCATATTATGATGCGGAGATGCCAGCGTTGGACTGGGGTGGACAAAAATCAGGAGTCGCACAACACCAGGTTATAGTCCAACCGGTTTATTTAATATTACAAGCTTTCGGAGCTATCGCCCCTTCTTCAGGTAGAGTTACAGTGAGTGAATCTACAAATGTTCACAGAATATAAACACAGAAAATGCAGAGATACAATCTTTCCTTACATCAAAGACACACCAAGAGCACAGCCAAGACAATGAGTTGTGTCCCAGGGGGTCCAAAGTGTCAAATCAGGGATAGTATTAAAACCAAGGAAGTTGCATACAAATTGGCCAGAAGTAGCAGCAAACCCGGGGACTGGGAGAACTTCAAAACTCAGCAGAGGAGGACGAAGGGTTTGATTAGGGCTGGGAAAATAATATATGAAAGGAAGCTTGCAGAGAACATTAAAATGGACTGCAAAAGCTTCTATAAATATGTAAAAAGAAAGAGGTTAGTAAAAACAAACGTAGGTCCCCTGCAGTCGGAAACAGGGGAAGTCGTAATGGGGAACAAGGAAATGGCAGATCAATTGAACAAGTACTTTGGTTCGGTGTTTACTGTGGAGGACACACACAACCTGCCGGAAATAAAAGGGGTCAGAGGATCTGGTAAGAGGGAGGAGCTGAGGGAAATCCTTATTAGTCGGGAAAAGGTATTGGGGAAATTGATGGGACTGAAGGCTGAAAAATCCCCGGGGCCTGATGGTCTGCATCCCAGAGTACTTAAGGAGGTGGCCTTGGAAATAGTGGATGCATTGACGATCATTTTCCAACATTCCTTAGACTCTGGATCAGTTCCGATGGAGTGGAGGGTGGCCAATGTAACCCCTCTTTTTAAAAAAGGAGGGAGGGAGAAAGCAGGGAATTATAGACCGGTCAGCCTGACATCGGTCGTGGGTAAAATGATGGAAGCAATTATTAAAGATGTCATAACAGACCATTTGGAAAGTGGCGACATGATAGGTCCAAGTCAGCATGGATTTGTGAAAGGGAAATCATGCTTGACAAATCTTCTGGAATTTTTTGAGGATGTTTCCAATAGGGTGGACAGGGGGGAACCAGTAGATGTGGTGTATTTGGACTTTCAGAAGGCCTTCGACAAGGTCCCACACAAGAGATTGGTGAGCAAAGTTAAAGCACATGGGATTGGGGGTAATGTGTTGACGTGGATTGAGAACTGGTTGGCACACAGGAAACAAAGAGTAGGAGTAAATGGGTACTTTTCAGAATGGCAGGCAGTGACCAGCGGGGTACCGCAGGGTTCGGTGCTGGGACCCCAGCTGTTTACATTATATATTAATGATTTGGACGAAGGGATTAAATGTAATATCTCCAAATTTGCGGATGACACTAAATTGGGAGGCAGTGTGAACAATGAGGAGGATGCTAGGAGGCTACAGAGTGACTTGGACAGGTTGGGTGAATGGGCAAATGTATGGCAGATGAAGTACAATGTGGATAAATGTGAGGTTATCCACTTTGGTGGTAAAAATAGAGAGGCGGACTATTACCTGAATGGTGGCAGATTAGGGAAAGGGGACGTGCAACGAGACCTGGGCGTCATGGTACATCAGTCACTGAAGGTGGGAATGCAAGTGCAGCAGGCAGTCAAGAAAGCAAACGGAATGATGGCCTTCATAGCAAGGGGATTTGAGTACAGGAGTAGGGAGGTGATGCTACAGTTGTACAGGGCCTTGGTGAGGCCACACCTGGAGTATTGTGCGCAGTTTTGGTCTCCTAACTTAAGGAAGGACATTCTTGCTATTGAGGGAGTGCAGCGAAGGTTCACTAGATTGATTCCTGGGATGGCCGGACTGACATATCAAGAAAGATTGGGTCAACTGAACTTGTATCCTCTGGAGTTAAGAAGAATGAGGGGGGATCTTATAGAGACATTTAAAATCCTGACTGGTTTAGACAAATTAGATGCGGGCAGAATGTTCCCAATGGTAGGGAAAACTAGAACCAGGGGTCACAGTCTAAGGATTAAGGGGAAGCCATTTAGGACTGAGCTGAGGAGGAACTTCTTCACCCAGAGAGTGGTGAATCTATGGAATTCTCTTCCACAGAAGGTTGTTGAGGCCAGTTCGCTAAATATATTCAAAAGGGAGTTAGATATAACACTCACAACTAAGGGGATCAAGGGGTATGGCGAGAAAGCAGGAATGGGGTACTGAGGTAGCATGTTCAGCCATGAACGCATTGAATGGCGGTGCAGGCTCGAAGGACCGAATGGTCTACTCCTGTACCTATTTTCTATGTTTCTATGTTTCTAAATCCTGCTGTCTGTAGCAGATCTCTCTCCATATCCCTTCCTCTCTCTTCGTCTTTTTTGGGTTTGTATTTTGGGTTTGTTTTTTTGTGTTTTTTTTTTAAAAACTGGAAAGACAGACAACGATGTCAAGTTACGTTTTGTAGCGTGACATGAACCCGATATCCCTATTGAGGCCGTCCTCATGAGTGCGGAACTTGGCTATCAGTTTCTGCTCGATGATTTTGCGTTGTCGTGTGTCTCGCAGGCCGCCTTGGATAACGCTAACCCGCAGATCCGAGACTGAATGCCCTTGACAGCTGCAGTTTTCCCCGACTGGGAGGCAACCATCCTGCCTGGCGATTGTTGCGTGGTGTCCGTTCATACGTTGTCTCAGTGTCTGCATGGTCTCGCCGATGTACCATGCTCGAGAGCATCCTTTCCTGTAACGTGTCAGGTCGACAACGTTGGCCGAGTCACATGAGTATGTACCATGTACCTGGTGGGTAGTGTCCTCACGTGTGATGATGGTATCTGTGTTCATGATCTGGCATGTCTTGCAGAGGTTGCCATGATCCAGAACAGCAGACAGAGGGAACCGCAGTGCAGCAACCGAAGAAGAAAGAGTCAAATTGTACCCCTCCGGAGTGCCGCTGCCCTAAGCTTGACATGTATGCTCAAGCTGTCAGTAAATGCATCAACGCCAGATTCATCAGCCGCACTCACAAGAGAGTCCAGAATGTCACCCGAGCACAACGCAACGCCATCCTCGCTCTCAAGACCAATCGCAACATCGTCATCAAACCAGCGGACAAAGGAGAAGCCATCGTCATACAGAACAGAATGCACTATTGCAAAGAAGCATACCGACAACTGGACAACCAGGAACACTACAGACAGTTACACGCAGACCAACCAAAGAACACACACCCGCCAACTCAATAGACTGATCAAGACCTTCGATCCAGACCTTCAAAGCATCCTACGCGCTCTCATCCCACGTACTCCCCGCGTAGGAGACTTTTACTGCCTCCCAAAGATACACAAAGCCAACACACCCGGACGTCCTATCGTATCAGGCAACGGAACCCTGTGTGAGAACCTCTCTGGGTACGTCGAGGGCATCCTGAAACCCACCGTACAGGGAACCCCCAGCTTCTGTCGCGACACTGCAGACTTCTTGAAGAAACTCAGCACCCATGGACCAGTTGAACTAGGAACACTCCTCGCCACGATGGACGTATCGGCACTCTACACCAGTATCCCCCACGATGACGGCATCGCTGCGACAGCCTCATTAGTCAACACCAACAACAGCCAATCTCCAGACGCCATCCCACAACTCATCCTCTTCATCCTTGACCACAATGTCTTCACCTTCGACAACCAGTTTTTTACCCAAACACACGGAACAGCCATGGGGACCGAATTCGCACCCCAATACACCAACATCTTCATGCACAAGTTCGAGCAAGACTTCTTCGCTGCACAGGACCTCCAAGCAACGCTGTACACCAGATACATCGACGACATCTTCTTCCTTTGGACCCACGGCGAAGGATCACTGAAAGGACTACACGATAGCATCAACAGGTTCCATCCCACCATCAAACTCACCATGGACAACTCCTCAGAATCGGTTTCATTCTTGGACACACGAATCTCCATCAAAGACGGACGCCTCAGCACTTCACTCTACCGCAAGCCCACGGACAACCTAACGATGCTCCACTTCTCCAGCTTCCACCCTAATCACGTTAAAGAAGCCGTCCCCTATGGACAAGCCCTGCGAACACACAGAATCTACTCAGACGAGGAGGAACGCGATGGACACCTGCAGACGCTGAAAGACGCCCTCGTAAGAACGGGATATGAGGCTCGACTCGTCGATCGACAGTTCCAACGGGCCACAGCGAAAAACCACATAGGGCTCCTCAGAAGGGGAACACGGGACACAACCAATAGGGTACCCTACGTCGTCCAGTACTTCCCCGGAGCGGAGAAACTACGCCATGTTCTTCGCAGCCTTCAACATGTCATCGATGACGATGAAAACCTTGCTAAGGCCATCCCCACGCCTCCACTACTCGCCTTCAAGCAGCCGCCTAACCACAAAAGTGCCATCGTTTGCAGCAAATTATCCAGCTGTCAGGAGAACAGCGACCACGACACCACACAACCCTGCCACAGCAACCTCTGCAAGACATGCCAGATCATGAACACAGATACCGTCATCACGCATGAGGACACTACCCACCAGGTACATGGTACATACTCATGTGACTCGGCCAACGTTGTCTACCTCATACGTTGCAGGAAAGGATGCCCCAGAGCATGGTACATCGGCGAGACCATGCAGACACTGAGACAACATTTGAACGGACACCACGCAACAATCGCCAGGCAGGATGGTTGCCTCCCAGTTGGGGAACACTTCAGCAGTCAAGGGCATACAGCCTCAGATAGCGGGTTAGCGTTCTCCAAGGCGGCCTTCGAGACACACGACAAAGCAAAATCATCGAGCATAAACTGATAGCCAAGTTCCGCACTCATGAGGACGGTCTCAATAGGGATATCGAGTTCATGTCACGCTACAAAACGTAACTTGACATCGTTGTCTGTCTTTCCAGTTTTTAAAAAACAAACACAAAAAAACAAACCCAAAATACAAACACAAAAAAGACGGAGAGAGAGGAAGGGATATGGAGAGAGATTTGCTACAGACAGCAGGATTTGACACGTTGGACCCCCTGGGACACATCTCTTTTTCTTGGCTGTGCTCTTGGTGTGTCTTTGACGTAAGGAAAGATTGTATCTCTGCATTTTCTGTGTTTATATTCTGTGAACTTTTGTAGATTCAGTCATTGTAACTCTACCTGAAGAAGAGGCAATAGCTCCGAAAGCTTGTAATATTATAAAATCTGTTGGACTATAACCTGGTGTTGTGCGACTTCTCATTTTTATTCCATATTAAACCATATTAAACCATATTACAAGCAAACGTGTGGTTCATGGTCCTAGAGCGCCCTCTTCAGTCTCTGTGGAGAAAGAAAACACATTGTCAATGTGTAAAAGCTCGACAGTCTTTTTACGACATTTCCTTATTTTTATCTTTCCTTTTTTCTTCCTGTGTATCTTTCTTTCTTTCTTTCTGTCTATCTTTCTTCCTTTCTTTCTGAATTTCTTTCTTTCTATCGACCTTTCTTTCTTTTCGGACTTGTTTCTTTCTTTATATCATTCTTTCTTGCTGTCTTTCTGTCTTTCTTCTTTCTTCCTCCCTTTCTTTCCTTCTTTCTTTTTATCTTTCTTTCTATCTTCCTTGCGTTCTTCATTACCTCGAAATTAATATTTCTTTGCAGCTTCTCCTGAACCTTTTTTAAATGTAATTTCTCACATTTGTTCAAACCTTTTTCTTCTTGTCAAAACACATTCGCTCTGCAAAATAAACCTTACAGGATGCGGCACCGCGCTGTTGCATCAACAACAGCTGTTACCTGCCGCCTTTGGGGTTTTTGTTGAGCTCCTCCATCTCTCTGAGTCACTGTGAAGACTCCAGGCGCAGTAATACAAGGCCGAGTGATTTGCCAGCAGGTGGGACGACTTCAGGTTGAACTCGTTGTCATTCGGTCGCTCAGCGATAAAACCGTACACCGTCCCCTCTGCAGTCACGTGATTAGCAATCGTGGAGTAAAACATCAACCGCGGCTCCTTCCCCGGGTCCTGTCTGTACCAGTACATGTTACCGCTACTGCCGCCCTCCACGTCGCACTTTAGTTCCACTCCCTCCCCAGGAATATTGGAGAGAGCAGCTGGAGTCTGGCGAATCGTCTGCGAGTTCACATCTGGGAAAGAGACGGTGAGACAAGGAGGTCAGTAAACAGGGGCATTCTTTGTTGTGGAGTTTGAAACAAGTAAAGAGCGAGAGAATGAAGGAAACAACGAAGGAAAGAATAGAAAGAAACGAAAGGAATAAAAAAAGAAGGAAAGAAATAAAGAGTAAAGAAAGTTTATTTACAAAGATTATTGTGTGAAAAAATCCCTTACGTTGAAATAAGATCATAAGATTCAGTAATAGATACATCTTTCACTTCAAGATTTACTTTTAAAAATGAAATCAGTAAAAACAAGAGCATTGAGTCTTGTGAGGATTCAACCCGCTCTTTTCAAATCATTGACGAGCGGAAGGAAGTGATGCAGGCCCCTCCCTCTCTGATTGACAGCACCGCTCCACCGCTCCTCCGCTGATTCACAGCCCCGCTCCTCCCACGTTGATTGACAGACCCGCCCTCACTCCCTGAAGTATAGTCCCGCCCCCCACGCTGATTGACAGTGCAGCCTCTCCCTCTCTGTTTGGCAGGAAGTCGAGCAGCCGGTTGCAGGAAGTTGCAAAGTTAACCTAAACAGCTTACGAGAATGAGAAAAAACAGCGGCAGATGGAGTTTAACGTGGAACGTTTGCAAGTAGGAGGTCATCCACTGGGGGCCTAAGGAAGAATCATCAGAGTATTTTCTAACTGATGAGAAGCTGGTAACTGTCGAGAAGCAAATAAATGTATTTGGCCAGGTACAAAAATCACTAAAAATCAGGAGACAGGTGCAAAAACGAATCAAAAAGCTTAATGCAATGTTGGCCTTTATGTCAAGGAGGCTGGAATACAAAAGGGAGGAAGTTATGCTTCAGTTGGACAGAGCCCTGGTCAGACTCCATCTGGCAAACTTGGTCCAGTTCTGGGGAACGCACCTCAGGCAGGACGTTTTGGTCTTGGAGGGAGTGCAAGGCAGATTCAACAGAATGATACCAGGGCTTAGCGGGTTAAATTATGAAGACAAGTTGCATAGAATAGGCTTGTCTGCCCTTGCGTATACAAGATTGAGGGTTGAACTGATTTAGTCTTTTGAGGTTAAAAGGTGTTGATAGTGTAGATTGAATGAAAGTATGTCCACTGGTGGCGGAGTCCAGAACAACGGGGCATAACTTTACAGTGAGAGCTAAGCGTTTCAGGCGTGAGGGCAGGAAGCACTTCTTCACACAAAGGGCAGAGAGAATCTTGAACTCTCTCCCCCAAAACGATGAGCGTTGCTGGCGGTCAATTGGAGATTTCCAGACCGAGATTGATAGAATTTTTCTTGAATTATTTAGCAAATCAAGAGATAGGGAGCAACAGCGGGTCGATGGATTTAAGTTAAGTTCCAGCTATGCTCCAATTGAATGGCGAAGTAGGTTTGAAGAGCTGAATGGCCTCCTCCTGTTCCTCTGTTCTTATTAAACCATGTTCCAGGCACTGATATCTTTCATGGCCCTAGAGCGCCCTCTGCTGTCCTTGTGGAGAAACAGAGCGTCAGTCGACAAAAAAACACCCGGGCGTTTACTTACTTTCTTTCTTTCTTTCGTTCTTTTGTTCTTTCTTTAGTTATTTCTTTCTTTCGTTC
This sequence comes from Squalus acanthias, assembly GCA_030390025.1. Classification (NCBI taxonomy): domain Eukaryota; kingdom Metazoa; phylum Chordata; class Chondrichthyes; order Squaliformes; family Squalidae; genus Squalus; species Squalus acanthias. The sequence continues at coordinate 246,825 of JASTWF010000048.1, read as the reverse complement.
TATCTTTCTGTCTGTGTGCCTTGCTTTCTCTATCCTTTTCTTTTTATTTCTCGATCACTATATAATTCTTTCCTTCATTACTTATATGTTTAATTCCCTCTTTCTATATTTTTTACATTCCTTCTTTCCTTTCTTTCTTTTTCTTTGATTATTTTAGTTTGTTTTGCTCAGCCCCAACTCCACCTACCACTGAAAGCCAGTGACCTCGGCTGACTGAATGTGCTCAACACTTCAGACAGGACAGGTTGATGTTGTGCCCCAGCAACATATCCTTCTATTCCTATCTCATTCATGTGTTTATCAAGCTTCCCCTTAAATGCATCTATGCTACTCGACTCAACCACTCCCTGTGGTAGCGAATTCAACGTTCTCACCATTCTCTGAGTAAAGAAGTTTATCCTGAATTCCCTATTTGAATTTATATTATTTATGATCCCGAGCTTTGGTCTTTCCCACATGTGGAAACATTTTCGATACATCGATCCTATCGAAAACGTTTCATAATTTTCGCTATCAGCTTACCACTCAGTCTTCTCTTTTCTGGAGAAAGCAGCCTTCCCCGGGTATTGTCTGTGCCAGAACATTTTGTGGTTACCGATAGACTTCACAGATCATTTCAGTTCCACACGCTCCCGAGGTAACTTAGAGACAGCGGCGGGAGTCTGGCGGATATTCTGCGAGCTCACATCCAGGAAAGAGACTGGGAGAGGAGGAGGCCAGTAAACAGGGACATTCGGGCAATGGGAAAAGTGAGCAAGAGGGAAAGAAAGAAAGAGACATAGAATGAAAGTAAGTAAATGGAGTTTGTAAGCTATAATTATTGTTTGAAAAACTCTCTTAAGGTGAAACAAGTTCAGCAGACCCAGTAACAGATACTTCTTTTATTTAATTATTTATTTCCAATGAGGGAAGGAGCGAGAGCAGGAGTTTTGACTGTTGCGAGGAGTCAAAGCGCTCTTTTCAAATCATTGAGAGAAACATGAAAAGCATAAGGAAGCAATAAAGGGATGGGTACACCCCCTGTCTCCAGTTCAACCAATCGGAATCGACGTGTTTGCCAATGTCGCCCCCTGTTTATCACTGACTCTCAATCTCTCATTCTCTCTCTCTCTGTCGTGTCTCTCTCTATGTTCCTCCGGCTCTCTTTATCTCTCTCTGAAACTTTCATTGTCTGGCTGTAAATGTTTCAGAATCTCCCGCTCTCTCTCTGTCAGTGTATGTGTGTGTGTGTGTGTGTGTGTGTCTTGTCTCTCTGCCTGTCTCTCCCTCTTTCTCTCTGTCTCCCTTTCACTCGCTTTCTCTTTCTCTCTCTCTATCTCCGCCTCCCTCTTTCTCTATCTCTCACTCTTTATTTCTCTCTTTCCTCTCTCTCTCTCTTTCTCTATCTCTTTCTCTTTGTCTTTCTCACTCCCGTATTCACTAACTCACTCTCTTGCTCTCTCTCGCTCTCTCACTTGAAACAAACTGCATTGAAAGGTAAACGTGCGCTGATCAGAGCTGATCTCCAGACTCAAAGAGTGGAGCAGGAGTGAAAGATACGCGGTCCCACAGCCCTGCTCTTCCATTCCCCTCCACTCATCCCGATTCTTCCACAAATGCAGGAATTGGTTACTTGTTGCAGGGCGGGGATGACGTATCTCGTCAGACGACACGGCTCACCATCTTGTCCACAGCCATTTAATGAGGGGAGGGGAGAGGAGGGAATATGGGAAGCGAGGGGAGTGGGAGGAAGGAGTAGGAGTGAGTAGAGTAGAGGAGGGGAAGGATTGAATGATAAAGGATGCACTGAACTAATATCTAGTGCTGCCACCTGGTGGCGGAAATGGAGCACTGAACTCCCCGCTGCAGGTTTTTGTCGTAGGGGAGCCGCTTTCTCAAACGCTGTGCGGTACTACAAGCACAGTAACAGACAGCGGTGTGAGACGGAGAGGCGGCGCTCAGCTCCAAAGTCAACAGCGTAGTGCTGGTTCTGTCGGCCTTAAAAGACTCGGTCGTGTACTTAGTAACATCACCTGCTCCAACAGAAGTGAAAAGAGCTTCTAATGCCCGGTCAGGTTGTTGTCTGTACCAGTACATTCTGGTATAGTCAGTATTCGTCAGTGTGCATCTGAGCGTGGTCGACTCTCCTGTTCCAATCGATATGGAAGACGGCGACTGGTCCACGTACGAGGCGAGTATTCCTGCCGAACGTAACATCGATTAGTTTCTTGTTTATGTCAATAATTCATTAGAGCGCGGAATACAGAGAAAAAGAACTTCAATTCATGAAGCTCTATTCACGACTTCAGAAACTCACAAAGCTCTTTACAACCAATGAAGTACATATTAAATTGTAGTCATTGTTGTAATGTCGGAAAGGAGACAGCCAATTTCAGCACAGCAAGCTCCCCCATACTGCATTGAAATAAATGACCAGTACATCAGGTTTTTGGTATTTGTTGTGGGGTTAATGTTGGCCCAGAACACCGGCGACATCATCACTGATTTTCTTCCAATAGTGCAATGGGATCATTTATGTCCACCTGAGAGGGCAGCACAGTTTAACGCCTTATCTGAAAGATGGCCCCTCCGAAAGTGCAGCACTCCCTCAGTGCTGGCCTCAGGATTGCCAACATAGATTTTGTGCTCAAGTCTCATGAGTAAGACTCAAACCCAAAATGTCTGATTCAGAGGCAAGGTTTCTACCAGCTGAACAAGAGCTGACATTATAGTACATTTTTCTACAAAGACCTCTGCTTGAGTTTGTTACTTTGACTTACGTGGGATCAGTGCCACCATCAACGTTAGATAATGAGCTTCATGAAACATGATTTATTTATTCGACACTGGCTCGCTGTGTGGTCGAGTGCAGCTCAAAACCACGTTTAAAGCCAGTTTATCTATTGGTACTGATTAAATACGAAGCATCCGGTTATAAATGTCACTTTTACGTCACTTCCTGAGTAACCCACGCTCCTTGCCATTCCTTCGTTCGTTTAGTTACTACATATAACCGTACAACACAGAATGTTAAGGAGCGAATTAAAAGAGGTGATCCAAATTATGAATGATTTTGATAGACTTGATAGGGAGAAACTAAATCCACTGGCAAGAGGGCCGTGAACCAGAGGGCACAGATTTAAGATAATGGGCAAAAGAACCAGCGGGGAGATGAGGAAACATAAATGTTATTACACAGAGAGTTTTCATGATCTGGAATGTATTGCCTGAACGGGCAGTGGAAACAGATTCAATAATAACTTTCAAAAGGAAATTGGATATAAACTTGAAAAAGAAAGAGAACACAGGTCTATGGGGAATGAGCAGTATAGCTGGACTAAATTGATAGGAGCGACCAAAACTAAGGGTCACAAAAAAAAGATGAACACTAGTAAATCTAACAGAGAATTCAGGAGTAATAACTTTACCCAATGTGTGCTGGGAATGTAGAACGTGAAACCACATGGAGTGGTTGAGGGAAATAGCATAAATGCATTTAAGCGGAAGGTAAATAAGTATGTGAGGGAGGAACGAATAGAAGGATATGATGATGGAGTGGTCGAAGAGAGGTGGGATGAAAACCGAGGGGTCTCGTTGGGTAGGTCTTTCAAATAGCCGGCACAGGCTCGATGGGCCGAATGGCCTCCTTCTGTGCTGTACGATTTTGTGCTTCTATAAGACACGCAACATTGTTGGGACAAAGTGCTCTCCTGTTTCAGGCAGTGCGGGTTTCAGTTCCGGTGTGCTGAACGAGAATTTAAGGGTTAAATATTTTACTGGGTTGAATTCGCAGAATCATTGAGAAAGACATCAAAAGGCCTCTAGAGCCTGATAGAGAAGCGGCTAAACGGCTGTCAACAGATGCTGAAACCGCCGTCATGAGGCAGGTGTCCCGGTGATAAACGTATCTGGAGGCGCATCTCGACTTTGCACAGCGTGAAACCTCGGTGACACGTTTAAGGATTCTAAGATTAGCAATTTCCTATTCGTATGAGATACTTCAACTTAGAGCAGTGAACGTTAAGGGGAGTATGGATAGAGGTGTTCAAAATCATGAAGGGGTTTTGATGGAGTAATTAAGGGGAAATTCTCTCCAGTGGCCGCAGGGTCGGTCACGCGAGGAGGCAGATAAAAGGTGATTAACAGAAGAACCAGAGGGGGAGAGGAGGAGTATGTGTTTACTATGCGAGTTGTTATGGTCTGGAATGCACCGTCTGAAAGGGCAGTGGAAGAAAGTTCAATCGTAAATTTCAAAAGTGAACTGCATTGAAATCTTGAGGGGAATATTTAAAGGGCGATGGGGAAAGAGAAGGGGAGTGGGACTAATCGGACAGCTCTTTCAAAGAGCCGGCACATGCACAATGGGCCGAATGGTCTCCATCTGTGCTCCATCTGTGGTGCATCATTCTAAGGTTCTATGAAAATTTGCGCATCTCTGGTCACAACCGCAATCAGACAAATCGGGGAGGGATCTGTACCCCCTCTGATCCTGGGAATTATTCAGAGGAATAATAGGGAATTACATGTGACTCCTTCCCATATTCCTCCGTCCGCTCTTTCAACTCTGATACTAACCCATTGAACACTCCGCCTCATCTACTTCTTATAATGTAGAGAATATCTTAAAGAAAATTACATCCAAACCTTTAAGATAGCATTCTCTAATAATGAATAATCAATTCAATTCATCTAAGGTGACAGAGAGCAAGAAGATAAATAGATAGATAGAGATAGATAGATAGATGGAGATAGATAAATAGATAGATAGATAGATAGATAGATAGATAGATAGATAGATAGATAGATAGACAGATAGATAGATAGATAGATAGATAGATAGATAGATAGATAGATAGATAGATAGATAGATAGATAGATAGATAGATAGATAGATAGATAGATAGATAGATAGATAGATAGATAGATAGATAGATAGATAGATAGATAGATAGATAGACAGACAGATAGAAGGATAGATAGTGAGATGGGTGGATGGATGGTTGGATGGATGGATGGATGAATGGATGGATAGAAGGTTGGATGGATGGATGGATGGATGGATGTTTCGAAGGATGGATGCATGGAAGGATGAAAGGATGGATGGATGGATGAATGGACGGACGGATGGATGAGCGGATGGAAGTACAGATAGGGCTTAGATGGTTAAATTAAGAGGTCAGGCTAAGAATCAATTGTAACTTTCAAGACTGAGATTGATAGTTATTTGTTGGGTAAGTGTATTGAGGAATATGGAGCAATGGTGATTAGATTGAGTTGAGACACACATCAGTCATGATCTGATTGAATGGGAAGTCAGGCTCGAGGGGCTCAATGGCCTCCTCTTCTTCCTAGTTAACAGGCTCGAGTAGTTATCCGGCCTTCTCCTGTAGCTGTGTAACTAGTTCGATTGCCGTATTGCCAGATTGCCACTTCCTGCTCCTATGTAACAGGCAATCGGAGTGTATGACCTCTTCCTGTTCCTGTATAACAGGCGCAAGGGGATTGAATGGCCTTCTCTTAATCCTGTCTTCGATCAAAACATATTCAATCAACTGAGCATTACGTGGTCCTAGAGCGCCCTCTGCTGTCCCAGTGGAGAACGACAACACTGTGTTCAGTGTGTAAAATCCACCAGTCTTTTTATTTTAGTTCCTTCTTTATATCTTTCTATCCTTCTTTCTGCCATTCTTTCAGTCTTTCGTTCGTTCTCTCTCCCTTTTTTTCCTGGTTTTCTTTCTTTATATCTATTACTTTTTTTCTCTATACCTACATTTCATTTTATCATTCTGCAGTACATCGACGCACTGCTTACCTGGTAGCCAATCTTGAAGACCTCTATCAGGTCACCACTCAGCCTTCTCCTTTCTAGAGAAAAGAGCCCCAGCCTGTTCAGCCTTTCATGATAGTTATAACTTCTCAGTTCTGGTATCATTCTTGTTATTCCTGATTTGCAGCTTCTGCAGTGCCTCTACATCAAATCTCTCAGGTTAAATCAAACCCGTCTCCTCTTCTTCTCAAAAGCACGTTCGCTCTCCAAAATAAACCAAACAGGGCGGAGCAGCAGGCGGCTTTTCCTTAAACAGGCGTTTCCTGCCGCTTTGGGGGTTTATTTTGAGCTCCTCCATCTCTCTGATTCACTGTGGCTCCAGGCTCCAGGCGCAGTAACACACGGCCGAGTGATTCGCCCGCAGGCTGGTGGACTTCAGGTTGAAGTTGTAGACATTCGGTCGCTCGGCGGTAAAACCGTCCACCGTCCCCTCTGCAGTTACACTTTGTACAGTTAGGGAGATAAACATCAACTGCGGCTCCTTCGCTGGATATTGTCTGTACCAGTACATGTTTGGGGAACCTGCTCCCTCAACAGTGCATTTCAGTTCCACTCCATCCCGATGAATTCTGGCGGGCGTCTGGCGGATATTCTGTGAGGTCACGTCTGAGAAAGAGACGGGGAGGAGGTCAATAAACAGGGACATTCGTGGCAAAGGAGAAAGAAAGAAAGATATGGAGAAAGAAAGAAAAGAAAGAAAGAAAGAAAGAAAGAAAGAAAGAAAGAAAGAAAGAAAGAAAGAAAGAAAGAAAGAAAGAAAGAAAGAAAGAAAGAAAGAAAGAAAGAAAGAGAGAAAGAAAGAAAGGAAGGAAGAAAACCTAAAGAAAGGTTATTAACAGGAATTATTTTTTGAAACAGTCCCTTACGGTGACACAAGATAATTAGACACAGCAACAGATACATCTTTAACTTGAAGCTTTTCTCTTAATAAAGAAAGCAGCGAGAACAGGAAAGTTGAATCTAGTGAGGATCCAATCCGCTCTATTCAAATCATTGAGGAAAACATGAACGGCATTATCAGGTGTTGCAGGTTTGACAGGCCCGCCCCATCCTCACTGATTGGCAGCCCAGCTCCTCCCTCTCCGATTGACATTAATTATAGCAGCTGGGTGCTGGAATTTGCAAAGGGGACATAGACAGATTAAATGAATGTCCAAAACAGAGATAGATGGAGTTTAATGTGGGCAAGGGTGAGGTCATCCACTGTGACCCAAAGAAAGATTGTTCGGAGTATTTACTAAATGGTGAGAAGCTGGGAACTGTAGAGGTGCAAAGGGATTTCGGTGTGGAGCAACACACATCGCTCTCGGCCAGTGGACAGGCACAAAAATCAAAAAGGCTAATGGAATGTTGGCCTTTATCTCAAGGGTTCTGGAATACAGAGGAGAGAAAGTTATGCTTCAGTTGTACAGAGTCCTGGTCAGACTCCATCTGAAACAGGACCTTCAGTTCTGTGCAACACACTTCAGGAAGGAGATATTGGCCTTGGACGGAGTGCAGCGAATATTCACCATAATGATACCGGGGATTAGACAGTTAATATATGAGGACAGATTACATAGATTAGGCTTGTATTCCATTGAGTAGATACGATTGAGCAGTGATCCTACTGAGGTCTTGAAAATGTTAAAAGTATTGGAGACTGCAGATAGAGAGAAGGTATTCCCTCTGGTGAGTGGCTGTCCAGAACTAGGGGGCATGATCAGGGCATTAAAGCAAGGCCGAGCAAGGGTCATATCTGGAGGGACCACTTGACACAAAGGATAATGAAAATCTGCAAATCTCTCGCCCAAAGTACTGTTGAGGCCAGAGGTCAACTGGAGATTTCAAAACTTCGATTTTTGTTAGGTAAGGGTATCATGGGTTATGGAACTAGCTGGAGTTTTGGTTCCGATACTGAACACTACACTATCGGAAATATATGAAGCCTTTAGAGAGGGTGCAGAGGGGATTTAATAAATGGTACCAGGGACCAGGGTCTCCAGTCACATTGAGAGCCGAGAGAAGCTGAGATTGTTCTCCTACAGGCAGAGACGATTAAGGGGGCATTTAATGGAAGTGTTCAAAATCATGAAGGGTTTTGATAGAGGAAATCAGGAGAAACTCTATCCAGTGGCAGTAGCGTCGGTCACCAGTGGGCACACATTTAAGGACCGGATAAGGGTATGATGATGTTTTTTTTATTGCAGAACGAGCTGTTATGGTTTGGAATGCACTGCCCTCATGGGTACAGCAAGCAGATTCAATAATAACTTTCCAAAGGCAATTGGATACACACTTGAAGCGGGACACTTAGTGGGCTATGGAGCAAAGGCACGGGAATAGGAGTAATTGGATAGCTCTTAGAAAGAGCCGGTACAGGAAGGAATGACCTCCTTCCGTGCTGTACCATTCTATGATTCTATGAGCTGGTGGCTGAATATTTGCACGGAAATAAAATCTAGTGCTGCCACCAGGCGGCGGGAAATGAGCACTGAACTGCCATTCATCCGCTGCAGGTTTTTGTAGCTGGGGAGCCGCTTTCTCAAACGCTGTGCGGTACTACAAGCACAGTAATAGACAGCGGTGTGAGACGGAGAGGCGGCGCTGAGTTCCAAAGTAAACAGCGTATCGCTGCTTCTTTCTGCCTTAAAAGACTCGGACGTGTATTTCGTAGCAGCACCTACTGTAGCAGAATAGAAAAGAGCTTCTAATGCCCGGTCGGGTTGATGTCTGTACCAGTACATATGGTTATAGCCAGTATTCGTCAGCGTGCATCTGAGCGTGGTCGACTCTCCTGCTCCAATCGATAGGACAGAAGGCGACTGGTCCACGTACGAGGCGAGTATTTCTGTCGAAAGAAACATCGATTAGTTTCTTGTTTTTGTCAATTATTTAGAGCGCGGACTACAGAAAAAAAGAACTTCCATTCATAAAGCGCATTCAGGACCTCAGAAACTCACAAAGCTCTTTAAAACCAATGAAGTACCGATTAAAGTGCAGTCATTGTTGTAATGTCGGAAAGCAGACAGCCAATTTGAGCACAGCTGGTTCCCACATACTGCATTGAAACAAATCAACAGTACATCTGCTTTTGGTGTTTATTGTGGGGTTATTGTTGGCCCAGAACACCAGCGGAAACTGCGCTGCACTTCTTCATGGGATCATTTCTGTCCACCTGACAGCTCGGTTTAACGCCTTATCTGAAATATGGCATCTCCGATAGTGCAGCACTCCCTCAGTGCTGGTATCGGGAGTATCAGCATAGATTTTATGCTCAAGTCTCAGGCAATAAGACTCCAATCCAAAACCTTTGATTCAGAGGCAGGTTTTCTACCAGCTAAACAACAGTTAACATTATAATATATTAATCTACAAAGATCCCTGCATAAGTTTGTTACTTTGACTTACGTGGGATCAGTGCCACCATCAACGTTAGATAATGAGCTTCATGAAACATGATTTATTTATTCGACACTGGCTCGCTGTGTGATCGGGTGTTGCTCAATACCACGTTTAAAGCCAGTTGGTCTGTTGGATCTGATTAAATACGAAGCATCCGGTTGCAATTGTCACTCATACGTCACTTCCTGCGTAACCCACCCTCCATCCCATTCCTTCGGTAGTTCGGCAACTTCATAGAATCGGACAGCACAGAAGGTTAAGGAGAGAACCAATAGAGGTGTTCAAAATTACGAATGGTTTTGACAGAGTTGATAGGGAGAAACTATATCCACTGGCAGGAGGGACGTTAACAAGAGGGCACAGATTTAAGATAATTGGCAGTAGAACCAACGGGGAGATGAGAGGACATACATTTTATTACAGACAATTGTCATGATCTGGAATGCATTGCCTGAAATGGCGGTGGAAGCAGATTCAATAATAATTTTCCAAAAGGGAATTGGATATAAACTCGATAATTAAAAATAAACAGGGCTATATGGACAGAGCAGGGGAGTGGAACTAAATGGATAAGAAGGACCAAAACTAGGGGCGTTATGAGATATACACTAATCTATCCAAGAGGGAATTCAGGAGTAACCTCTTTACCCAAAGTGTGGTGACAATGTGGAACACATTTACCACTTGGAGTGGTTGGGCCAAATAGCATAGTTGCATTTAAGGGGAAGCTAGATAAGTACATGAGAGGGAAAGGAATAGAAGGATAAGCTAATGGGTGTATTGAAGAGGGGTAGGCCGAAGCCCAGGACGGTAAATTGGATAGGTCTTCAAAAGAGCCGGATCAGACCCGATGGGCCGAATTACCTCCTTCAGTGCTGTCGGATTCTGATTCTAGGAAACTCGGAACCTTGCAGGGAAAAATTATCCACTGTTTCAGGCACTGCAGCTTTGAGTTCCTATGTGCTAATTGAGAATTCAAGGGTTAAATTCATTGCTACGCTGAATACGCAGATTCTTTGCAAAACACAACAAAAGGCGCCTAGAGGCTGATAGAGAAGTGTTTAAACGGTTTTCAACAAATTCTGAAACTGCCTTCATGAGGCAGGTGTCCCGGAGACAAACATATCTGAAGATGCGTCTCGCCTTCGCACAGTGTGAAACATCGGTGATATATTTAAGGGTTCTAACATTAACTCTTTCCTAATTGTATGGGTTGTTCGCTCCACAGCAGTGAAGGTTAAGGGGGGATTTAATAGAAACAGTCAAAATGATGAAGGATTTTGACAGAGCAAATAAGGAGAAACTGTTTCCAATGGCAGAAGGTTCGATAACCAGAGGTCACAGTTTAAAAATAATTGGAAAGAGAACCAGTAGACGAGATAAGTAAAATTATTTTACTCAGCAAGTTATGTTCTGGAATACTTTGCTTGGACGTGTGGTGGAAGCAGATTCAACCGAGACTGATTTGATGGCTCCTTCACAGAGTCGGCACAGACTCTTTGGGTCGAATGGCCTCCTGCATCGTTGTATCATTCTATCATTCTCACTGCTATAAACGGCAGTTGTGTGATACTGCTGAAAATTATTCCTCCCCCTGTCGTTAACACATGTAACTCACCATGCAATCGGGACGTTGTAATGCCGATAATATCTTAAAAGAACGACATTCAATACGTTGATACAGCATTTTTTAAATTACTCTCACCTCTCTGGTTGAAAGCCGCTCCCCACCGCCACAATGGACAGACCGGCCCTTCCCTCTCTGATTGGAAGTAAGTAGACCAGATGAGAACCGGGAGGTGCAAAGCGGACATAGAGATTATGTCAGCGGACAAAACAGTAGAAGAAGGAATTTAACGTGGGCAAGTGCTAGGCCATCGCCTTTGGAACAGAGAAAGATAGATCAGAGCATTTTCTAAATGGTGAGAAGGTAGGAACTACGGAGGAGCAAAGGCATTTAACTGTCCTTGTAAACAAATCACTCAATGTCGGCAGACAGGGGAAAAAGGAATCAAAAAGGCTAAAGGGATGTTGTCCTTTATCTCAAGGGGTCTGGAAAAGAAAGGGCAGGAAGTTATTCTTCTGTCATATAGAGAATTGGTCAGACCGCATCTGGAGTACTGAGTTCAATTCTGGGAACCGCATCACAGGAAGGATATATTAGACTTGGAGGGGACGCAGCGCAGTTTCACCAGACTGATATCCGGGACTGAGAGGATTAAATTATGAGGAAGGATTGCAAAAGTTGGTCTATATTACTTTGAGTAAAGAAGATTCAGTGCCGAACTGATTAAGTTTTGTTAATGTTCACATACTTTGATAGGGTAAATAGAGAGAAACTATTTTCTCTGGTGGGGGAGATCAGAACAAGGGGGCACAACCTTAAAGTTAGAGTTAGGTCGTTTGGGCGCTGTGTCAAAAACCACTTCTTCGGGCAATGGCAGTGGAAATATGGAACCCTCTCCTCCAAGAGTCTGTTGAAGCTCAGAGTCAATTGGAGATTTGAAGACTGAGAATGATAGATATTTGTTGCGTATGTGTATCGATGTTCACGGAGCAAATGCGGTTAGATAGAATGAAGATACACATCTACAATGATCTCATTGGCTGGCAGAGCAGACTCGAGGGACTGAATATCCTCGTCTTGTTCCGATGCAACAGGATCGAGTGGGTGTGTCGGGCGCCTCCTGATCCTGTGTAACAGGCTTGTGTGGCTGAATGGGCCTACTTCTGTACCTATGTATACGGTCGAAGGATGCTTAATGCCCTTCTCCTGTTCCTATGTAACAGGCTCAAGGGGACTGAATGGTCTCATTCTCTTCCATATTAAACCATATTTCAAACAACCGTGTGTTTGATTGTCCTAGAGCGCCCTCTGCAGTCTCTGTGGGGAAAGAAAACACAGTGTCAGTGTGTAAAAGATCGACAGTCTTTTTACTTCATTTCTTTGTTTCTATCTTTGTTTCTTCTTCCTTTCTTTCAGTCTTTCTTCCTTTCTGTCTCCCTTTCTCTTTATTCGGACTTGTTTCTTTCTTTATGACATTCTTTCTTTCTGTCTTTATTTCTTTTCTCTTTCTTCCACTCTTTCTTTCCTTCTTTCTTTCTATCTTCCTTTTGTTCTATCGTTCTTCACGATATCTAACTTATCTTTCTTTGCAGCTGCTCCAGTAATTTTTTTTTAATCTAATTGCTCACTTTTATTCTAACCTCTCTCTTCTTCTTGTTAGAAGCACGTTCGCTCTGCAAAATAAACACAACAGGACGCGGCACCGCGCGGTTTCGTGATCCACAAATGTTTCCTGTCGCCTTTGGGGTTTTGGTTGAGCTCCTCCATCTCGCTGAGTCACTGTGAAGTATCCAGGCGCAGTAATACACGGCCGAGTGATTCGCCTGCATGCTGGAGGACTTCAGGTTGAAATCGTTGCCATTCGGTCGTTTGGCGAAATAAGCGTCCACCGTCCCCTCTGGATTCACGTGATTGGTACCACCGGAGTAAAACATCAACTGAGGCTCCTTCCCCGGGTCCTGTCTGTACCAGTACATGGATCCGCTACTGGCTCCCTCCACGTCGCACTTTAGTTCTACTCCCTCCTCAGCAAATTTGGAGACAGCGGCGGGAATCTCTGAGTTCACGTCTGGGAAATAGACCGGGAGAGGAGGAGGTCAGTAAACAGGGGCCTTCTGGGTTTTGGGGAAAGAAAGAAGTAAAGAATGAGAGGAAGAGAATGAAGGAAGCAATGAAGGAAAGTAAGAAAGAAAGAAAGAAAGAAAGAAAGAAAGAAAGAAAGAAAGAAAGAAAGAAAGAAAGAAAGAAAGAAAGGAAGGAAGAAAACCTAAAGAAAGGTTATTGACAGGAATTATTTTTTGAAACAGTCCCTTACGGTGACACAAGATAATTAGACCCAGCAACAGATACATCTTTAACTTGAAGCTTTTCTCTTAATAAAGAAAGCAGCGAGAACAGGAAAGTTGAATCTTGTGAGGATCCAATCCGCTCTATTCAAATCATGAAGGAAAACATGAACGGCATTATCAGGTGTTGCAGGTTTGACAGGCCCGCCCCATCCTCACTGATTGGCAGCCCAGCTCCTCCCTCTCCGATTGACATTAATTATAGCAGCTGGGTGCGGGAATTTGCAAAGGGGACATGGACAGATTAAATGAATGTGCAAAACAGAGATAGATGGAGTTTAATGTGGGCAAGGGTGAGGTCATCCACTGTGACCCAAAGAAAGATAGTTTGGAGTATTTACTAAATGGTGAGAAGCTGGGAACTGTGGAGGTGCAAAGGGATTTAGGTGTCGAGCTACACACATCGCTCTCGGCCAGTAGACAGGCACAAAAATCAAAAAGGCTAATGGAATGTTGGAATTAATCTCAAGGGTTCTGGAATACAGAGGAGAGAAAGTTATGCTTCAGTTGTACAGAGTCCTGGTCAGACTCCATCTGAAACAAGACGTTCAGTTCTGTGCAAAACACTTCAGGAAGGAGATATTGGCCTTGGACGGAGTGCAGCGAATATTCACCATAATGATACCGGGGATTAGACAGTTAATATATGAGGACAGATTACATAGACTAGGCTTGTATTCCATTGAGTAGATACGATTGAGCAGTGATCCTACTGAGGTGTTGAAAATGTTAAAGGTATTGGAGACTGTAGATAGAGAGAAGGTATTCCCTCTGGTGAGGGGCTGTCCAGAACTAGGGGGCATCATCAGGGCATTAAAGCGAGGCCGAACAAGGGTCATATCTGGAGGGACCACTTGACACAAAGGATAATGAAAATCTGCAAATCTCTCGCCCAAAGTACTGTTGAGGCCAGAGGTCAACTGGAGATTTCAAAACTTCGATTTTTGTTAGGTTAGGGTATCATGGGTTATGGAACTAGCTGGAGTTTTGGTTCCGGTACTGAACACTATACTATCGGAAATATATGAAGCCTTTAGAGAGGGTGCAGAGGGGATTTAATAAATGGTACCAGGGACCAGGGTCTCCAGTCACATTGAGAGACGAGAGAAGCTGGGATTGTTCTCCTACAGGCAGAGACGATTAAGGCGGCATTTAATGGAAGTGTTCAAAATCATGAAGGGTTTTGATAGAGTAAATCAGGAGAAATTGTATCCAGTGGCAGTAGCGTCGGTCACCAGTGGGCACACATTTAAGGACCAGATAAGGGTATGATGATGTTTTTTTAATTGTAGAACGAGCTGTTATGGTTTGGAATGCACTGCCCTCATGGGTAGAGCAAGCAGATTCAATAATAACTTTCCAAAGGCAATTGGATACACACTTGAAGTGGGACGCTTAGTGGGCTATGGAGCAAAGGCACGGGAATAGGAGTAATTGGATAGCTCTTAGAAAGAGCCGGTACAGGAAGGAATGACCTCCTTCCGTGCTGTACCATTCTATGAATCTGTGAGCTGGTGGCTGAATATTTGCACGGAAATAAAATCTAGTGCTGCCACCAGGCGGCGGGAAATGAGCACTGAACTGCCATTCATCCGCTGCAGGTTTTTGTAGCTGGGGAGCCGCTTTCTCAAACGCTGTGCGGTACTACAAGCACAGTAATAGACAGCGGTGTGAGACGGAGAGGCGGCGCTGAGTTCCAAAGTAAACAGCGTGTCGCTGCTTCTTTCTGCCTTAAAAGACTCGGACGTGTATTTCGTAACAGCACCTACTGTAGCAGAATAGAAAAGAGCTTCTAATGCCCGGTCGGGTTGATGTCTGTACCAGTACATATGGTTATAGCCAGTATTCGTCAGCGTGCATCTGAGCGTGGTCGACTCTCCTGCTCCAATCGATAGGACAGAAGGCGACTGGTCCACGTACGAGGCGAGTATTTCTGTCGAAAGAAACATCGATTAGTTTCTTGTTTTTGTCAATTATTTAGAGCGCGGACTACAGAAAAAAAGAACTTCCATTCATAAAGCGCATTCAGGACCTCAGAAACTCACAAAGCTCTTTAAAACCAATGAAGTACCGATTAAAGTGCAGTCATTGTTGTAATGTCGGAAAGGAGACAGCAAATTTGAGCACAGCAGGTTCCCACATACTGCATTGAAACAAATCACCAGTACATCTGGTTTTGGTGTTTATTGTGGGGTTATTGTTGGCCCAGAACACCAGCGGCAACTTCGCTGCACTTCTTCATGGGATCATTTATGTCCACCTGAGAGGGCAGCTCGGTTTAACGCCTTATCTGAAATATGGCATCTCCGATAGTGCAGCACTCCCTCAGTGCTGGTCTCGTGAGTATCAGCATAGATTTTATGCTCAAGTCTCAGGCAATAAGACTCCAACTCAAAACCTTTGATTCAGAGGCAGGTTCTCTACCAGCTAAACAACAGCTTACATGATAATATATTAATCTACAAAGATCCCTGCATAAGTTTGTTACTTTGACTTACGTGGGATCAGTGCCACCATCAACGTTAGATAATGAGCTTCATGAAACATGATTTATTTATTCGACACTGGCTCGCTGTGTGATCGGGTGTAGCTCAATACCACGTTTAAAGCCAGTTGGTCTGTTGGATCTGATTAAATACGAAGCATCCGGTTGTAATTGTCACTCATACGTCACTTCCTGCGTAACCCACCCTCCATCCCATTCCTTCGGTAGTTCGGCAACTTCATAGAATCGTACAGCACAGAAGGTTAAGGAGAGAACCAATAGAGGTGTTCAAAATTACGAATGGTTTTGACAGAGTTGATAGGGAGAAACTATCTCCACTGGCAGGAGGGACGTTAACCAGAGGGCACAGATTTATGATAATTGGCAGTAGAACCAACGGGGAGATGAGGGGACATAAATTTTATTACAGACAATTGTCATGATCTGGAATGCATTGCCTGAAATGGCGGTGGAAGCAGATTCAATAATAATTTTCCAAAAGGGAATTGGATATAAACTCGATAATTAAAAATAAACAGGGCTATGGGGACAGAGCAGGGGAGTGGAACTAAATGGATAAGAAGGACCAAAACTAGGGGCGTTATGAGATATACACTAATCAATCCAAGAGGGAATTCAGGAGTAACCTCTTTACCCAAAGTGTGGTGACAATGTGGAACACATTTACCACTTGGAGTGGTTGAGCCAAATAGCATAGTTGCATTTAAGGGGAAGCTAGATAAGTACATGAGAGGGAAAGGAATAGAAGGATAAGCTAATGGGTGTATTGAAGAGGGGTAGGACGAAGCCCGGGAGGGTAAATTGGATAGGTCTTCAAAAGAGCCGGATCAGACCCGATGGGCCGAATTGCCTCCTTCAGTGCTGTCGGATTCTGATTCTAGGAAAGTCGGAACCTTGCAGGGAAAAATTATCTCCTGTTTCAGGCACTGCAGGTTTGAGTTCCTATGTGCTAATTGAGAATTCAAGGGTTAAATTCATTGCTACGCTGAATACACAGATTCTTTGAAAAACACAACAAAAGGCGCCTAGAGGCTGATAGAGAAGTGTTTAAACGGTTTTCAACAAATTCTGAAACTGCCTTCATGAGGCAGGTGTCCCGGAGACAAACATATCTGAAGATGCGTCTCGTCTTCGCACAGTGTGAAACATCGGTGATATATTTAAGGGTTCTAGCATTAACTCTTTCCTAATTGTATGGGTTGTTCGCTCCACAGCAGTGAAGGTTAAGGGGGGATTTAATAGAAACAGTCAAAATTATGAAGGATTTTGACAGAGTAAATAAGGAGAAACTGTTTCCAATGGCAGAAGGTTCGATAACCAGAGGTCACAGTTTAAAAATAATTGGAAAGAGAACCAGAGGACGAGATAAGTAAAATTATTTTACTCAGCAAGTTATGTTCTGGAATACATTGCTTGGACCTGTGGTGGAAGCAGATTCAACCGAGACTGATTTGATGGCTCCTTCACAGAGTCGGCACAGACTCTTTGGGTCGAATGGCCTCCTGCATCGTTGTATCATTCTATCATTCTCACTGCTATAAACGGCAGTTGTGTGATACTGCTGAAAATTATTCCTCCCCCTGTCGTTAACACATGTAACTCACCATGCAATCGGGACGTTGTAATGCCGATAATATCTTAAAAGAACGACATTCAATACGTTGATACAGCATTTTTTAAATTACTCTCACCTCTCTGGTTGAAAGCCGCTCCCCACCGCCACAATGGACAGACCGGCCCCTCCCTCTCTGATTGGAAGTAAGTAGACCAGATGAGAACCGGGAGGTGCAAAGCGGACATAGAGATTAAGTCAGCGAACAAAACAGTAGAAGAAGGAATTTAACGTGGGCAAGTGCTAGGCCATCGCCTTTGGACCAGAGAAAGATAGATCAGAGTATTTTCTAAATGGTGAGAAGGTAGGAACTATGGAGAAGCAAAGGGATTTAACTGTCCTTGTAAACAAATCACTCAAGTTCGGCAGACAGGGGAAAAAGGAATCAAAAAGGCTAAAGGGATGTTGTCCTTTATCTCAAGGGGTCTGGAATAGAAAGGGCAGGAAGTTATTCTTCTGTCATATAGAGAATTGGTCAGACCGCATCTGGAGTACTGACTTCAATTCTGGGTACCGCATCACAGGAAGGATATATTAGACTTGGAGGGGACGCAGCGCAGATTCACCAGACTGATATCCGGGACTGAGAGGATTAAATTATGAGGAAGGATTGGAAAACTTGGTCAATATTACTTTGAGTAAAGAAGATTCAGTGCCGAACTGATTAAGTTTTGTTAATGTTCACATACTTTGCCAGGGTAAATAGAGAGAAACTATTTTCTCTGGTGGGGGAGATCAGAACAAGGGGGCACAACCTTAAAGTTAGAGTTAGGTCGTTTGGGCGCTGTGTCAAAAACCACTTCTTCGGGCAATGGTAGTGGAAATATGGAACCCTCTCCTCCAAGAGTCTGTTGAAGCTCAGAGTCAATTGGAGATTTGAAGACTGAGAATGATAGATATTTGTTGGGTAAGTGTATCGAGGTACACGGAGCAAATGCGGTTAGATAGAATGAAGATACACATCTACAATGATCTCATTGGCTGGCAGAGTAGACTCGAGGGACTGAATATCCTCCTCTTGTTCCGATGCAACAGGCTCGAGTGGGTGTGTGGGGCGCCCCCTGATCCTGTGTAACAGGCTTGTGTGGCTGAATGGGCCTACTTCTGTACCTGTGTATACGGTCGAAGGATGCTTAATGCCCTGCTCCTGTTCCTATGTAACAGGCTCAAGGGGACTGAATGGTCTCATTCTCTTCCACATTAAACCATATTTCAAACAAACGTGTGTTTGATTGTCCTAGAGCGCCCTCTGCAGTCTCTGTGGGGAAAGAAAACACAGTGTCAGTGTGTAAAAGATCGACAGTCTTTTTACTTCATTTCTTTCTTTCTATCTTTGTTTCTTCTTCCTTTCTTTCAGTCTGTCTTCCTTTCTGTCTTCCTTTCTCTTTATTCGGACTTGTTTCTTTCTTTATGACATTCTTTTTTTCTGTCTTTATTTCTTTTATCTTACTTCCACTCTTTCTTTCCTTCTTTCTTTTTATCTTCCTTTTGTTCTATCGTTCTTCACGATATTTAACTTATCTTTCTTTGCAGCTTCTCCAGTACCTTTTTTTAGTCTAATTGCTCACTTTTATTCTAACCTCTCTCTTCTTCTTGTTAGAAGCACGTTCGCTCCGCAAAATAAACCCAACAGGACGCGGCACCGCGCTGTTTCGTGATCCACAGGTGTTTCCTGTCGCCTTTGGGGTTTTTGTTGAGCTCCTCCATCTCTCTGAATCACTGTGAAGACTCCAGGCGCAATAATACACGGCCGAGTGATTCGCCTGCAGGCTGGAGGACTTCAGGTTGAACTCGTTGCCATTCGGTCGTTTGACGAAATAACCGTCCACCGTCCCCTCTGGATTCACGTGATTGGTACCACCGGAGTAAAACATCAACTGAGGCTCCTTCACCGGGTCCTGTCTGTACCAGTACATGGATCCGCTACTGGCTCCCTCCACGTCGCACTTTAGTTCTACTCCCTCCTCAGCAAATTTGGAGACAGCGGCGGGAATCTGGCGGACCGTCTCTGAGTTCACATCTGGGAAATAGACGGGGAGAGGAGGAGGTCAGTAAAAAGGGGCCTTCTGGGTTCTGGGGAAAGAAAGAAGTAAAGAATGAGAGGAAAAGAATGAAGGAAGCAATGAAGGAAAGTAAGAAAGAAAGAAAGAAAGAATGAAAGAAAGAAAGAAAGAAAGAAAGAAAGAAAGAAAGAAAGAAAGAAAGAAAGAAAGAAAGAAAGAAAGAAAGAAAGAAAGAAAGAAAGAAAGAAAGAAAGAAAGAAAGAAAGAAAGAAAGAAAGAAAGAAAAAGAGGAAGAAGTAAATGGCGGTTGTTAACAATAATGACTGTTTGAAAATGTGCCTTACGGTGAAACAAGATCATCAAACCCAGTAACAGATACATCATTTAGTTTAAGGTTTACGTTTAATAAGGGACGAGGCGAGAACAGGAGCGTGGAGTTTTGTGAGGAGTCAACCCGCTCTTTTCAAAACGTCAAGAGGGAAAGGAAACAATGAAGGGAAGGACACGCCCCCTTCCTCTAGTTGAACCAATCGGAATCGACTTGTTTGCCAATGTCCATATCTGTCGCTCTCGCTCTCTTAATCTCTGTCTCACGGTTTTATTCCTCTCTCTCTCTCTGTTCGTCCGTCTCTCACTCACTCTGCATCTCTCCCTCAATGGCTGTGTGTGTCTGTCATTCTCGCTCTCTGTCTCTATCTGCCTGTATGTTTCTCTCTCTTTTTGTCTCTCTGTGAATGTGCGTGTCTCTCTGTCTCTCTCACGCTGTGTCACTGTCTGTTTCTCTATGTCTCTCCCTCTTTCTCATTGCCTCTTTTTCGCTCATTTTCTTTCACTCTCTTTCTCTTTCCGCAACTTCTCTCTCTGTATCCCACACTGTGTCTCTCTATTTGTCTGTCTTTCCGTGTCTCTCTAACTGTCTCCCTCAATAACTCTCTATGTCTCTCACTTTCTCTCTGAAAACAAACTGCATTGAAAGTTATGCTTGCATTGACCAGAGCTCGTCCTCAGACTCAGATAGTGGAGCATGAGCGAGACACACGCGGTCCGATAACCGAGTAGTTCCAATCGCCTCCGCTATTTTCATTCTTCCGCAAATGCACGGCTTGGTTAACTATTGCAGGGCGGGATGACGTCAGACGTCACCATCTCACCATTATGTCCCCAATCATTTAATGAGGAGAGGGGAGAGGAGGGAATAGTGTATGCGAGGAGAGGGAGACGAAAGAGAAGGAGAGTCGAGAGGAGAGGAGAGGAGTGAAGGAGAAAGGAAGCACTGAACTAATATCTAGTGCTGCCACCTACTGGCGCAAACTGAGCACTAAACTCCCATTCATCCGTTGCAGGTTTTTGCAGCGGGGAGCCGCTTTCTCATACGCTGTGCGGTACTACAAGCACAGTAATAGACAGCGGTGTGAGACGGAGAGGCGGCGCTCAATTCCAAAGTAAACAGCGTATCGCTGCTTCTTTCTGCCTTAAAAGACTCGGACGTGTAGCTCTTAACAGCATCTGCTCCAGCAGAATAGTAAAGAGCTTCTAATGCCCGGTCGGGTTGTTGTCTGTACCAGAACATTGTATAGCCAGTATTCGTCAGCGTGCATCTGAGCGTGGTCGACTCTCCTGCTCCAATCGATAGGATAGAAGGCGACTGCTCCACGTACGAGGCGAGTATTCCTGTCGAATGCAACATCGATTATTTTCTTATTTTTGTCAATAATTGATTAGAGCGCGGAATACAGAGAAAAAGAACTACAATTCATAAAGCGCCACACCCGACCTCAGAAAGTCATAAAGCTCTTTACAACCAATGAAGTACTGATTAAAGTGTATTCATTGTTTTAATGTAGGAAAGGAGACAGCCAATTTCAGCACAGCAAGCTCCCACACACTGCATTGAAATTAAATGACCAGTTCATCAAGTTTTTTGGTGTTTGTTGTAGGATTAATGTTGGCCCAGGTCACCGGCGACAACTTCGCTGCTCTTCTTCCAATAGTGCGACGGAATCATTTATGTCCAACCAAGAGGGCAGCTCGTTTTAACGCCTTATCTGAAAGATGAAAACTCCGAAAGTGGAGCACTCCCTCTGTGCTAGTCTCGGCCGTGTCAGTGTACATTTTGTGCTCAAGTCTCAGGAGTAATACTCGAACCCAATACCCATTATTCAAAAGCAAGGTTTCTACCAGCTGAGCAACATCTGACATTATGCTACATTATTCTACAAAGAACTCTGCATAAGCTTGTTACTTTGACTTACGTGGGATCAGTGCCACCATAAATGTTAGGTAATGAACTTCATGAAATATGATTTATTCGTTCGACATTGGCTCGCTGTGTGATCGAGTAGAGCTCAATACCATGTTTCTCGGCAGTTAATCTGTTGGATGTGATTAAATACGTATTATCCGGTTGTATGTGTCAGTCTAACATCACTTCCTGCGTAACCCACGCTCCATGCAATTCCTTCGGTAGTTGAGCAACGTCACAGAACCGTACAGCACAGAAGGTTAAGGAGAGAACGAATCGAGGTGTTCAAAATTATGAAGGGCTTTGATCGGCTTGATAGGGAGAAACTAAATCCACTGGCAGGAGTGTCGTTAACTAGAGCATACAGACTTAAGATAATTGTCGAAAGAGCCAGTGGGGAGATGAGGCGACAGGAATTTTATTACAGAGAGATGTCATGATCTGGAATGCATTGCATGAAATGGCGGTGGAAGCAGATTCAATAATAACTTTTAAAAGTGAATTGGATATCAATTTGATAAGTACAAAAAACAGGAATATGGGTAAACAGCACGGGAGTGGGAATAAATGGATAAGAGGGACCAAAACTAGGGAAGTTACAAGATATACGCTAATCAATCCAATGGGGAATTTAGGAGTTAACTCTTCATCCAAAGTGTGGTGAGAAAGTGGAACTTGCTACCACATGGAGTGTTTGGGTCTAATAGCATAGTTGCATTGAAGGGGAAGTTAGATAAGTACATGAGAGAGAAAGGAATAGTAGGATATGCTAATGGTTGTACTTGAAGAGGGGTAGGACGAAGCCGGTGGGGGTCTTGTTGGGTAGGTCTTTCAAAGAGCCAGATCAGACACGATGGGCCGAATGGACTCCTTCAGTGCTGTAGAATTCTATGACTTAAGGAAAAACGTTGCAGGGACAGATGCTCTCCTGTTTCAGGCAGTGCAGGTTTCAGTTCAGATGTGCGAAACGCGAATTCAAGAGTTAACTTTTTGCTGGGCTGAATACGCAGATTCTTTGAAAAGCCCATCAAAAGGCCCCTGGAGCCTGATAGTGAAGCCGCTAAACGGTTGTCAACAGATGCTGAAACCGCCGTCATGAGGCAGGTGTCCCGGTGACAAACGTATCTGGAGACGCATCTCGCCTTCGCACATCATGAAACACATTTAAGGATTCTAAGATTAACAATTTCCTATTGGTATGAGATAGTTCAACTTAGAGCAGAGAAGGTTAAGGGGAGTATTGATGGAGGTGTTCAAAATCATGAAAGTTTTGATAGAGTAATTAAGGGGAAATTGTGTCCAGTGGCCGCAGGGTCGGTAACCAGATGAGGCAGATAAAGGGTTATTGACAGAAGAACCAGAGGGGGAGAGGAGGAGAATGTGTTTACTCTGCAAGTTGTTATGATCTGGAATGCACCGTCTAAAGGGCGGTGGAAGAAGGTTCAATAGTAACTTTCAAAAGTGAATTGGATAAAATCTTGAGGGGAAAATGTACAGGGCTATGGGGAAAGAGAAGGGGAGTGGGTCTAATCGGACAGCACATTCAAAGAGCCGGCACATGCAAAATGGGCCGAATGGACTCCATCTGTTCTCCATCTGTGGTGCATCATTCTAAGGTTCTATGATAATCAGCGCATCTCTGGTCACTACCGCAATCCTACAAATCGGGGATGGATCAGCACCCCCTCTGTTGAGGTGATCCTGGGAATTATTCAGAGGAATAATCGGGAGGTACGTGTGACTCCTTCCCATATTCCTCCGTCCGCTCTTTCAAGTCTGTTATTAACCCATTGAACCCTCCGCTTCATCTACTTCTTATAATGTACAGAATATCTGAAAGAAAAGGACATCCAAACCATTAATACAGCATGTTTAATGATTAATAATCAATTGAATTCATCTAAGGTGACGGAGCAAGTAGATAGATAGATAGATAGATAGATAGATAGATAGATAGATAGATAGATAGATAGATAGATAGATAGATCGATAGATAGATAGATAGATAGATAGATAGACAGACAGCTAGATAGGTAGATAGATAGATAGATAGAGAGATAGATAGATAGATAGATAGACAGATAGATAGATAGATAGATAGATAGATAGATAGATAGATAGATAGATAGATAGATAGATAGATAGATAGATAGATAGATAGATAGATAGATAGATAGATAGATAGATAGATAGATAGATAGATAGATAGATAGATAGATAGATAGATAGATAGATAGATAGATAGATAGATAGATAGATAGATAGATAGATACATCGAGACCAATTTCCAGATTTGAAAACCTTAGTTCTCTCTCACACAGCAAACGCCATCTGAGAAGCTTTCTCAAACTCTTTTACTGAATGTGAAGCAAACCCTTTAGATAACACGAGACAGACGGTGCAAAAATATCCCGGTCAAACGGGCTGTTCATCACTTCTACCGCACGGTTGGGCTCCTGGTTGGAACTATGACGATCAGGAGTACTCAAAGAATAGTCCTTGTCTGGGGAACCTGCAAATTGCCCCACTGTATTCAGACTGCAGTTAACCCACATCAGAGATACCTTTGGATGAGCTGGAACATGAATGTCCGCCTATGTGTGTGTGTGTATGTGTGTTTTTTTTGTCTCGCTCTCTCTCTCTCTGTCTCTCCATCTATCATGTTCCTCTTTCTCTCACTCGCTTATTTTTGATTTTAAAAGATTTAGTCCCTGTATTTTCACTGAACTCTAATTCAGGTGTTTACATGCGCGGATACTGTAGATTGAGAGAATCAATTTCCTCTGGTGGGGAGAGTCCAGAACAAGGGGGCACAATCTTAAAAGTAGAGCCAGGCCATTTAGGGGTGATGTCAGGGAGCACTTCTTCACACAAAGGGTAGTGGAAATCTGGAACTCTCTCCTCAAAATACTTTTGAGGTTGGAGGTCAATTGAACATTGCAAGTTTAAGATTGATAATTTTTTGTTGGTAAGGGTATTAAAGGTTACGAAACCGAGGCAGGAAAATGGAGTTGAGAGACAGACCAGCCATGATCTAATTGGATGGCGGAACACGTTCGAGGTGTTGAGTGGCCTCCTCCTCTGTTCTTCGCAGTCACTTGCGATCTGGGACCTGCTGGGAATTAATCGATTCGTCAACAACAGCATAATCTCCTAAACCCTCAGGCAATTCTGGTTATTTGGGAGCCGGCCCCTCCCTCTCTGATTGTAGGTAAGTAGAGCTGATGGGAACAGGGAGTTGGAAAGGGGCCATGGACAGATTAAGTGAGTGGCCAAACCTGTGGAACATGAAGTTTAAAGTGGGAAAGTGTGAGATCATGCACTTTGGCCCTAAGAAAGAAAGGTGTCCAGCTACACAATTCAATACACGCCAGTAAACAGGTACAAAAAGGAATCGAAAAGGCCAATGGAATCCTGTCCTTTATCGGAAGGAGTTTGGAATACAAAGCGAGCAAGTTGTGCTCCAGTCATATAGAGCCTTGGTTAGACAGTATCTGGAGTACTGAGTTCAGTCTGGGCACCGCACCTCAGGAAGGATGAGTTAGACTCAGAGGGGATCTAGTTCAGTTTCACTAGACTGATACCCGGTCTTAGATGGTTAAAATAAGAGGGCAGGTTGAGGATCAATTGGAGCTTTCAAGGCTGAGATTGATCGATATTTTTGGGGAAGGGTATCGAGGAATATGGAGCAAAGGTGATTAGATGGAGTTGAAACACACATCAGCCATGATCTCATTGAATGGCAGATCAGGCTCTAGGGGCTGACTGGCCTACTCTTGTTTCTATGTAACAACTTGAACAGTTACACGGCATTCTCCTGTAGCAGTGTAAGTGGCCAAATTACCAATTCCGGCTCCTATAGCTAGAGGGACGTATGACCTCTTCCTGTTCCTGTTTAACAGAAGCAAGGGGATTGAATGCCCTCCTCATGCTCCTGTCTAACTGGTTCGATGGCCAAACAGCGTATTCCTGTTCCTATTTAATAGGCTCAAGGTTAATGAATGGCCTCCTCTTATTCCTAAGTTCCTATGAAAACAGTGTGTTTCCTGGTCCGAGAGTGCACTCTGCTGTCCTGTGGAGAATGAAAACACAGTCAGTGTGTAAAACCCATCATTCTTCTACTTTATTTCCTTTTTTCTATCTTTCTATCCTTCTTTCTGCCATTCTTTCTGTCTTTCTTTCGTTCTGTCTTTCTTTCCTTCTTTGTTTTTTTCTTGAAATCTATTTCTTTTTTATACCTATCTAACTTTCATTCTATCATTCTCCACTACATCTAAGATAATGTTTCTTTGCACCTTATCCGGTGCCTTTATATCTAATCTATCACTTTTCTTCGAACGCGTGTCGAAAACACGTTCGCTCTGTAAAACAAAACACAGCGGGAGTAAGCAACAAGGTGTCTCTTGCTGCTTTGGGGTTTTTGTTCAGCTCCTCCATCTCTCTGAGTCACTGTGCAGACTCCAGGCGCAGTAATACACGGCCGAGTGATTCGCCCACAGGCTGGAGGACTTCAGGTTGAACTCGGTGTCTATTGGTCGCTCGGCGGTAAAACCGTCCTCCGCCCCCTCTGCAGTTACACTTTGTACAATTGGGGAGAAAAATATCAACTGCGGCTCTTTCCCCGGGTATTGTCTGTACCAGAACATGCGAGGGGTACTGGTGCCCTTCACAGTGCATTTCAGTTCCACTCCATTCCCGGGAATTTTGGAGACTGCGGCGGGAGTCTGGCGGATCGTCTGCGACGTCACATCTGTTGAAAGAAAGGGGGAGAGGAGGAGGTCAGTAAACAGGGACCCGCGGGCAATGAAGCAATAAAGAAAGAGAAAAAAAGAAATGAAGGGTTAATAAGAGAAAGAAAGAAAAAAAGAAGTAGAAAGAAAGAAAGAAAGAAAGAAAGAAAGAATGAAAGAAAGAAAGAAAGAAAGAAAGAAAGAAAGAAAGAAAGAAAGAAAGAAAGAAAGAAAGAAAGAAAGAAAGAAAGAAAGAAAGAAAGAAAGAAAGAAAGAAAGAAAGAAAGAAAGAAAGAATGGAAGGATGCATGGAAGTAAACATAAAGTAAGGCAATTAACAAATATTACAGTTGGAAAAGGTCCCTTACTGTGAAACAAGATCATTAGACCCAGTAACAGATACATCTTTTACTGGAACTTTTTCTCTTAATAAAGAAAGGAGCGAGAACAGGAGAGTTCTGTCTTGTGAGGATCCAACCCGCTCTTTTCAAATCATTGAGGAAAACATGAAGACCGTGAGGAAGTGATGCAGGAGTGATCAGTCCCGCTCCGCCCTCTCTTAATTACAGCCCCGCCTCTCACTCTCTGATTGGTAGCCCAGCTACTGCCTCCCTGTTTGGCAGTAATTAGAGCAGACGGGAGCTGAATGTTGCAATGGGGACACAGACGGATTAAATGAATGAGCAAAACAAAGGTAGATGCAGCTTAATGTGGGCAAGTGTGAGATCATTCACTGCCAACCTAAGAAAGAGAGATCAGAAAAATTGCGAAATGGTGGAAAGCTGGGAACTGTGGAGGTGCAAAGGGATTTAGGTTTCAAGCTACACAAATCGCTCTCGGCCAGTAGACAGGCACAAAAATCAAAAAGGCTCATGGAAAGTTGGCCTTTATCTGTTTGGTACTGGAATAGAGAGGAGAGAAAGTTATGCTTCAGTTGTACAGAGTCCTGGTCAGACTCCATCTGGAACAGGACGTTCAGTTCTGGGCAACACACTTCAGGTAGGATAAATTGGCCTTGGAGGGAGTGCAGCGAAGATTCACCAGAAATATACCGGGGCTGAGAGTGGTAATATACGAGGACAGATTACATAGACTAGGGTTGTATTCCATTGAGTACAGAAGAATGAGCAGTGATCCTACTGAGGTGTTTAAAATGTAAAAGGTATTGGAGACTGTAGATAGAGAGAAGGTATTCCCTCTGGTGAGGGGCAGCCCAGAACTAGGGGGCAACAGCTGAGCATTAAAGCGAGACAGGTGAAGGGTCATATCTGGAGGCACCTCTTGACACAAAAGATAATGAAAATCTGCAGTTCTCTCGCCCAAAGTGCTGTTGAGGCCAGAGGTCAACTGGAGATTTCAAAACTTAGATTTCCGTTATTTAAGGGTATGAAGGGTAAGGGAACCAATGTGGGTAAATGGAGTTCAGATTCAGATCAGCCATGATCTGATTGAACGGCGGAGCGGCTCGAGGGGCTGAATGTCCTCCTTCTGCACCAAATAAAACATGTTCCAGGCACTGGTGGGTTTCATGGTCCTAGAGCGCCCTCTGCTGTCCCTGTGCAGAATGAAAACACCGCGCCATGTGGACAAAGAGAACACGTCATCAGTGGAGAAAAACCGAACAATCGTTTAATTTAATTTCTTTCATTCATTCATAATTTGTATCTATATTTCGGCTTTGCATTTGTTAATATTCTATTTTTGGGAGTCTGAACCAGTTTCACCTCCCCCTGAATGCGCTGGCACTCTGCTAACTGAAGGTGCTCAATAATTCAGCACAGTATAAGTTGATATTGTACACTATCAGCATTACCTTCTATTCCTTTCTCCCTCATGTGCTTATCTCGCTTTCCCTTAACTGCATCTGTGCTTTTCGCCTCAACTATTCCTTGTGGTAGCGAGATCCGCATCCTCACGACCCTCTGGGTAAAAAAGATTTTGCTGAATCCCCTAATGAATTTATTACTGACTGTCTCATATATAAGGCCACTAGTTCTGATCTTCCAGACAAGTGAAAATAACTTCTCTACGTCTATACTATAGTATTCCTTCCATAATTATAAAGAACTCTATCAGGTCAACCCTCGGTCTTCTCTTCTCTAGAGCAAAGCGCCCCAGCCTGTTCAGCCTTTCGTGATGTTAATAAGCTCTCAGTTCTGCTGTCATCATTGTAAATATTTATTTGCTCCTCATCCACAGCCTCTATATTTAATCACTCAATTCTATACTGACCCATCATTTCTTGTCAAAAACACGTTCGCTCTCTAAAATAAACACAACAGGACGCAGCGCCGCGCGGTTTCATCATCCGCAGGTGTTTCCTGCTGCCTTTGGGGTTTTTGTTGAGCTCCTCCATCTCTCTGAGTCACTGTGAAGATTCCAGGCGCATAATACACGGCCGAGTGATTCGCCTGCAGGCTGGAGGACTTCAGGTTGAACTCGTTGCCATTCGTTTGCTCGGCGGTAAAACCATCCACCGTCCCCTCTGGATTCACGGCATTGGTACCTATGGAGTAAAACATAAACTGCGGCTCCTTCCCCGGGTATTGTCTGTACCAGAACATGCGAGGGGTACTGGTGCCCTTCACAGTGCAGTACAGTTCCACTCAATCACCGGGAATTTTGGAGAAAGCAGCGGGAGTCTGGCGGATAGTTTTCGAGTTCACGTCTGGGAAAGAGACAGGGAGAGAGGAGGAGGTCAGTAAATTGGGGAATTCGGGGAAATGCAGCAGGAAAGAAAGGAAGTATGGAAACAGAGCAAGAAAGAGATACAGAAGAAAGAAATAAAGAGTAAAGGAAGTTTATTAACAATAATTGTTTATTTTATAACTCCCTTACGGTGAAACAAGATCATCAAACCCAGTAACAGATACATATTTTGTTTTAAGCTGTCTTTTCAAGAAGTAAAAAAGCGAGAACAGGAGCGTTGTGTGTTGTGAAGAGCCAATCCGCTCTTCTGAAATTAGTGAGCAATACATGAAGAGCAAAACCAAGTGTAGCAGGTTTGGACAGCCCCGCCCCTCCCTTTCTGATTGTCAGCCACGGCCCCCTTCTCTGATTGACATTCCCGCCCCTCCCTCTCTGATTGACAGCCCCGCCCCTCCCTCTCTGATTGTCAGCCACGCTCCACCCTCTCTGATTGACAGCCCCGCCCCTCCCTCTCTGATTGACAGCCCAGCAACTCCCTCTCTGATTGACAGACTCGCCCCTCCCTCTCTGATTGACATCCTCGCTGCTCCCTCTCTGATTGACAGCTCTGCCCCTCCCTCTCTGAGAGGCAGTAAGTAGAGTTGCTGGGAGCTGCAAGTTGCAAAGTGGCAGAGAAAGATTACGTGAATGAGCAAAACAGTGACACTGACAGATGGAGTTTAATGTGGGCTAGCGTGAGATCATCCCCTGTGCACCTTAGAAAGATAGACCGGAATATTTTCCATGTCGGGATCTGCTAAGAACTGTGGAAGCTTAATGGTTGGCTGGCTTTTATCTCAAAGCGGGCAGGAAGTTATCCCTCAGTTGTATAACGCTCTGGTCAGACTCTGTCTGGAGAACTTCGTGCACTTCTGGACTTCTGGGCAATGTATATTAGGAAAGATATATTAGCCTTGAAGTGGGTGTACCCATATTCACCAGAATGATAAGAGAGCAAAAAAGCTAAAATGATGAGAACAGGTTGTAAAAACTTGGCTTTATTCCCTTCAGAATAGAAGATTCAGAGATGATCTTATTGAGGTGTTTGAGAATGTTAAAATAATTCAAGAGGGTAGATTGAGAGAAACTATTCCCTCAGGGGAGAACAAAGGGAAATAACCTTAAAATTAGAGCTAGGCCGTTCAGCTTTCATATCTGGAAGCATTTACCACACCAAGGGTCGTGGAAATCTGGAATTCTCTCACTCAGTTGACTGTTGAGGCTAGAGGTCAATCGGAGATTCCAAAACTTAGATAGATCGATTGTTGTTAAGTAAGGGCATCAAGGGTTACAGGAACAACAGCAGGAATAAACGGGTCATTTTCTGGCTGGCAGGCTGTAGCTGGTGGGGTACCGCAAGGATCGGTACTTGGGACTCAGCTATTTAAAATCTAAATCAATGACTTAGCTGAGGGGCCCCAGTGTAATGTATACAAGTTTGCTGACGATACAAGGCTAGGTGGCAAATTAACTTGTGAAGGAGGTCGCAAAATGGCTGCAAAGGAATATAGACAGTTTTAGTAAGTGGGAAAGATCGTGGAAGTTGGAATATAATGTGGATTTAACCACTTTGGTAGGAAAACTAGTAAAGCAGAATATTTTTAAAAAGGTGGGAGACTGGGAAATGTTGGTATTCAGAGCGACGTCGGTGTTCTTTTACACGAATCACTGAAAGTTAACCTGCATTTACAGCAAGCAATTAGGAAAGCAAATGGTATGTTAGCCTTTATTACAAAAGGATTGGGTATAAGAGTGAAGACGTCTTAGTGCAATTATATAGGGCCTTGGAGAGACCACACCTGGAGTATTATGTACAGTTTTCGTCTTCTTACCTAAGGAAGGCTATACGTAGCATAGATGGAGAGCAACGAAGGCTCACTAGTTTGATTCCTGGGATGTGGGGATTGCCCTATGAGGAGAGATTGAGTAGACTAGGCCTATATTTCCTGGAATTTAGAAGAATTAAAGGTGATCTAATTGAAAGATGAAACACATTAGAGATTTTACAGTGTGGATGCTGAGAGGCTGTTGCCCATGGCTAGGGAGTCTAGAACCAAGGGTCACAGTCTCAGAATAAGGGGTCGGCCATTTCGGACTGAGATCAGGAGAAATTTGAAAGGGCTGTGAATCTTTGGAATTCACCACCCCAGAGGGCTGTGGACGCTCAGTCGTTCAGCATAATCAAGGCAGAGAGCAACAGATTTTAGGATACTAAGGGAATCAAGGGATATGGGGATAGGGCGGGATATGGAGTTAAGGTAAAAGGTCAGCCGTGGTCAACACGGTGGCAAAGTGGTTAGCACTGGTGCCTCACAGCGCCAGGGACCCGGGTTCGAATCTGGCCTCGCGTGACTGTCTGTGTTGAGTTTGCACATTCTCCCCGTGTCTGCGTGGGTTTCCTCCGGGTGCTCCGGTTTCCTCCCACTGTCCAAAAATGTGCGGGTTAGGTTGATTTGGCTATGATAAATTGACCCTTAGTGTTAGGGGGGGATAAAATATGTGGGGTTACAGGGATAGGATGGGATATGTTAGGGGGAATTAAATACGTGGGGTTACGGGGATAGGGTGGGATATGTGTCGGTGCATGCTCGATGGGGATTCTGTGTGAGAAAGCAGGGACAGGGTACTGGATTTGGATGATCAGCCATGATCGTATTGAATGGTGGAGCAGGCCCGACGGGCCGAATGGCCTACTCCTGCTCCTAGTTTCTATGTTTCTATGTCTTATTGAATGGCGCAGCAGGCTCGAAGCGCCATATGGCCTCCTTCAGTTACTAATTCTTATGTTCAACATGGTAAATTGAGTTGAGATACAGATCAGCCATGCTCTGATTGAACGGTGGAGGGGCTCGAGATGGCTGAATCTCCGCCTTCTGATCCTACTCACCATGTCACAGGCACTGGTGGGTTTCATGGTCTTAGAGCGACCTCTATTGGCCCTGTGGAGAAATGAAGCACATTGCACCTGTATAAAAACCACAAGAAACTTTGTACTTTCAGTCTTTCTTTCTTTCTTTCCTTCCTTCTTTCATCTTTCTGTTAATCATTCTTTCGTTCTGTCATTCTATGTTTCTTTCGTATTTGCATTTGATAATTTTATTCGTTGTGGTCAGAACCGGTTTGACCTATTAAAAACCTAGCCCTCTGCTAACTGAATGTGCTCAACACTTCAGCACAGTATGGGTTGATGCTGTACTTTATCAGCATCACCTTCTATTACTTTCTCTCTCTTGCAACTATCTAGCTTCGCCTTAACTGTATCTATGCTATTCGCTTCAACCACTCCCTGTGGTACCCACTCTCTGAGTAAAGAAATTTCACCTGAATTCCATGCTGGATTTATTAGTGACTCGCTTATATTATGAGCCCAAGTTTTGGTTTCCCAAACAAATGGAAGAGCAAATCTTGGGGTCATAAATATAACTACATCTACACTCTGAAACCGCTTCATAATTTTAAAGACCTCTATCAGGACACTTCTTCACATTCTCCTTTCTAGAGGAAGTAGTCCCAGCCTTTTCAGCATTTCGTGATATTTATAACCTCTCAGTTCAGGTAATATACTTTTTACTCTTTATTTGCACCTTCTCCAGTGCCTCTATATTGAATATCTCACGTTAAATCTAAACCGACTCCTCTTCTTGTCAAAAGCACGTTCGCTCTGCAAAATAAACCCGACAGGACACAACACCGCGCGGTTTAAACTCAAACAGGTGTTTCCTGCCCGCTTTGGAGTTTTTGTTCAGCTCCTCCATCTCTCTCAGTCACTGTGAAGACTCCAGGCGCAGTAATACATGGCCGAGTGATTCGCCTTCAGGCTGGAGGACTTCAGGTTGAACTCGTTGCCAGTCGATCGCTCGGCGGTAAAACCTTCCACCGTCCCCTCTGGATTCACGTGATTGATACCAGCGGAGTGAAACATGGACTGCGGCTCCTTCCCCGGGTATTGTCTGTACCAGAACATAGTCTGAGTACTGGTGCTTTCCAGAGTGCACTTCAGTACCACTACATCCCCGGGAAATCTGGAGACAACGGCGGGAGTCTGGCGGATACTCTGCGAGTTCACATCTGGGAAAGAGAGGGAGAGAGGAGGAGGTCAGTAAATTGAGACATCCGGGACAATGGGAGAAAAAGAAAGAAAGACGTAAAAGTACGTTATTAGTAAGAATTAATGATTGAAAAATTCCCTTACGGTGAAACAAGATAATCAGACCCAGTAACAGATACATCTTTTACTTGAACCGTTTCTCTTAATAATTGAAAGCAGCGAGAACAGGAGCGTGGAGTCTTGTGAGGAGCCAACCCGCTCTTTAAAAATCATTGAGGAAACCCGGAGCAGAGTGAGGGAGTGATGCAGGGTTGGACACGCCCCCTTCCTCCAGCGAACCAATCAGAATCGATGTGATTGCGAATTGCCAATGACTGACTGGACCTTATGCCGGTAACATTCCCAACAACGTTGTCTATCGCTCGTTTATTGTTTGTTAATCAGAAACTAAATTTCCCACATCTGGATTCCCGATTAGCCACATGTAGATTCCCAATTAGCCATACCTTGATGCCCAGTTAGCCACCTGTGACTAGTGGCGAACACATGGACAAAACTGGTCTAAAGTAAGCCCTTTTGATAACGTGAGGCAGTCGGTGCAACAATATCCGGGACACATCGGGCTGTCCATCTGTTCTATTGCTTGGTTGGCCCTGTGACGATAAGGAGGACTCAAAGACTCGCCCTTGACTGGGGAACTTGCAAACGGCCCCACTGTATTCAGACTGCAGTAAACCCGTCCCACTTCAGAGATAACACTCGCTGAGCTGGAACATGAATGTCCACGGATAGAGAGCTAAATGGAAGAGGGAATACGTTCCTAGGTTTATTTATTGACCCTCATTATTCCAAATAAAGTCCGGTTGTTGAGAAATTATGTATTTTGAAAAAAATCATAGAATCATAGAATAGTGTGGCACATAGAGAGGTCATTCGGACAATCAAGTCTGCACCGGCTCTTTCGAAGAACAATGCAGTTAGTCCCACTCCTCCGACCTTTCCCCATATCCCTGCAGTTTTGTTCCTTCGAGTATTTATCCAATTCCCTTTTGAAATCTGGAACTCTCGCCCCCAAAAGGCTGCGGATGATGGGGAACAATTGCAGCTAGCAAGTTTGAGTTGGATCGATTCATGTTGGGTTCGGATAGCAAGGGATATGCAGCAACGGCAGGTTAATGAGGTTGAAATACAGTTTAAAAGGCAGAGCAGATGCAAGTGGATGAATGTCCTCCTCCTGTTCCTGTGTAACAGGCTCAAGGTGCTGAATGGCCTCCTCCCGTTCCTGTGTAAGAGGCTCGTGGGGCTGAATGCCATCCTCCTGATCCTGTGTAACAGGCTCGTGGGGCTGAATGCCATCTTCCTGTTCCTGTGTAAGAGGCTCGTGGGGCTGAATGGCCTCCTCCTGTTCCTGTGTTCCGATTGAACCATGTTCCAGGCACTGGTGTGTTTCATGGTCTAGAGCGCCCTCTACTGTCCCTGTGGAGAAATAAAGCACAATGTCTGTATAAAAAAGTACTTTTAATTACTTTCCTTCTTTCTATATTTCGTTCTATTTTTCTTTACTATCGTTCTGCCGTTCTATCTTTCTTTCTTTCTTTTCTCTATCTTTTTTCTTTTCTCTATCTTTCTTTCCTTCTCTTTTTTCTTCCCATGCTATCTAAAACTGTTAAAAAGACAAATCTAAAGGCACTTTATCTGCATGCACAAAGCATTCGTAATAAGCTAGACGAATTAACAGCGCAAATAGATATAAATGGATATGATATAATTGCGATTACGGAGACATGGCTGCAGGGTAATCAAGGCTGGAAGCTGAAAACCCAAGAATATTCTATATTTAGGAAGGAAAGGCAAAAAGGAAAAGGAGGTGGGGTGGCGTTGTTAGTAAAGGATGAAATCAGTGCAACAGTGAGAAAGGATATTGGCTCAGAAAATCAAGATGTAGAATCAGTCTGGGTGGACCTAAGGAGGGGCAGAAAACATTGGTTGGAGTTGTCTATAGGCCTCCAAACAGTAGTGGTGATGTACGGGATGGCATCAAACAGGAAATTAGAGATGCGTGTAATAAGGGTACTACAGTAATCATGGGTGACTTTAATCTATATATAGACTGGCCAAACCAAATTAGCAATAATACTGTGGAGGATGAATTCCTGGAGTGTGTACAAGATGTTTTATTAGACCAGTACGTTGAGGTGCCAACTAGGGAACTGGCGATCCTAGATTGGTTATTATGCAACGAGAAGGGGTTAATTAATAATTTAGTTGTGCGGGGTCCTTTAGGGAAGAGTGACCATAACATGAGAGAATTCTTCGTTAAGATGGAAAGTGAAAAAGTCCAATCTTAAACTAGGGTCCTAAATTTAAACAAAGGAAACTGCGAAGGTATGAGGAGTAAGCTGGTTATGATAGATTGGGGAGCTTCATTAAAAGGCATGACAGTGGATAGGCAATGGCTAACATTTAAGGAACGAATGCATGAATTGCAACAATTATACATTCCTTTCTGGCACAAAATCACAAAAGGAAAAGCGGCCCAACCATGGCTAACAAAAAAAATTAAGGAGAGTATTAGATCCAAAGAGGATTCATATAAAGTTGCCAGAAAAAGTAGCAAGCCTGAGGATATGGGAGCAGTTTAGAGTTCAGCAAAAAAGGACCAAGAGATTGATTATGTGGGGAAAAATAGAGTATGCGATTAAATAGCAAGAAACATAAAAGCAGATTGCAAAAGCGTGTACAAGTATGTAAAAAGAAAAATATTAGTGAAAACAAATGTAGGTCCCTTACAGTCACAAACGGGAGAATTTATAATGGGAACAAGGAAATGGCACAGCAATTAAACAAATACTTTGGTTCTGTCTTCATGGAAGAGGACACAAATAACTTCCCAGAAATGCTGGGGAACCAAGTGTCTAGTGAGAAGGAGGAATTAAAGGAAATTAGTATTAGTAAAAAAATAGTGCTGGAGAAATTAATTGGACTGAAAGCCGGTAAATCCCCAGGGCCTGATAATCTGCATCCCAGAGTACTAAAAGAAGTAGCCATTGAAATAGTGGGTGCATTGATTGTCATCTTCCAAAAATTCTATAGATTATGGAACAGTTCCTGCAGATTGGAGGTTGGAAAATATAACCCCACTATTTAAAAAAGGAGGGAGAGAGAAAACAGGGAACTACAGTCCGGTTAGTCTAACATCAGTGGTAGGGAAAATGCTAGAGTCTATTATAAAGGCTCTGATAACACGACACTTCGTAAATATGAATGGGATTAGACAAAGTCAACATGGATTTATGAAAGGGAAATCGTGTTTGACAAACCTACTGGCATTTTTTGAGGATGTAACTGGTAGACTAGATCAGGGAGAATCAGTGGATGTGGTGTATTTGGATTTTCAGACGGCCTTTGATAAAATGCCACATAAGAGTTTAGTGCGCAAAATGGTTTGAAAATTGGTTAACCTTTAGGAAACAGAGATTAGGAATAAATGGGTCTATTTCGGGTGGCAGGCGGTGGCTAGTGGGGTACCACAGGGATCAGTGTTTAGGCCCCAGCTATTCACAATATATATCAATGATTTGGATGAGGGAACCAAATGTAATATTTCCAAGTTTGCTGACGAAGCGAAATTAGGTGGGATTGTGAGTTGTGAGGAGGATGCAAAGAGGCTTCAAGGCGATTGAGATAAGTTGAGCGAGTGGGCAAATACATGGCAGATGCACTATAACGTGGACAAATGTGAAGTTATCCACTTCGGTAGGAAAAACAGAAAGGCAGAGTATTAGTTAAATGGTGATAGATTGGGAGATGTTGAAGTACAAAGAGACTTGGATGTCCTTGTACACCAGTCACTGAAAGCAAACATGCAGATGCAGAAAGCAGTGAGGAAGGCAA
>JASTWF010000048.1:152500-205000 GCA_030390025.1 Squalus acanthias | reverse complement strand
AGAGACAGTTATTTCCCCAGAAATAAGACCTGTTAATTATTAGTTGTTCCGTGACTGATACTCCCCTTTCTCTCACTCTCTTACTTTTCGTTTCAAAAGATGTATTTTCTGCATTTTCACTTAAATCTAATTGTGATCAAAGGATTGGATAGGCTAGATAGGGAGAAATGATTTCCTCTATCTAACCTATCACCCCACTGTTCCTCTGCTCCTTAACAGACACATTCTACCGGCTCTACCGCGCGATATTCTGGTTTTAGTTGAGTTGGCAAACCCAGATTAATATTCTAAACCGGCAGGCACTTGTAGTTAGACAGGAGCCAGTAGGTTTAGTGGAGCTCTCCTTGTAATATGGATTGGCGTGGAAATGTCACTCACTGGTTCAACTATTAAAGAACTAACCCTGTTAACTGTATGTCCATCCCGCCCTTATTTAACACAATTTATCTCCTTTATGTGTCACTAAACAGATATAGTCTACTTGCTCCAAAAACCTTGTTCTCTTCCTTTCCTTCTTTCTTTCTTTCGTTTTTTTCTTTCTGTCTTTCTTCTTTCTTTCTGTCTTTCTTTCCATCTATCCATCCCTCTATCTTTCTTTCTTTCTATCTTTCTTTTTATCTCATTCTTTCTTTCTTTCTCTTTTTGGTGAGAACTTATTTTGCATGCTCTTTAATACATTCCTACTCCAAAAGCTAAATTCATCCATGTGACACCGGGCTCTCGCTTTAATTACCCGCCAATAGGAACAGAGGCAACGGACAGGACAGGAGGCAAGTCCGCATGGTCCGGGACAGAGGGTCTGACACTGGGAGCCACTCGACCCAAAAAGCTGCCCAGAGACTGGAGCACTGAGACTGTTGTTTGAAAGGCCCGAACTTACGCCTGTAAACGGCAACGGTCTCTATTTCATAAAACGCTGAACATACAATGCCCCTCCCCTCTCTCTATGATTTTCAATCCCGCCCCTCCCTCTATCACTAAGAGCCTCGCCCCTCACTCGATGTTGACAACCCCGTCCGCCCTCTCTGTTTGCTGCCCCGTCATACCTCCCTGATTGACAGGCCCTCCCCATCGTCTCAAATGGACAGCCCGGCCTCCTTTCTGATTGGCAGTTAGTAGAGCAGATGGGAACCGGGATTTGCAAAAGGGACTTAGAGATTAAGTGAGCGGGCAAAACAGTGCAAGAAGTAATTTAACGTGGGCAAGTGCGAGGCCATCCACTTGGGACATAAGAAATATAGATCAGAGTATTTTCTATATGGTTTTAAGCTAGGATTTGCGGAGAAACAAAGGGATTTAAAGTGTCCAGGTAAAAAATTCACTAAATGCTGGTAGATAGGGGGAAAATAAATCAAAAATGTTAAAGGGTTGTTGTCCTTTATCTCAAGGGGTCTGGAATACAAACGGCAGGAAGTTATTCTTCTGTCCTACAGAGAATTGGTCAGACCCCATCTGGAGTACTGAGTTCAGTTCTGGGAACCGCACCTCAGGAAGGATATATTAGACTTGGAGGGGATGCGGCGCAGATTCACCAGACTGATACCCGGGACTGAGAGGATTAAATTATGAGGAATGATTGCAAAACATGGCCTATATTACCTTGAGTACAGAAGATTCAGTGTTGAACTGATTGAGTTTTGTAAATGTTAAAATAAGTTGATCGGGTAGATAGATTAAACTATTTCCTCTGGTGGGGGAGTCCAGAACAGGGGGGAGTAACCTTAAAGTTAGAGTTAGGTCGTTCAGGCCTTGTGTGAAAAACTACCTCTTTACACAATGCTAGTGGAAAAGTGTAAATCTGTCCTCCAAGAGTCTTTTGAGGCTGAGGGTCAATTGGAGCTTTTAAGACTGTTATTGATCGATATTTGTAGGGTAAGATTATCGAGGTATGTGCAGGAAATGCGGTTAGACAGAAGGAAGATACACATGACCCATGATCTAATTGGCTTGCAGAGCAGTCTCGAGGGCATGAATGTCCTCCTCTTGTTCCTATGTAACAGACTCGAGGGGCTGAATTTCCTCCTCTTGTTCCTATGTAACAGACTGGAGCTGCTGAATGGACTCCTCCTGTTACTGTGTAAGAGGCTCGTGTGGCTTAATGGGCCTTCTCCTGTACCTGTGTATACGGTCTCGAGGATGCTTAATGGACTTGACCTGTTCCTATGTATCAGGCTCAAGGGGACTGAATGAACTCCTTCTATTCCATATTAAACCATATTACAAGCAACCGTGTGCTTCATGGTCCGAGAGCGCCCTCTTCAGTCTCTGTGGAGAAAGAACACACAGTGTCAGTGTGTAAAAGCTCGACAGTCTGTTTACTTCATTTCCTTTTTTCTATCTTTCTTTCTTTCTTCCTTTCTTTCTGTGTATCTTTCTTCCTTTCTTTCTGTCTATCCTTCTTCCTTTTTTCTTCTTTTCAAACTTCTATCTTTCTTTATATCATTCATTCTTTCTTTCTTACTTTTTTTTCGTTCTTCCTCACTTTTTTTCCTTCTTTCTTTCTATTTCATTTCTTTCTATCGTTCTTCACTATATTCAACGTTACATTCTTTGCAGCTTCTCCAGTGTCTTTATTAAACCAATTTCTCGCTTTTATTCTCGCCCGTCTGGTATTCTCGCCAAAAACGCTTTTGTTCATCAAAATAAACCCAACAGGACGCGGCACCGCGCTTTTTCATCATCAACAGGTGTTCCTGCCGCCTTTGGGGTTTTTGTTGAGCTTCTCCATCTCTCTGAGTCACTGTGAAGACTCCGGGCGCAGTAATACACGGCCGAGTGATTCACCTGCAGGCTGGAGGACTTCAGATTGAACTTGTTGCCAGTCGGTCGCTCGGCGGTAAAACCGTCCACCGTACTCTCTGGATCCACGTGTTTGTTACTCATGGAGTAAAACATCCACTGCGGCCCCTTCCCCGGGTCCTGTCTGTACCAGTACATGTATCCGCTACTGGCGCCCTCCACGTCGCACCTTAGTTCCACTCCCACCCCAGGAACATTGGAGACAGCGGCGGGAGTCTGGCGGACCGTCTCTGAGTTCACGCCTGGGAAAGAGATGGAGAGAGGAGGAGGTCAGTAAACAGGTGCATTCTGGGTTGTGGAGGAAGAAAGAAGTAAAGAGCGAGAGAAAGAGAGAATGAAGGAAATAACGAAGGAAAGAAAGAACGAAAGATTAAAGAAAGGTTATTAACAAAGATTATTGTTTGAAAAAATCACTTACATTGAAATAAGATCATGAGACTCAGTAACAGATACATCTTTTACTTTAAGATTTACTTTTAAAAATGAAATCAGCGAAAACAAGAGCGTTGAGTCTTGTGAGCATCCAACCCGCTCTTTTCAAATCATTGAAGAAACCATGTAAGGATGTGATGCAGGCCCCTCCCTCTCTGATTTAGAGCACCGCTCCTCCACTCCCACGCTGATTCACAGCCCCGCCCCTCCCACGCTGATTGACAGACCCACCCTCACTCTCTGAAACATAGTCCCGCCCCCCACACGGACTTACAGCCCAGCCCCTCCCTCTCTGTTTGGCAGTAAGTAGAGAATACGGGAGCAGGAAGTTGCAAGGTTGACCAAAACAATTTACGTGAATGAGAAAAAGCAGCGGCTGGTAGAGTTTAACATGGAACGTGGGCAAGTATGAGGTCATCCATTGGGGGCCTGAGGAAGAAACATCAGAATATCAGAGATTAAGTGAGCGGGCAAAACAGTGGAAGAAGTAATTTAACGTGGGCAAGTGCGAGTCCATCCACTTGGGACCTAAGAAAAAATAGACCAGTATATTTTCCAAATAGTGCTAAGCAAGGAATTGCGGAGAAGCAAGGGGATTTAAGTGCCCAGTTAAACAATTCACTTAATGCTGTTATACAGGGGGAAAATAAATCAAAAATGCTAAAGGTGGTGGTGCTTTATCGAAGATAGATGCAGGAGTAGGCCATTCGGCCCCTCGAGCCTGCTCTGCCATTCAATGAGATCATGGCTGATCATCCAAACTCAGTACCCGGTACCTGCCTTCTCCCCATATCCCTTGATACATTGAGTTTTAAGAAATATATCTTACTCATTCTTGAATATATTTAATGACTTGGCCTCAACTTCCTTCTGTGGGAGAGAATTCCACAGGTTCACCACTCTCTGGGTGAAAAAATTCTTCCTCATTTCTGCCCTAAATAGCTTACCCCTTATCCTTAGATTTTGACCACTGGTTCTGGACTCTCTGACCAACGGGAATATTCTTCCGGCATCTAGTTTGTCCAGACCTGTCAGAATTTTATATGTTTCGATGAGATCCCCTCTCATTGTTCTATACTCCAGCGACTTTAAGACCAATCGTCACAATCTCTCCTAATATGTCATTCCTGCCATCCCAGGTATCAGCCTTGTGAATCTTCGCTGATTTCCTTCCATGGCAAGAACATCCTTCCTCAGATAATGCGACCAAAACTGCACACAGTACTCAAGGTGTGGTCTCACCAAGGCCCTTTACAACTGCAGCAGGACATCCCTGTTCCTATACTCAAACCCTTTCGCTATGAAGGCCAACATACCATTTGCCTTCTTCACCGCCTGCTGCACCTGCATGCTTACCTTCAGCGACTGGTGCACAAGGACACCCAGGTCTCGTTGCACTTCCCCTTCTCCCAATCTATTGCCATTCAGATAATAGTCTGCCAATAGTTTTTGACACCAAAGTTGATAACCTCGCATTTATCCACGTTATATTGCATCTGCCACGCTTCTGCCCACTCACCCAACTTGTCCAAATCATGCTGGAGTTTCTCGGTATCCTCCTCGCAGCACACACTCCCACCCAGCTTTGTGTCATCTGCAATCTTGGAGATATTACATTTAGTTCCCTTATCTAGATCATTAATGTATATTGTGAATAGCTGGGGTCAAAGGACCGATCCCTTCGGTACCCCACTAGTCACTGCTTGTCACTCGGAAAAAGACCCATTAATTCCTACTCTCTGCTTTCTGTCGGCCAACCAGTTCTCTATCCATGTCAATACCTTGCCCCCAATTCCATGTGCCTTAACATTACACGCTAATTTCTTATGCGGGACCTTATCGAAAGACTTTTGAAAGTCCAAATACACCACATCTACTGCTTCTCCCTTATCTATTTTCCCAGTTACATCCTCAAAAAATTCCAGTAGATTAGTCAAGCACGATTTACCTTCTGTAAATCCATGTTGGCTTTGTCCGATCCTGTCATTGTTTTCCAAGTGCTCAGCTATTACATCCTTTATAATGGACTCTAGCATTTTCCCCACTACCGATGTCAGGCTTACCGGTCTGTAATTCCCCGCTTTCCCTCTACCACTCTTTGTGAATAGTGGGGTAACATTAGCTACCCTCCAGTCCATGGGCGCAGTTCCAGATTCCATCGAATGTTGGAAGATGATCAGCAATGCATTTACTATTTCTAGGGCCACTTCCTTATCTCAAGGGGTCTGGAATTCAAAGGGCAGGAAGCTATTCTTCTGTCGTATAGAGACTTGGTCAGACCCCATCTGGAGTACTGAGTTCAATTCTGGGTACCGCACCTCAGCAAGGATAT
This sequence comes from Squalus acanthias, assembly GCA_030390025.1. Lineage (NCBI taxonomy): Eukaryota > Metazoa > Chordata > Chondrichthyes > Squaliformes > Squalidae > Squalus > Squalus acanthias. Next base: position 199,437 of record JASTWF010000048.1, on the reverse strand, counting down.
ATTAGACTTGGAGGGGATGCAGCGCAGATTCACCGGACTAATACCCGGGACTGAGAGGGTTAAATTATGAGGAAGGATTGCAAAGCTTGGCCTATATTACCTTGAGTATAGAAGATTCAATGCTGAACTGATTGAGTTCTGTAAATGTTAAAATAAATTGATAGGGTAGATAGAGAGAAACTATTACCTCTGGTGGGGGAGTCCAGGACAAGGGGGAGTAATCTTTTAGTTCGAGTTCGGTCGTTCAGGCTTTGTGTCAAAAACTACCTCTTCACACAATGGTAATGGAAATGTGGAACTCTCTCCTCCAAGAGTCTATTGAGGCTGAGGGGCAATTTAAGCTTTCAAGACTGTGATTGATAAATATTTGTAGGGTAAGGGTATCGAGGTATATGCAGCAAATGCGGTTCGACAGAAGGAAGATACACATCACCAAGGATCTCATTGGCTTGCAGAGCAGATTCGAGGGGCTGAATGCCTTCCTCTTGCTCCAATGAAACAGGCTCGAGTGGCTGAATGGACTCTTCCTGTAACTGTGTAACAGTCTCGTGTGCCAGAATGGGCCTACTTCTGTAGCTGTGTGTACGACCTCGAGAATGCTTCATGGCGTTCTCCTGTTCCTAAGTAACAGGCTCAAGAGGACTGAATGGTCTCCTTCTATTCCATATTAAACCATATTACAAGCAACCGTGTGGTTCATGGCCCTGGAGCGCCCTCTTTAGTCTCTGTGGAGAAGGAAAACACAGTGTCTGTGTGCAAAAGCTCGAAAATAGTTTTACTTCATTTCCTTCTTTCTATCTTTCTTTCCTACTTCCTTTCTTTCTGTGTATCTTTCTTCCTTTCTTTCTATATATCTTTCTTCCTTTTTTCCTTCTTTTCAGACTTGTTTCTTTCTTTATATCATTCTTATTTTCTGTCTTTCTTTCTTTTTTCGTTGTTCCTCACTTTCTATCCTTCTTACTTTCTATCTACCTTTCGTTCTATCGCTCTTCACTATATTTAACTTATCTTTCTTTGCAGCTTTTCCAGTGTCTTTTTTGATCTAATTTCTAGCTTTAATTCCAGCCCGTCTGTTATTCTTGACAAAAACACGCTCGCTCTGTAAAATAAACCCAGCAAGACGCGGCACCGCACTCTTTCGTTATCCACAGGTGTTTCCTGCCGCCTTTGGGGTTTTTGTTGAGCTCCTCCATCTCTCTGAGTCACTGTGAAGACTCCAGGCGCAGTAATAAACGGCCGAGTGATTCGCCTGCAGGCTGGAGGAACTCAGATTGAACTCGTTGCCAGTCGGTCGCTCGGCGGTAAAACCGTCCACCGTCCCCTTTGGATCCACGTGATTGGCAATCGTGGAGTAAAACCTCAACTGAGGCGCCTTCTCCGGGTCCTGTCTGTACCAGTACATGGTACCGCTACTGGCGCCCTCCACGGCGCACTTTAGTTCCACTCCCTCCCCAGGAATATTGGAGAGAGCGGCGGGAGTCTGGCGGACAGTCTCTGAGTTCACGTCTGGGAAAGAGACGGGGAGAGGAGGAGATCAGTAAACAGTGGCATCCTGGGTTGTGGGGAAAGAAAGAAGTAAAGAGCGAGAGAAAGAGAGATTGAAGGAAACAACGAAGGAAAGAAAGAAAGATTAAAGAATGATTATTAACAAAGATTATGGTTTGAAAAAATCACTTACATTGAAATAAGATCACGAAACTCAGTAACAGATACATCTTTAACTTGAAGATTTACTTTGAACAATGCAATTGGGGAAATCAAGAGCGTTGAGTCTTGTGAGGATGCAACCCCCTCTTTTCAAATCATTGAGGGAACCATGTGAGGTGGTGAAGCAGGCCACTCTCTCTCTCTGATTGACAGCACCGCTCCTCCAATCCCACGCTGATTCACAGCCCCGCCCCTCCCACGCTGAATGACAGACCCGCCCTCACTCCCTGAAACATAGTCCCGCCCCCCACACTGACTGACAGTCCAGCCCTTCCCTCTCTGTTTGGCAGTAAGTAGAGCAGACGGGTGCAGGAAGTTGCAAGGTTGACCTATATAACTTACGTGAATGAGAAGAAACAGCGGCAGGTAGAGTTTTACATATCAGGTCATCCATTGGGGGCCTGAAGAAGAAACATCAGAGTATTAGAGATTAAGTGAGCGGGCAAAACAGTGGAAGAAGTAATTTAACGTGAGCAAGTGCGAGGCCATCCACTTGGGACCTAAGAAAGATAGACCAGTGTATTTTCCAAATGGTGCTAGGCTCGAAATCGCAGAGGAGCTTTAAGTGCCCAAGTAAACAATTCACTAAATGCTGGTATACAGGGGAAAAATAAATCAAAAAGGCTAAAGGGATGTTGTCCTTTATCTCAAGGGGTCTGGAATACAAAGGGTTTGAAGTTATTCTTCTGTCGTATAGAGACTTGCTCAGACCCCATCTGGAGTACTGAGTTCAATTCTGGGAACCGCACCTCAGGAAGGATATATTAGACTTGGAGGGGAAGCAGCGCAAATTCACCTGAATGATACCCGGGACTGAGAGGGTTAAATTATGAGGAACGTTTGCAAAACATGGCCTATATTACCTTGAGTATAGAAGATTCAGTGCTGAACTGATTGAGTTTTGTAAATGCTAAAATAAGTTGATAGGGTTGATAGAGAAAAACTATTTCCTCTTTTGGGGGAGTCCAGGACAAGGGGGCTTAACCTTAAAATTAGATTTAGGTCGTTCAGGCGTTGTGTCAAAAACTACATCTTCACACAATGGTAATGGAAATGTGGAACTCTCTCCTCCAAGAGTCTATTGAGGTTGAAGGACAATTGAAGCTGTCAAGACTGTGATTGATAAATATTTGTAGGGTAAAGGTATCGAGGTATATGCAGCAAATGCGGTTAGACAGAAGGAAGATACACATCACCCATGATCTAATTGACTTGCAGAGCTGACTCGAGGGGCTGAATGCCTTCCTCATGTTCCTATGTAACAGGCTAGAGTGGCTGAATGTAATCCTCCTGTTACTGTGTAACAGGCTCGTGTGGCTGTATGGGCCTACTTCTGTGCCTGTGTATACGGTCTCGAAGATGCTTCATGGCCTTCCCCTGTTCCTAAGTAACAGGCTCAAGGGGACTGAATGGTCTCCTTCTGTTCCATATTAAACCATATTACAAGCAACCGTGTGGTTCATGGTCCTAGAGCGCCCTTTTCAGTCTCTGTGGAGAAAGAAAACACAGTGTCTGTGTGTAAAAGCTCGAAAACCGTTTTACTTCATTTCCTTCTTTCCATCTTTCCTTCCTACTTCCTTTCTTTCTGTGTATCTTCCTTTTTTTCTGTGTATCTTTCTTCCTTTCTTTCTGTCTATCTTTCGTCGTTTCTTTCTTCTTTTCAGCCATGTTTCTTTCTTTATATCATTGCTTTTTTCTGACTTTCTTTCTTTTTTCGTTCTTCCTCATTTTCTTTCCTTCTTTCTTTCTATCTTCCTTTCGTTCTATCGTTCTGCACTATATTTAACTTATCATTCTTTGCAGCTTCTCCAGTGTCTTTTTTAATCTAATTTCTCGTCTTTATTCCAACCCGTCTATTATTCTTGTTAAAAGCACGTTCGCTCTGCAAGATAAACCCAACAGGACGCGGACTTCAGGTTGAACTCGTTGCCATTCGGTCGCTCGGCGGTGAAACCGTCCACCGTCCCCTCTGGAGTCACGTGATTTTTAGCCCTGGAATTAAATATCTACTGCGGTTCCTTCCCCGGCTTCTGTCTGTACCAGGACATGGTACCGCTACTGGCGCCCTCCACGTCGCACTTTAGTTCCACTCCCTCCCCAGGAATATTGGAGTGAGCGGCGGGAGTCTGGTAGACCGTCTCTGAGTTCACGTCTGGGAAAGAGACTGGGAGAGGAGGGGGTCAGTAAACAAGAACATTCTGGGTTGTGGAGAAAGAAAGAAGTAAAGAGCGAGATAATGAGAGAATGAAGGAAACAACGAAGGCAGAAAGAAAAAAGAAAGAAAGAAAAACGAAAGACTAAAGAAAGTTTATCAACAAAGATTATTGTTTGAAAAAATCATTACATTGAAATAAGATCATGAGACTCTGTGCCAGATACATCTTTTACTTTAAGATTTACTTTTAAAAATGAAATCAGCGAAAACAAGACTGTTGAGTCTTGTGATGACCAACCCACTCTTTTCAAATCATTGAGGAAACCATGTGAGGAAGTGATGCAGGCCCCTCCCTCTCTGATTGACAGCACCGCTCCTCCACTACCACGCCAATTGACAGACCCGCCCTCACTCCCTGAAACATAGTCCCGCCCCCCACACTGACTGACAGCCCAGCCCCTCCCTCTCTGTTTGGCAGTAAGAAAAGCAAACGGGAGCAGGAAGTTGCAAAGTTGACCTAAACAACTTACTTGATTGATAAAAAAACAGCGGCAGGTAGAGTTCAACGTGGAACGTGGGCAAGTATGAGGTCATCCACTGGGGGCCTGAGGAAGAAACATCAGAGTGTTTTCTAACTGATGAGAAGCTGGAAACTGTTGAGGAGCAAAGAAATTTAGTTGGCCAGGTACACAAATCACTAAAAGCCAGGATAGAGGTGCAAAAAGGAATCAAACAGATTAATGGAATGTTGGCCTTTATGTCAAGGAGGCTGGAATACAAAAGGGAGGACGTTATGCTTCGGTTGGACAGAGCCTTGTCAGACTCCATCTGGCAAACTAGGTTCAGTTCTGGGGAACGCACCTCAGGAAGGACGTTTTGTCCTTGGAGGGAGGGCAAGACAGATTCACCAGAATGATAGCAGGGCTTAGAGGGTTAAATTATGAAGACAGTATGCATAGACTAGGCTTGCATGCCCTTGAGTATAGAAGATTGAGAGGTGAACGGATTTAGTCTTTTAATGTTAAAATTATTTAATAGGGTAGATAGAATGAAAGTATGTCCACTGGTGGCGGAGTCCAGAACAATAGAAACATAGAAACATAGAAACATAGAAGATAGGAGCAGGAGTAGGCCATTCGGCCCCTCGAGCCTGCTCCGCCATTCAATGCGATCATGGCTGATCATCCAAATTCAGGACCCTGTCCCTGCTTTCTCCCCATATCCCTTGATCCCTTTAGCCTTAAGAAATATATCCAACTCCTTCTTGAATATATTTAATGAATTGGCCTCGACTGCCTTCTGTGGTAGAGAATTGCACAGGTTCACCACCCTCTGGGTGAAGAAATTCCTGCTCATTTCCGTCCTAAGTGGCTTACCCCTTATCCTTAGACTGTGACCCCTGGTTCTGGACTCACCGACCATCGGGAACATCCTTCCTGCATCTGGTCTGTCCAGTTCTGTCAGAATTTTATAAGTTTCAATGATATCCCCTCTCATTCTTCGAAACTCCAGCGAGTATAAGCCCAATCGACCCAATCTCTCCTCATACGTCATTCCTGCCATCCCAGGTATCAGTCTGGTGAATCTTCGCTGAACTCCTTCCATGGCAAGAACATCCTTCCTCAGATGAGGCGACCAAAACTGCACACAGTACTCAAGGTGTGGTCTCAACAAGGCCCTGTACAACTGCAGCAAGACATCATTGTTCCTGTACTCAAACCCTCTCGCTACGAAGGCCAACATACCATTTGCCTTCTTAACCGCTTGCTGCACCTGCATGCTAACCTTCAGCGACTGGTGCACAAGGACAACCAGGTCTCGTTGCACTTCCCCTTCTCCCAATCTATTGCAATTCAGATAATAAATTGCCTCTCTTTTTTTGACACCAAAGTGGATAACCTCGCACTTATCCACGTTATATTGCATCTGCCATGCTTCTGCCCAATCACCCAACCTGTCAAAATCATCCTGGAGTTTCTCAGCATCCTCCTCACAGCACACACGCCCACCCAGCTTTATGTCGTCTGCAAACTTGGAGCGATTACATCTTGTTCCCTTGTCCAGATCATTAATATATATTGTGAACAGCTGGGGTCCAAGGACCGATCCCTGCGGAACCACACAAGTCACTGACTGCCACTCTGAAAAAGACCCGTTTATGCCAACTCTTTGCTTTCTGTCTGCCAACCAGTTCTCTATCCAAGTCAATACCTTGCCCCCAATCCCATGTGCCTTAACTTTACACGCTAATCTCTTATGCGGGACCTTATCGAATGCCTTTTGAAAGTCCAAACACACCACATCCACTGGTTCTCCCTTATCTATTTTACCAATTACATCCTCAAAAAATTCCAGTAGATTAGTCAAGCACGATTTTCCTTTTGTAAATCCATGTTGACTTTTTCCGATCCTGTCACTGTTTTCCAAGTGCTCTGCTATTGCATCTTTTATAATGGCCTCTAGCATTTTCCCCACTACCGATGTCAGGCTTACCGGTCTGTAATTCCCCGTTTTCTCTCTACCACCTTTTTTGAATGATGGGGTAACATTAGCTACCCTCCAATCCATGGATACAGTTGCAGATTCCATCGAATGTTGGAAGATGATCAGCAATGAGGGATAACTTTACAGTGAGAGCTAAGCATTTCAGGCGTGAGAGCAGGAAGCACTTCTTCACACAAAGGGCAGTGAAAATCTTCAACTCTCTGCCCGAAAACGATGTGCGTGCCGGCGGTCAATTGGAGATTTATAGATCGAGATTGATAGATTTTTTCTTGGGTAAACAGATCAAGAGATAGGGAGCAAAAGCAGGTAGATGCATTTAAGATAAGTTTCAGCTATGATCCAATTGAATGGCGAAGCAGGCTTCAAGAGCTGAATGGCCTCCTCCTGTTCCTATGGTCCTATTAAACCATGTTCCAGGCACTGATGTGTTTCATGGTCCTAGAGCGCCCTCTGCTGTCCTTGTGGAGAACCACAGCGTCAGTCATCAAAAACCCACCCGTCTGTTTCATTTCTTTCTTTCTTTCGTTCTTTCTGTCTTTCTTTCTCCATCCTTTTCTTTTTCTTTCTCAATCATTATGTCGTTCTTTCCTTCTTTACTTATACCTTTATTTCCCTCTTTCTTTCGTTCTTTTTTCATTCCTTCTTTCCTTTCTTTCTTTTTGCTTTGATTATTTTCATTTGTTTTGCTCAGAACCAACTTCACCTACCACTGAAATCCAGCGACGTCGGATGACTGAATATGCTCAGCACTTCAGCACAGGACGTGTTGATGTTGTGCCCGATCAGCATGATCGTCTATTCCTTTGTCCCTCATGTGCTTATTTAACTTCCCCTAACTGCATCTCTTCTAATCGACTCAACTACTCCCTATGGTAGCGAGTTCAACATTCTCGCCATTCTCTGGGTAAAGAGTTTTCTCCTGAATTCCCTATTTGGACTTATTAGTGACTATCTTATATTTATGACCCCGAGCTTTGGTCTTCCTCACAAGTGGAAACATGTTCCCTACATCTATCCGACCGAACCTCTTTCATAATATTCGCTATCAGCTCACCCCTCAGTCTTCTCTTTTCTAGAGAAAGCAGCCTTCCCCGGGTATTGTCTGTGCCGGAACATGTTAGGGTTACTGATAGTCTTCACAGATTATTTCAGTTCCACATGCTCCCGAGGTAATTTGGAGACAGCGGCGGGAGTCTGGTGGTTACTCTGTGAGCTCACATCCAGGAAAGAGATGGGGAGAGGAGGAGGTCAGTAAACATGGGCATTCGGACAATGGGGAAAGGGAGCAAGGGAGAAAGAAAGAAAGAGAGATAGAAAGAAAGAAAGAAAGTAAATGGAGGTTGTTAGCAATAATTATTGTTTGAAAATTTCTCTTCAGTTGGAACAAGTTCAGCAGACCCAGTAACAGATACATCTTTTATTTTAATATGTACATCTAATGAGGGAAGGAGCGAGAGCAGGAGCATTGAGTGTTGCGAGGAGACAAAGCGATCTTTTCAAATCATTGAGAAAAACATGAAGAGCATAAGGAACAATAGAAGGACGGATACACCCCCTTTCTCCAGTTCAATCAATCGGAATCGATGTGCTTGCCAATGTATCCAATGTTCTCTGACAGTTCGTCCGGCTCTCTCTCTTCAACTCTCCCTGTCTGGCTGTGTATGTTTCTGTCTCTCTCGCTCTATGTCAATGTATCTGTGTGTCTCCCTCTTGTCTTTCAGTATATCTCTCTCTCTGTCTCTATCTCTCTCTCTGCTTTCTTTCTCTCTGCGTCTCCATCTCTCTGTCTTTCCTCCCTCTGTCTCTCCCTTTCCTCTCTTCTGTCGCAGTGTTTCTCTTTCACTCGTTTTCACTCTCCCTGTCTCTCTTTCCTCTCTTTCATCTTTCGGTTTCTCTCTGTCTCTCTGTCACTCGCTTTTTCTCTCTCTCTTTGTCTCTCTCTTTCCTCTCTCTCTCTCAGTCTCTGTCTCTCCCTCTCATTGTATCTGTCTCTCTCACTCCCTCACTCACTCTCTCTCTCTCTCGCATTCTCTCTATATTAAAGCGAACTGCATTGAAAGTTAACCGTGCGCTGATCAGAGCTGATCTCCAGACTCAGACAGTGGAGCAGGAGTGAGAGATACGCGGTCAAACAGCCCCACACTTCCATCCCCCGCCACTCCTCCTGATTCTTCCACAAATACAAGGATTGGTTACTTGTTGAAGGGCGAGGATGACATATGACGCCAGAGGTCGCCGCCTCACCATCTTGACCCCAGTCATTTAATAAGGGGAGGGGAGAGGAGGGAAAAAGGGATGCGAGGGGCGGGAGAGGAAGGCGAAGGGAAATACAGAGGACAGGAGTGGAAGGAGTGAAGGAGAAATCAAACACTGAACTAATATCTAGTGCTGCCACCAGGCGGCGGGAAATGAGCACTGAACTCCCATTCATCCGGTGCAGGTTTTTGTAGCGGGGGAGCCGCTTTCTCAAACGCTGTGCGGTACTACAAGCACAGTAATAGACAGCGGTGTGAGACGGAGAGGCGGCGCTCAGTTCCAAAGTAAACACCGTAGCGCTGCTTCTTTCCGCCTTAAAAGAGTCGGCCGTGTACTTCGTAACAGCATCTGCCGCAGCAGAATAGAAAAGAGCTTCTAATGCCCGGTCGGGTTGTTGTCTGTACCAGTACATTCTGTTATAATCAGCATTCGTCAGCGTGCATCTGAGCGTAGTCGACTCTCCTGCTCCAATCGATAGGACAGAAGGCGACTGGTCCACATACGAGGCGAGTATTCCTGCCGAACGCAACATCGATTAGTTTCTTGTTTATGTCAATAATTCATTAGAGCGTGGACTACAGAGAAAAAGAACATCCATTCATAAAGCTTCATTCACGACTTCAGAAACTCACAAAGCTCTTTACAACCAATGAAGTACTGATTAAAGTGCAGTCATTGTTGTAATGTAGGAAAGGAGATAGCCAATTTGAGCACAGCAAGCTCCCACATACTGCATTGAAATAAATGGCCAGTACATCAGGTTTTTGGTGTTTGTTGAGGGATTAATGTTGGACCAGGACACTGGCGACAACATCAATGATTTTCTTCCAATAGTGCCATGGGATCATTTACGTCCACCTGAGAGGGCAGCTTAGTTTAACGCCTTATCTGAAAGATGGCCCCTCCGAAAGTGTAGCGCTCCCTCAGTGCTGGTCTCGGGACTGTCAGCATAGATTTTGTGCTCAAGTCTCATGAGTAAGACTCGAACCCAAAACCTCTGGTTCAGAGGCAAGGTTTCTACCAGCTGAACAAGAGCTGACATTATAATACATTTTTCTACAAAGACCTCTGCATAAGTTTGTTAATTTGACTTACGTGGGATCAGTGCCACCATCAAAGTTAGAAAATGAGCTTCATGAAACATGATTTACTCATTCGACACTGGCTCGCTGTGTGATCGGGTGTAGCTCAATACCACGTTTAAAGGCAGTTTCTCTGTTGGATCTGATTAAATACAAAGCATCCGGTTGTAAACGTCACTCTTACGTCACTTCCTGTGTAACCCACGCTCCATCCCATTCCTTCGGTAGTTTAGTTACTTCCGAGAACCGTACAGCACAGAAGGTTAAGGAGCGAATTAAAAGAGTTGATCAAAATTATGAAGGATTTTGATAGACTTGATAGGGAGAAACTAAATCCATTGGCAAGAGGGTCGTTAAGTAGAGCAGACAAACTTTAGATAATTGGCAAAAAATACCAGCGGGGAGATGAGGAGACATAAATGTTATTACACATAGAGTTGTTATTATCTGGAATGTATTGCCTGAACGGGCAGTGGAAGCAGATTCAATAATAAATTTCAAAAGGTAATTAGATATAAACTTGAAAAAGAAAGAAACAACAAGGCTATAGGGAATGAGCAGTATCATGAGACTGAATTGATAGGAGCGACCAAAACTAGGGGTCACGAATATAAGATAAACACTGATAAAACTAATAGAGAATTCAGGAGAAATATCTTCACCCAAACTGTGCTGATACTGTAGAACTTGATACCACATGGAGTGGTTGACGGAAATAGCATAAATGCATTTAAGCAGAAGCGAGATATGTATGTGAGGGAGGAAGGATAGAAGGACATGTTGATGAGGGTAATCGAAGAGGGGTGGGATGAAGGCGGTGGGGTATCGTTGGGTAGGTCTGTCAAAGAGGCGGCACAGACTCGATGGGCCGAATGGCCTCCTTCTGTAATGTACGGTTTTATGCTTATATAAGACACGCAACATTGTTGGGACAAAGTGCTCTCCTGTTTCAGGCACTGCAGGTTTCAGTTCCTGTGTGCTGAACGAGAATTCAAGGGTTAAATAATTTGCTGGGCTGAATTCGCAGAATCATTGAGAAAGACATCAAAAGGCCCGTAGAGACTGATAGAGAAGCGGCTAAAAGGTTGTCAACAGATGCTGAAACCGCCGTCAAGAGGCAGGTGTCCCGGTGACAAACGTATCTGGAGATGCATCTCGACTTTGAACAGCGTGAAACACGTTTAAAGATTCTAAGATTAACAATTTCCTATTTGTATGAGTTCAACAGAGAGGTTAAGCGGAGAATTGATAGAGGTGTTCAAAATCATGAAGGTTTTGATAGAGTCATTAAGGGGAAATTGTCTCCAGTGGCCGCAGGGTCGGTAACCAGAGGAGGCAGATAAAAGGTGATTGACAGAAGAACCAGAGGGGGAGAGGAGGAGTATGTGTTTACTCTGCCAGTTGTTATGATCTGGAATGCATCATCTGAAAGGGCGGTGGAAGAAGGTTCAATAGTAATCTTCAAAACTAAATTTGATAAAATCTTGAGGGGAAAATTTACAGGGCTATGGGGAAAGAGAAGGGGAGTGGGACTAATCGGACAGCTCTTTCAAAGAGCCGGCACAGGCACAATGGGCCGAATGGACTCCATCTGTGCTCCATCTGTGGTGCATCATTCTAAGGTTCTATGATAATCAGCGCATCTCTGGTCACTACCGCAATCCGACAAATCGGGGAGGGATCTCTACCCCCTCTGCTGAGGGGATCCTGGGAATTATTCAGATGAATAATTGGGAGGTACGTGTGACTCCTTCCCATATTCCTGCGTCCGCTCTTTCAACTCTGTTACTAACCCATTGAACACTCCGCCTCATCTACTTCTTATAATGTAGAGAATATCTTAAAGAAAATGACGTCCAAACCATTAATACAGCATTCTTTAATAATTAATAATCAATTGAATTCATCTAAGGTGAAAGAGAGCAAGAAGATAGATAGATAGATAGATAGATAGATAGATAGATAGATAGATAGATAGATAGATAGATAGATAGATAGAGATAGATAGAGATAGATAGATAGATAGAGATAGATAGAGATAGATAGATAGATAGATAGATAGATAGATAGATAGATAGATAGATAGATAGATAGATAGATAGATAGATAGATAGATAGATAGATAGATAGATAGATAGATAGATAGATAGATAGATAGATAGATAGATAGATAGATAGATAGATAGATAGAAAGATAGATAGAGAGATGGGTGGATGGATGGATGGATGTTTGGATGGATGGATAGAAGGATGGATGAATGGATGGATAGAAGGATGGATTGATGGATGGATGGATGGATGGATTGATGGATGGATGGATGGATGGATGGATGGATGGATGGATGGAAGGAAGAAAGGATATATGGATGGATCGATGGATGGACGGACGGATGAGCGCATGGACGTACAGATAGGGCTTAGATGGTTAAATTAAGAGGTCAGGCTAAGAATCAATTGGAACTTTCAAGACTGTAATTGACTGATATTTGTTGGGTAAGTGTATCGAGGAATATGGAGCAATGCTGATTAGATTGAGTTGAGACACACATCAGTCATGATCTCATTGAATGGGAATTCAGGCTCAATGGCCTCCTCTTCATCCTAGGTAACAGGGTCGAGTAGTTACCCGGCCCTCTCCTGCAGCTGTGTAACTGGTTCGATTGCCATATTGCCAGATTGCCACTTCCTGCTCCTATGTAACACGCAAGAGTAATGTATGACCTCTTCCTGTTCCTGCATAACAGGCGCAAGGTGATTGAATGGCCTCCTCTTAATCCTGTCTTCGAGCAAAGCATATTCAATCAACTGAATGATTCGTGGTCCTAGACCGCCCTCTGCTGGCCCCGTGGATAACGAAAACGCTGTGTTCAGTGTGCAAAATCCACCAGTCTTTTTATTTTAGTTCCTTCGTTATATCTTTCTATCCTTCTTTCTGCCATTCTTCCAGTCTTTCGTTCGTTTTCTCTCCCTTTTTTCCTGGTTTTCTTTCTTGATATCTATTACTTTTATTCTCTCTATCTACATTTCATTTTAATATTCTGCAGTACATCTAACAATCTTTCTTTGCACCTTCTCTTATCCCTTTATATACAATGGTCAAAGAGGTAGATTTAAGGAGCGTCTTAAAGGAGGAAAGAGAGGTAGCGAGGCGGACAGCTTTAGGAAGGGAATTCCAGAGCTTAGGGCCAAGGCAACAGAAGGCACGGCCACCGACGTTTGAGCGATTGTTATCAGGGATGCTAAGGAGGGCAGAATTAGAGGAGCACAGATGTCTCGGGGGCTTTTGGGGCTGAAGGAGGTTACAGAGTTAGGGAGGGAAGAGGCCATGGAGTGATTTGAAAACAAGGATGAGAATTTTGAAATCGAGGCGCTGCTTAACCGGAAGCCGATCTTGAAGATCTCTATCAGGTCACCACTCAGCCTTCTCCTTTCTAGAGAAAAGAGATCCAGCCTGTTCAGCCTTTCATGATAGTTATAACTTGTCAGTTCTGCTATCATTCTTCTTATTCCTGATTTGCAGCTTCTTCAGTGCCTCTATATCTAATCTCTCAGGTTAAATCAAACCCATCTCCTCTTCTTCTCAAAAGCACGCTCGCTGTCCAAAATAAACCAAACAGGGCGTAGCAGCGCGCGGTTTAATCTTAAACAGGTGTTTCCTGCCGCTTTGGGCTTTATTTTGAGCTCCTCCCTCTCTCTGATTCACTGTGAAGACTCCAGGCGCAATAATACACGGCCGAGTGATTCGCCCGCAGGCTGGTGGACTTGAGGTTAAAGTTGTAGTCATTCGGTCGCTCGGCGGTAAAACCATCCACCGCCCCCTCTGCAGTTAAACTTTGTACAGTTAGGGACATAAACATCAACTGCGGCTCCTTCGCTGGATATTGTCTGTACCAGTACATGTTAGGGGAACCTGCTCCCTCAACAGTGCATTTCAGTTCCACTCCATCCCGAGGAATTCTGGAGAGAGCGGCGGGCGTCTGGCGGATAGTCTGTGAGTTCACGTCTGAGAAAGAGACGGGGAGGAGGTCAATAAACAGGGACATTCGTGGCAAAGGAGAAAGAAAGAAAGAAATGGAGAAAGAAAGAAAAGGAAGAAAGAAACAAAGAAAGAAAGAAAACAAAAAAGAAAGAAAGAAAGGAAGGAAGAAAACCTAAAGAAAGGTTATTAACAGGAATTATTTTTTGAAACAGTCCCTTACGGTGACACAAGATAATTAGACCCAGCAACAGATACATCTTTAACTTGAAGCTTTTCTCTTAATAAAGAAAGGAGCGAGAACAGGAAAGTTGAATCTTGTGAGGATCCAATCCGCTCTATTCAAATCATTGAGGAAAACATGAACGGCATTATGAGGTGTTGCAGGTTTGACAGGCCCGCCCCATCCTCACTGATTGGCAGCCCAGCTACTCCCTCTCCGATTGACATTAATTATAGCAGCTGGGTGCTGGAATTTGCAAAGGGGACATAGACAGATTAAATGAATGTCCAAAACAGAGATAGATGGAGTTTAATGTGGGCAAGGGTGAGGTCATCCACTGTGACCCAAAGGAAGATAGTTTGGAGTATTTACTAAATAGTGAGAAGCTGGGAACTGTGGAGGTGCAAAGGGATTTAGGTGTCGAGCTATACACATCGCTCTCGGCCAGTAGACAGGCACAAAAATCAAAAAGGCTAATGGAATGTTGGAATTAATCTCAAGGGTTCTGGAATACAGAGGAGAGAAAGTTATGCTTCAGTTGTACAGAGACCTAGTCAGACTCCATCTGAAATAGGACGTTCAGTTCTGGGCAACACCCTTCAGGAAGGAGATATTGGCCTTGGACGGAGTGCAGCGAATATTCACCATAATGATACCGGGGATTAGACAGTTAATATATGAGGACAGATTACATAGACTAGGCTTGTATTCCATTGAGTAGATACGATTGAGCAGTGATCCTACTGAGGTGTTGAAAATGTTAAAAGTATTGGAGACTGTAGATAGAGAGAAGGTATTCCCTCTGGTGAGGGGCTGTCCAGAACTAGGGGGCATCATCAGGGCATTAAAGCGAGGCCGAACAAGGGTCATATCTGGAGGGACCACTTGACACAAAGGATAATGAAAATCTGCAAATCTCTCGCCCAAAGTACTGTTGAGGCCAGAGGTCAACTGGAGATTTCAAAACTTCGATTTTTGTTAGGTAAGGGTATCATGGGTTATGGAACTAGCTGGAGTTTTGGTTCCGATACTGAACACCACACGATCGGAAATATATGAAGCCTTTAGAGAGGGTGCAGAGGAGATTTAATAAATGGTACCAGGGACCAGGGTCTTCAGTCACATTGAGAGACGAGAGAAGCTGGGATTGTTCTCCTACAGGCAGAGACGATTAAGGGGGCATTTAATGGAAGTGCTCAAAATCATGAAGGGTTTTGATAGAGTAAATCAGGAGAAACTGTATCCAGTGGCAGTAGCGTCGGTCACCAGTGGGCACACATTTAAGGACCGGACAAGGGTATGATGATTTTTTTTTATTGTAGAACGAGCTGTTATGGTTTGGAATGCACTGCCCTCATGGGTAGAGCAAGCAGATTCAATAATAACTTTCCAAAGGAAATTGGATACACACTTGAAGCGGGACGCTTAATGGGCTATGGAGCAAAGGCACGGGCATAGGAGTAATTGGATAGCTCTTAGAAAGAGCCGGTACAGGAAGGAATGACCTCCTTCCGTGCTGTACCATTCTATGATTCTATGAGCTGGTGGCTGAATATTTGCACGGAAATCAAATCTAGTGCTGCCACCAGGCGGTGGGAAATGAGCACTGAACTGCCATTCATCCGCTGAAGGTTTTTGTAGCTGGGGAGCCGCTTTCTCAAACGCTGTGCGGTACTACAAGCACAGTAATAGACAGCGGTGTGAGACGGAGAGGCGGCGCTGAGTTCCAAAGTAAACAGCGTATCGCTGCTTCTTTCTGCCTTAAAAGACTCGGACGTGTATTTCGTAACAGCACCTACTGTAGCAGAATAGAAAAGAGCTTCTAATGCCCGGTCGGGTTGATGTCTGTACCAGTACATATGGTTATAGCCAGTATTCGTCAGCGTGCATCTGAGCGTGGTCGACTCTCCTGCTCCAATCGATAGGACAGAAGGCGACTGGTCCACGTACGAGGCGAGTATTTCTGTCGAAAGAAACATCGATTAGTTTCTTGTATTTGTCAATTATTTAGAGCGCGGACTACAGAAAAAAAGAACTTCCATTCATAAAGCGCATTCAGGACCTCAGAAACTCACAAAGCTCTTTAAAACCAATGAAGTACTGATTAAAGTGTATTCATTGTTTTAACGTAGGAAAGGAGACAGCCAATTTGAGCACAGCAGGTTCCCACATACTGCATTGAAACAAATCACCAGTACATCTGCTTTTGGTGTTTATTGTGGGGTTATTGTTGGCCCAGAACACCAGCGGCAACTGCGCTGCACTTCTTCATGGGATCATTTATGTCCACCTGAGAGGGCAGCTCGGTTTAACGCCTTATCTGAAATATGACATCTCCGATAGTGCAGCACTCCCTCAGTGCTGGTCTCGGGAGTATCAGCATAGATTTTATGCTCAAGTCTCAGGCAATAAGACTCCAACCCAAAACCTTTGATTCAGAGGCAGGTTTTCTACCAGCTAAACAACAGCTAACATTATAACATATTAATCTACAAAGATCCCTGCATAAGTTTGTTACTTTGACGTACGTGGGATCAGTGCCACCATCAACGTTAGATAATGAGCTTCATGAAACATGATTTATTTATTCGACACTGGCTCGCTGTGTGATCGGGTGTAGCTCAATACCACGTTGAAAGCCAGTTGGTCTGTTGGATCTGATTAAATACGAAGCATCCGGTTGCAATTGTCACTCATACGTCACTTCCTGCGTAACCCACCCTCCATCCCATTCCTTCGGTAGTTCGGCAACTTCATAGAATCGTACAGCACAGAAGGTTAAGGAGAGAAGCAATAGAGGTGTTCAAAATTACGAATGGTTTTGACAGAGTTGATAGGGAGAAACTATATCCACTGGCAGGAGGGACGTTAACCAGAGGGCACAGATTTATGATAATTGGCAGTAGAACCAACGGGGAGATGAGGGGACATAAATTTTATTACAGACAATTGTCATGATCTGGAATGCATTGCCTGAAATGGCGGTGGAAGCAGATTCAATAATAATTTTCCAAAAGGGAATTGGATATAAACTCGATAATTAAAAATAAACAGGGCTATGGGGACAGAGCAGGGGAGTGTAACTAAATGGATAAGAAGGACCAAAACTAGGGGCGTTATGAGATATACACTAATCAATCCAAGAGGGAATTCAGGAGTAACCTCTTTACCCAAAGTGTGGTGACAATGTGGAACACATTTACCACTTGGAGTGGTTGAGCCAAATAGCATAGTTGCATTTAAGGGGAAGCTAGATAAGTACATGAGAGGGAAAGGAATAGAAGGATAAGCTACTGGGTGTATTGAAGAGGGGTAGGACGAAGCCCGGGAGGGTAAATTGGATAGGTCTTCAAAAGAGCCGGATCAGACCCGATGGGCCAAATTGCCTCCTTCGGTGCTGTCGGATTCTGATTCTAGGAAACTCGGAACCTTGCAGGGAAAAATTATCTCCTGTTTCAGGCACTGCAGGTTTGAGTTCCTATGTGGTAATTGAGAATTCAAGGGTTAAATTCATTGCTACGCTGAATACGCAGATTCTTTGAAAAACACAACAAAAGGCGCCTAGAGGCTGATAGAGAAGTGTTTAAACGGTTTTCAACAAATTCTGAAACTGCCTTCATGAGGCAGGTGTCCCGGAGACAAACATATCTGAAGATGCGTCTCGCCTTCGCACAGTGTGAAACATCGGTGAGATGTTTAAGGGTTCTAACATTAACTCTTTCCTAATTGTATGGGTTGTTCTCTCCACAGCAGTGAAGGTTAATGGGGGATTTAATAGAAACAGTCAAAATTATGAAGGATTTTGACAGAGTTAATAAGGAGAAACTGTTTCCAATGGCAGAAGGTTCGATAACCAGAGGTCACAGTTTAAAAAGAATTGGAAAGAGAACCAGAGGACGAGATAATTAAAATTATTTTACTCAGCAAGTTATGTTCTGGAATACATTGCTTGGACGTGTGGTGGAAGCAGATTCAACCGAGACTGATTTGATGGCTCCTTCACAGAGTCGGCACAGACTCTTTGGGTCGAATGGCCTCCTGCATCGTTGTATCATTCTATCATTCTCACTGCTATAAACGGGAGTTGTGTGATACTGCTGAAAATTATTCCTCCACCTGTCGTTAACACATGTAACTCACCATGCAATCGGGACGTTGTAATGCCGATAATATCTTAAAAGAACGACATTCAACACGTTGATACAGCATTTTTTAAATTACTCTCACCTCTCCGGTTGAAAGCCGCTCCCCACCGCCTACAATGGACAGACCGGCCCCTCCCTCTCTGATTGGAAGTAGGTAGACCAGATGAGAACCGGGAGGTGCAAAGCGGGAATAGAGATTAAGTCAGCGGACTAAACAGTAGAAGAATGAAGTTAACGTGGGCAAGTGCTAGGCCATCGCCTTTGGAACAGAGAAAGATAGATCAGAGTATTTTCTAAATGGTGAGAAGGTAGGAACTACGGAGAAGCAAAGGGATTTAACTGTCCTTGTAAACAAATCATTCAAGTTCGGCAGACAGGGGAAAAATGAATCAAAAAGGCTAAAGGGATGTTGTCCTTTATCTCAAGGGGTCTGGAATAGAAAGGGCAGGAAGTTATTCTTCTGTCATACAGAGAATTGGTCAGACCGCATCTGGAGTACTGACTTCAATTCTGGGTACCGCATCACAGGAAGGATATATTAGACTTGGAGGGGACGCAGCGCAGATTCACCAGACTGATATCCGGGACTGAGAGGATTAAATTATGAGGAAGGATTGGAAAACTTGGTCAATATTACTTTGAGTAAAGAAGATTCAGTGCCGAACTGATTAAGTTGTGTTAATGTTCACATACGTTGCTAGGGTAAATAGAGAGAAACTATTTTCTCTGGTGGGGGAGATCAGAACAAGGGGGCACAACCTTAAAGTTAGAGTTAGGTCGTTTGGGCGCTGTGTCAAAAACCACTTCTTCGGGCAATGGTAGTGGAAATATGGAACATTCTCCTCCAAGAGTCTGTTGAAGCTCAGAGTCAATTGGAGATTTGAGGACTGAGAATGATAGATATTTGTTGGGTAAGTGTATCGAGGTACACGGAGCAAATGCGGTTAGATAGAATGAAGATACACATCTACAATGATCTCATTGGCTGGCAGAGTAGGCTCGAGGGACTGAATATCCTCCTCTTGTTCCGATGCAACAGGCTCGAGTGGGTGTGTGGGGCGCCTCCTGATCCTGTGTAACAGGCTTGTGTGGCTGAATGGGCCTACTTCTGTACCTGTGTATACGGTCGAAGGATGCTTAATGCCCTTCTCCTGTTCCTATGTAACAGGCTCAAGGGGACTGAATGGTCTCATTCTCTTCCATATTAAACCATATTTCAAACAACCGTGTGTTTGATTGTCCTAGAGCGCCCTCTGCAGTCTCTGTGGGGAAAGAAAACACAGTGTCAGTGTGTAAAAGATCGACAGTCTTTTTACTTCATTTCTTTCTTTCTATCTTTGTTTCTTCTTCCTTTCTTTCAGTCTTTCTTCCTTTCTGTCTTCCTTTCTCTTTATTCGGACTTGTTTCTTTCTTAATGACATTCTTTCTTTCTGTCTTTATTTCTTTTATCTTACTTCCACTCTTTCTTTCCTTCTTTCTTTCTATCTACCTTTTGTTCTATCGTTCTTCACGATATTTAACTTATCTTTCTTTGCAGCTTCTCCAGTACCTTTTTTTAATCTAATTGCTCACTTTTATTCTAACCTCTCTCTTCTTCTTGTTAGAAGCACGTTCGCTCCGCAAAATAAACCCAACAGGACGCGGCACCGCGCTGTTTCGTGATCCACAGGTGTTTCCTGCCACCTTTGGGGTTTTTGTTGAGCTCCTCCATCTCTCTGAGTCACTGTGAAGACTCCAGGCGCAGTAATACACGGCCGAGTGATTCGCCTGCAGGCTGGAGGACTTCAGGTTGAACTCGTTGCCATTCGGACGTTTGGCGAAATAACCGTCCACCGTCCCCTCTGGATTCACGTGATTGGTACCACCAGAGTAAAACATCAACTGAGGCTCCTTCCCCGGGTCCTGTCTGTACCAGTACATGGATCCGCTACTGGCTCCCTCCACGTCGCACTTTAGTTCTACTCCCTCCACAGCAAATTTGGAGACAGCGGCGGGAGTCTGGCGGACCGTCTCTGAGTTCACGTCTGGGAAATAGACGGGGAGAGGAGGAGGTCAGTAAACAGGGGCCTTCTGGGTTCTGGGGAAAGAAAGAAGTAAAGAATGAGAGGAAGAGAATGAAGGAAGCAATGAAGGAAAGTAAGAAAGAAAGAAAGAAAGAAAGAAAGAAAGAAAGAAAGAAAGAAAGAAAGAAAGAAAGAAAGAAAGAAAGAAAGAAAGAAAGAAAGAAAGAAAGAAAAAGAGGAAGAAGTAAATGGCGGTTGTTAACAATAATGACTGTTTGAAAATATGCCTTACGGTGAAACAAGATCATCAAACCCAGTAACAGATACATCATTTAGTTTAAGGTTTACGTTTAATAAGGGACGAGGCGAGAACAGGAGCGTGGAATTTTGTGAGGATTCAACCCGCTCTTTTCAAAACGTCAAGAGGGTAAGGAAACAATGAAGGGAAGCACACGCCCCCTTCCTCTAGTTCAACCAATCGGAATCGACTTGTTTGCCAATGTCCCTATCTGTCGCTCGCGCTCTCTTAATCTCTGTCTCACGGTTTCATTCCTCTCTCTCTCTCTGTTCGTCCGTCTCTCACTCACTCTGCATCTCTCCCTCAATGGCTGTGTGTGTCTATCATTCTCGCTCTCTGTCTCTATCGGCCTGTATGTTTCTCTCTCTGTTTGTCTCTCTGTGAATGTGTGTGTCTCTCTGTCTCTCTCACTCTGTGTCACTGTCTGTTTCTCTATGTCTCTCCCTCTTTCTCATTGCCTCTTTTTCGCTCATTTTCTTTCTCTCTCTTTCTCTTTTCGCAACTTCTCTTTCTGTGTCCCACACTGTGTCTCTCTATTTGTCTGTCTTTCCGTGTCTCTCTAACTGTCTCCCTCAATAACTCTCTCGGTCTCTCACTTTCTCTCTGAAAACAAACTGCATTGAAAGTTATGCTTGCATTGACCAGAGCTCATCCTCAGACTCAGATAGTGGAGCATGAGCAAGACACACGCGGTCCGATACCCGAGTAGTCCCAATCGCCTCCGCTACTTTCATTCTTCCGCAAATGCACAGCTTGGTTAACTATTGCAGGGCGGTATGACGTCAGACGTCACCATCTCACCATTATGTCCCCAATGATTTAATGAGAGGGGAGAGGAGGGAATAGTGTATGCGAGGAGAGGGAGACGAAAGAGAAGGAGAGTAGAGAGGAGAGGAGGTGAAGGAGTGAAGGAGAAAGGAAGCACTGAACTAATATCTAGTGCTGCCACCTACTGGCGTAAACTGAGCACTAAACTCCCATTCATGCGCTGCAGGTTTTTGTAGCGGGGAGCCGCTTTCTCATACGCTGTGCGGTACTACAAGCACAGTAATAGACAGCGGTGTGAGACGGAGAGGCGGCGCTCAGTTCCAAAGTAAACAGAGTATCGCTGCTTCTTTCTGCCTTAAAAGACTCGGACGTGTAGCTCGTAACAGCATCTGCTCCAGCAGCATAGTAAAGAGCTTCTAATGCCCGGTCGGGTTGTTGTCTGTACCAAAACATTGTATAGCCAGTATTCGTCAGCGTGCATCTGAGCGTGGTCGAATCTCCTGCTCCAATCGATAGGATAGAAGGCGACTGCTCCACGTACGAGGCGAGTATTCCTGTCGAATGCAACATCGATTAGTTTCTTATTTTTGTCAGTAATTGATTAGAGCGCGGAATACAGAGAAAAAGAACTACAATTCATAAAGCGCCACACCCGACCTCAGAAAGTCACAAAGCTCTTTACAACCAATGAATTACTGATTAAAGTGTATTCATTGTTTTAATGTAGGAAAGGAGACCGCCAATTTCAGCACAGCAAGCTCCCACATACTGCATTGAAATTAAATGACCAGTTTATCAAGTTTTTTGGTGTTTGTTGTAGGATTAATGTTGGCACAGGTCACCGGCGACAACTTCGCTGCTCTTCTTCCAATAGTGCGAAGGGATCATTTTCGTCCACCTGAAAGGGCAGATCGTTGTAACGCCTCATCTGAAAGATGGAACCTCCGAAAGTGGAGCACTCCCTCAGTGCTGGTCTCCGTAGTGTCAGTATAGATTTTGTGCTCAAGTCTCAGAAGTTATACTCGAACCCAAAGCCCCTGATTCAAAAGCAATGTTTCTACCAGCTGAACGAGAACTGACATTATAATACATCATTCTACAAAGACCTCTGCATAAGTTTGTTACTTGGACTTACGTGGGATCAGTGTCACCATTAATGTTAGAAAATAAACTTCATGAAACATGATTTATTCATTCGACAATGGCTCACTGTGCGAACTAGTGCAGCTAAATACCACATTTGAAGGCAGTTTGTCGATTGGATCTGATTAAGGACGATGCATCCGGTTGTAATTGTCACTCTTAAGTCACTAACTGTGCAAGCCACGCCCCATCCTATTCCTTCGCTAGTTTCGTAACTTCATAGAACCGTACAGCACAGAACGTTAAGGAACGGACAAATAGACGTGTTAAATATTACCAATGGTTTCGATAGAGTTGATAGGGAGAATCTAAATCCACTGGCCGGAGGGTCGTTTACCAGAGGGCACAGATTTAAGATAATAGGCAAAACGACCAGCGGGGAGATGAGGAGACGTAAATTTTATTGCAGAGCGTTGTCATGATCTGGAATGCATTGCCTGAAATGGCGATCGAAGCAGATTCAATAATAACATCTTCAAGGGAATTGGATATAAACTTGATATGGAAGAAACAGGACTATGGGGAAACAGCAGGGGAGTGGGACTAAATTGATAATCGGGATCAAAATTTAGGGTTCTTATAAGATATACACTAATTCATGCAAGAGGGAATTCAGGAGTAACCTCTTTACCCAAAGTGTGGTGAGGATCTGAAACTTGCTACCACATGGAGTGTTTGGGTCAAATAGCATAGTTGCATTTAAGGGGATGCTAGATAAGTACATGAGAGAGAAAGGAATAGAAGGATATGCTAATGGGTGTTTTGAAGAGGGGTAGGACGAAGCCGTTGGGGGTCAAATTGGATAAGTCTTTCAAAGAGCCGCATCAGACCAGACGGGCCGAATGGCCTCCTTCAGTGCTGTAGGATTCTATGATTCTTGGAAAAACGTAACGTTGCTGGGAAAAATGTTCTCCTGTTTCAGGCAGTGCAGGTTTGAGTTCCTATGTGCTGAGCGAGAATTCAAGGGTTAAATTCTTTGCTGAGCTGAATTCGCAGATTCTTTGAAAAACACATCAAAAGGCGCTTAGAGTATGTTAGAGAAGCGGGTAAACGGTTTTCACAGATTGTGAAACCGCCGTCATGCGGCAGGTGTCCCGGAGACAAACTTATCTGAAGATGCGTCTCGTCTTCGCACAGTGTGAACCATCGGTTGGTGAGAATTGCAAGGGTTCTAACATTAACTATTTCCTAATTGTATGGGGTCTTCTCCTTAGAGCAGAGAATGTAAGGCAGAGATTTACCAGAATGATACCAGGAATGAGCGACTCCAGTTTGCTGGAGAGACTGGAGAAGCTGTTGTTGTTCTGTCTGCAGCACACAATCTGGTTCTTAAATGACGATAATATCTTAAAAGAACGACATTCAGTACGTTGATACATCATTTTTTAATTAATTAAAAGCAATTTGTAACCTATTCAAGTTAGATAGATAGATAGATAGATAGATAGATAGATAGATAGATAGATAGATAGATAGATAGATAGATAGATAGATAGACAGATAGATAGATAGATAGATAGATAGATAGATAGATAGATAGATAGATAGATAGATAGATAAATAGATAGATAGATAGATAGATAGAGAGATAGACAGATAGATAGATAGATAGATAGATAGATAGATAGATAGATAGATAGATAGATCTCATCGCTCTCTCCCGGTCTATCTATCATTAGAACTCGTTATGCGGGAGTGTCTGAGACGGGCGGGTTTTTGTAGCACGGTTCAGTCTGAGTGTATCTCTGTGCATCACTGCAGGCGCAGAAATACCGCGCCGTGTCGTTCGGCCGCACCATCGATATCTTCAGATCGAAGGAGTTATCTGCATTTTTCTTGGCCCCAAATCTCTCCGTGATCCCCTCCGACCTGGTCGGGTCACCTTCCTGCACCGCATACAAGAGGTCCTGGAGTCCCAGGCCCGGGAGCTGACGGTACCAGTACATGTAAGAATCAGTCCCGCGTTGGGTGCACGGGATAGTTACAGACTCGCCCTCTCTCACCGACACATACTCCCGGGACTGCACTATCTTCTGAGACCCGCCAACTCCTGGAAGGAAAATAGAAGCGAACAGCAAAGAGAGACAGTTATTTCACCAGAAATGAGACCCACTAACCTGTTTAATTATTAGCTGTTATTTGACTGATTTTCCCCAACCCTCGCACTCTTGCTTTTCATTTCAATCGATGTACTTTCTGTATTTTCACATAAATCTAATTGAGCTGACCAAAGGATTGGATAGGCTAGATAGGGAGAAATGATTTCCTCTATCTACCCTATCAGCCCCCTGTTCCTCTGCTCCTTAACAAACACATTCTATTTGCTCTACCGCGTGACATTCTAGTTTTAGTCGATTTGGCAAAACAAGATTAATATTCAACAGCCGCAGGCACTTGTAGTTAGACAGGTGCCAGTAGGTTTAGTGGAGCTCTCCTTGTAATATGGATTGGCGTGGAAATGTTACTCACTGGTTCAACTATTATAGAAGAATCCCTGTGAACTAAAGGTCCCTCCCGCCCTAATTTAACACAATTTATCACCTTTGTGTGTCACTAAAAAGATATACTCTACTTGCTCCAACAACCCCGTTCTCTTCCTTTCCTTTGTTCTTTCTTCGTTTTAGCTATTTTCTTTCTGTCTTTCTTTTTTCTTTCTTTCTGTCTTTCTTTCCTTCGTTCTATCATTCTTTCTTTCTATCTTTCTATCCATCTTTTTTATCTCATCCATTCATTCTTTCTCTTTTTGTTGAAAATTAAAACTTGTTTTGAAGGCTCTTTAATACATTCCTACTCCAAAAGCTAAAGCCCTCCATGTGTCACCGGCCTCTCCCTTTACTTACCCGCCAATAGGAACAGCGGCAACGTGCAGAACAGGAGGCAAGTCCGCATGGTTCGGGAGAGAGTGTCTGAGACCGGGAGCCCCTCGACCAACAAGCTTTCCAGAGAAAGGAGCAATGACACTGTTGTGTGCAAGGCCCGAACTGGCGCGTGTAAACGGCAACGGTCTCTATCATTCATAAGACAACACTGAACATACAATGCAACGCCCCTCCCTCTATGACTAGCAGCCCCGCCCCTCACTCGATGATTGATAGCACCGACCGCCCTCAAAAGTTAATAGCCCCGTCATATTTCCCTGATTGACAGCCCCTCCCCACCATCTCCAATGAACAGCCCGACCCCTCGCGCTCTGCTTGGCAGGAAGTGGAACAGATGGGAACCGGGAGTTGCTGAGGGGACACTTCCTTCTATTGATCTTTTTTCATCTTCCTTTCTTCCTTCCTTTCTCTCTTTTCGGAATGTTTCTTTCTTTATAACATTATTTCTTTCTGCCTTTCTTTCTTTTATGGTTCTTCCACTCTTTGTTTCCTTCTTTCTTTTTTTCTATCTTCCTTTCTTTCTATCGTTCGTCACTATATTTAACTTATCTTTCTTTGCAACTTCTCCAGTGCCTTTTTTTAATCTAATTTCTCACTTTTATTCTAGCCCGTCTCTTCTTCTTGTCAAAAACGCGTTCGCTCTGCAAAATAAACCCAACAGAACGCGGCACCGCGCGGTTTCATCATCAAAAGGTGTTTCCTGCCGCCTTTGGGGTTTTTGTTGAGCTCCTCCATCTCTCTGAGTCACTGTGAAGACTCCAGGCGCAGTAATACACGGCCGAGTGATTCGCCCGCAGGCTGGAGGACTTCAGGTTGAACTCGTTGACATTTGGTCGTTTGGCGGTGAAACCGTCCACCGTCCCCTCTGGATCCACGTGATCAGTACCCGAGGAGTAAAACATCAACTGCGGCTCTTTCCCCGGGTCCTGTCTGTACCAGTACATGTATCCGCTACTGGCGCCCTCCACGTCGCACTTTAGTTCCACTCCCACCCCAGGAATATTGGAAACAGCGGCGGGATTCTGGCGGACCGTCTCTGAGTTCACGTCTGGGAAAGAGACGGGGAAAGGAGGAGGTCAGTAAACAGGAGCATTCTTGGTTGTCGGGAAAAAAAGAAATATAGAGCGAGAGGAAGAGAGAATGAAGGAAACAACGATGGAAAGAAAGAAAAGAAAGAAAGAAAAAAATAGGAAAGAAAGGTCATCAACAAAGATTATTGTGTGAAAAAATCACTTACATTGAAATAGGATTATGAAACTCAGTAACAGATACATCTTTACCGTTAAGATTTAATTTTAATAATGAAATCAGCGAAAACAAGAGCGTTGATTCTTGTGAGGATGCAACACGCTCTTTTCAAGTCATTCAGGAAACCATGACGAGTTTAAGTAAGTGAAGGAGGGCCCCCGCCCATCTCGGACTGACAACACCGCTCCTCCACTCCCAGGTTGGTTCACAGACACGCCCCTCCCTCTCTGTTTGGCAGTAAGTAGAGCAGACGGGAGCAGGAAGTTGCAAGTTTGACCAAAACAGCTTAGGTGAATGAGAAAAAACAGCGGCAGGTAGAGTTTAACGTAGAAAAAGGGCAAGTATGAGGTCATCCACTGCGGGCCTGAGGAAGAAACATCAGAGTGTTTTCTAACTGATGAGAAGCTGGAAACCGTCGAGGAACAAAGAAATTTATTTGGGCATGGACACGAGTCACTAAAAGGCAGGATAGATGTGCAAAAATGAATCAAAGAGCTTTATGCAATGTTGGCCTTTATGTCAAGGAAGCTGGAATACAAAAGGGAGGAAGTTATGTTTCAGTTGGACAGAGCTCTGGTCAGACTCCATCTGGCAAACTAGGTTCAGTTCTGGGGAACGCACCTCAGGAAGGACGTTTTTGCCCTTGGAGGGAGTGCAAGGCAGATTCACCAGAATGATACCAGGGCAGTTTGTATAGACTAGGCTTGTATGCCCTTGAGTTTAGAGGATTGAGGGTTGAACTGATTTAGTCTTTTAATGTTAAAAGGAGATTATAGGGTAGATAGAATGAAAGTATGTCCACTGGTGGCGGATTCCAGAACAACGGGGCATAACTTTACAGTGAGAGCTAAGCCTTTCAGGTGTGAGGGCAGGAAGCACTTCTTTACAGAAAGGGCAGTGAGATACTTGAACTCTCTCCCCCAAAACGTTGCGCGTGTTGGCGGTCAAGTGGAGATTTCTAGGCCGTAATTAATAGATTTTTTCTTCCGTAAGTAGATCAAGAGATGGGGAGCAAAAGCGGATTCATGGATTTAAGATAAGTTTCAGCTTTGATTCAGTAGAATGACGAAACAGGCTTGAAGAGCTGAATGGCCTCCTCCTGTTCCTATGTTCCAGGCACTGATATGTTTCATGATCCTGCAGCGCCCTCTGCTGTCCATGTCGAGAAACACAGCGTCAGTGGGCAAAAAACCACCCCTCTGTATACTTTCTTTCTTTCGTTCTTTCGTTCTTTCTTTCACTCTTTCTTTCTTTCTGCCTTTCTTTCTCTATCCTTTTCTTTCTATTTCTCAATCTTATATAGCTCTTTCCTTCGTTACCTCTCTCTTTATTTCCCTCTTTCTCTCTTTTCTTCACGCCTTCTTTTCTTTCTTTCCTTTTGGATTGATTATTTTTATTTGTTTTGCTCAGAGCCAACTTCACCTACCACTGAAAGCCAGTGACCTCGGCTGCCTGAATAAGCTCAACACTTCAGTCAGGATGTGCCCGATCAGCATACCCTTCTATTCCTTTCTCCTTCATGTGTTTATGTAGCTTCCCCCTAAATGCATCTATGCTGCTCGACTCAACCACACCCTTTGGTAGCGAGTTCAAAGTTCTCGCCATTCTCAGAGGAAAGAGGATTTTCCTGAATTCCCTATTTGGATTTATTAGTGAGTATTTTATATTTATAACCCCGAGCTTTGGTCTTCCCCACATGTGGAAACATTTTCCATACCATCAACGTTAGATAATGAGCTTCATGAAACATGATTTATTCATTCGACACTGGCTCGCTGTGTGATCGAGTGTCGCTCAATACCACGTTTAAACTCAGTTTCTCTGTTGGATCTGATTAAACAGGAGGCATCCGGTTGTAATTGTCACTCTTACGTCACTTCCTGCATAGCCCACGCTCCATCCCATTCCTTCGGTAGTTTAGCAAATTCACAGAACCGTACAGCACAGAAGGTTAAGGAGAGAACTAATAGAGATTTTCAAAATTAAGAAGGGTTTTGATAGACATGATGGGGAGAAACTATATCGACTGGCAGGAAGGTCGTTAACCAGAGGGCACAGATTTAAGATAATGGGCCTTAGAACCAGCGGGGAGATGAGGAAACACAAATGTTATTACACAGAAAGTTTTCATGATCTGTAATGTATTGCCTGAACGGGCAGTGGAAACAGATTCTATAATAACTTTGAAAAGGAAATTGGATATCAACTTGAAAAAGAAAGAGAACACAGGTCTATGGGGATTGAGCAGGATAGCCGGACTAAATTTATACAAGCGACCAAAACTAAGGGTCACAAATATAAGACAAACACTAATAAATCTAACAGAGAATTCAGGAGTAATATCTTTACCCAAAGTGTGCTGATAATGTAAAACTTGATACCACATGGAGTGGTTGAGCGAAATAGCATAAATGTATTTAAGCGGAAGGTAGATAAGTATGTGAGTGAGGAAGGAATAGAAGGATATGATGATGGGGTGGTAGAAGACGGGTGGGATGAAACCCGAGGGGGTCTCGTTGGGTAGGTCTTTCAAAGTGGCGGCACAGGCTCGATGGGCCGAATGATCTCCTTCTGTGCTGTACGATTTTATGCTTCTATAAGAGACGCAACATTGTTGGGACAAAGTGCTCTCCCGTTTCAGGCAGTGTGGGTTTCAGTTCCTGTGTGCTGAACGAGAATTCAAGGGTTACATTTTTTACTGGGTTGAATTCGCAGAATTATTGAGAAAGACATCAAAATGCCCCCAGAGACTGATAGAGAAGCGGCTAAACGGTTGTGAACAGATGCTGAAACCGCCGTCATGAGGCAGGTGTCCCGGTGACAAACGTATCTAGAGGCGCATCTCGACTTTGCACAGTATAAAAGTTCGGCGACACGTTTAAGGGTTCTAAGATTAACAATTTCCTATTGGTATGAGATAGTTCACCTTAGAGCAGAGAAGGTTAAGGGGAGAATTGATAGAGGTGTTCAAAATCATGAAGGTTTTGATGGAGTAATTAAGGAGATATTGTCTCCAGTGGCCGCAGGGTCGGTAACGAGAGGTGGCAGATAAAAGGTGATTGACAGAAGAACCAGAGGGGGAGAGGAGGAGAATTTGTTTACTCTGCGAGTTGTTATGATCTGCAATGCACCGACTGAAAGGGCGGTGGAAGAAAGTTCAATAGTAACTTTCAAAAGTGAATTGGATAAAATCTTGAGGGGAAAATTTACAGGGCTATGGGGAAAGAGAAGGGGAGTGGGACTAATCGGGCAGCTCTTTCAAAGAGCCGGTACAGACACGATGGGCCGAATGGACTCCATCTGTGCTCCATCTGTGGTGCATCATTCTAAGGTTCGATGATAATCAGCGCATCTCTGGTCACTACCGCAATCCGACAAATCGGGGAGGGATCTGCACCCCCTCTGCTGTGGTGATCCTGGGAATTATTCAGAGAAATAATCGGGAGGTACGTGTGACTCCTTCCCATATTCCTCCGTCCGCTCTTTCAACTCTGGTATTAACCCATTGAAACCTCCGCATCATCTACTTCTTATAATGTCGAGAATATCTTAAAGAAAAGGAGTGACAAACCAGCAATACAGCATGTTTAATGAATAATAATCAATTGAATTCATCTAAGGTGAAAGAGAGCAAGAAGATAGATAGATAGAGAGACAGAGAGAGAGATAGATAGATAGATAGATAGATAGATAGATAGATAGATAGATAGATAGATAGATAGATAGATAGATAGATAGATAGATAGATAGATAGATAGATAGACAGATAGATAGACAGATAGATAGATAGATAGACAGATAGATAGATAGATAGATAGATAGATAGATAGATAGATAGATAGATAGATAGATAGATAGATAGATAGATAGATAGATAGATAGATAGATAGATAGATAGATAGATAGATAGATAGATAGATAGATAGATAGATAGATAGATAGATAGATAGATAGATAGATAGATAGATAGATAGATAGATAGATAGATAGATAGATAGATAGATAGGCAAAACGACCAGCGGGGAGATGAGGAGACGTAAATTTTATTGCAGAGAGTTGTCACGATCTGGAATGCATTGCCTGCAATGGCGATGGCAGATTCAATTATAAATTATTCAAGGGAATTGGATATAAACTTGGTAAGAAAGAAACAGGACTCTGGGGAAACAGCAGGGGAGAGGGTCTAAATTGATAATCGGGACCAAAACTAGTGCCCATATAAGATATACACTAATACATGCAACAGGGAATTCAGGAGTAACCTCTTTACACAAAGTGTGGTGAGGATCTGAAACTTGCTACCACATGGGGTGTTTGGGTCAAATAGCATAGTTGCATTTAAGGGGAAGCTGGATAAGTACATGAGAGAGAAAGGAATTGAAGGATGGGCTAATGGGTGTATTGACGAGGGGTAGGACGAAGCCGGTGGGGGTCAAATTGGATAGGTCTTTCAAAGAGCCGCATCAGACCAGACGGGCCGAATAGCCTCCGTCAGTGCTGTAGGATTCTATGATTCTTGGAAAAACGTAACGTTGCTGGGAAAAATGTTCTCCTGTTTCAGGCAGTGCAGGTTTGAGTTCCTATGTGCTGAGCGAGAATTCAAGGGTTAAATTCTTTGCTGAGCTGAATTCGCAGATTCTTTGAAAAACACATCAAAAGGCGCCTAGAGTATGTTAGAGAAGCGGGTAAACGGTTTTCAACAGATTCTGAAACCGCCGTCATGCGGCAGGTGTCCCGGTGACAAACCTATCTGAAGATGCGTCTCGCCTTCGCACCGTGTGAACCATCGGTGGGTGAGAATTGCAAGGGTTCTAACATTAACTATTTCCTAATTGTATGGGGTATTCTCCTTAGAGCAGAGAATGTAAGGCGGAGATTTACCAGAATGGTACCAGGAATGAGCGACTCCAGTTTGCTGGAGAGACTGGAGAAGCTGGTGTTGTTCTGTCTGCAGCACGCAATCTGGTTCTCAAATGACGAGAATATCTTAAAAGAAGGACATTCAATATGTTGATACATCATCTTTTAATTAATTAAAAGCAATTTGTAACCTATTGAAGTTAGTTAGATAGATAGATAGGTAGATAGATAGATAGATAGATAGATAGATAGATAGATAGATAGATAGATAGATAGATAGATAGATAGATAGATAGATAGATAGATAGATAGATAGATAGATAGATAGATAGATAGATAGATAGATAGATAGATAGATAGATATCGGGTGTGCGGGTTAGGTTGATTTGGCTATGACAAATTGACCCTTAGTGTTAGGGGGGGATTAAATATGTGGGGTTATGGGGATAGGATGGGATATGTTAGGGGGAATTAAATACGTGGGGTTACGGGGGTAGGGTGGGATATGTGTACTGTGGGATTAAAGCAGGGACAGGGTATTGGATTTGGATGATCAGCCATGATCGTATTGAATGGTGGAGCAGGCTCGAATGGCCTACTCCTGCTCCTAGATTCTATGTTTCTATGTTTCTATCTCATCGCTCTCTCCCGGTCTAGAACTCGTTAGGCGGTAGTGTCTAAGACGGGCGGGTTTTTGTAGCACGGTTCAGTCTGAGTGTATCTCTGTGCATGACTGCAGGCGCAGAAATACCGCGCCGTGTCGTTCGGCCGCACCATCGAGATCTTCAGATCGAAGGAGTTATCTGCAGTTTTCTTTGCCCCAAATCTCTCCGTGATCCCCTCCGACCTGGTCGGGTCTCCTTCCTGCACCGCATACAAGAGGTCCTGGAGTCCCAGGCCCGGGAGCTGACGGTACCAGTACATGTAAGAATCAGTCCCGCGTTGGGTGCACGGGATAGTTACAGACTCGCCCTCTCTCACCGACACATACTCCCGGGACTGCACTATCTTCTGAGACCCGCCAACTCCTGGAATGAAAATCGAAGCGAACAGCAAAGAGAGACAGTTATTTCCCCAGAAATGAGACCCACTAAACTGTTTAATTATTAGCTGTTATTTGACTGATTTTCCCCAACCCGCGCACTCTTGCTTTTCATTTCAATCGATGTACTTTCTGTATTTTCACATAAATATAATTGAGCTGACCAAAGGATTGGATAGGCTAGATAGGGAGAAATGATTTCCTCTATCGACCCTATCAGCCCCCTGTTCCTCTGCTCCTTAACAAACACATTCTATTTGCTCTACCGCGTGACATTCTAGTTTTAGTCGATTTGGCAAAACAAGATTAATATTCAACAGCCGCAGGCACTTGTAGTTAGACAGGTGCCAGTAGGTTTAGTGGAGCTCTCCTTGTAATATGGATTGGCGTGGAAATGTTACTCACTGGTTCAACTATTATAGAAGAATCCCTGTGAACTAAAGGTCCCTCCCGCCCTAATTTAACACAATTTATCACCTTTATGTGTCACTAAACAGATATACTCTACTTGCTCCAACAACCCCGTTCTCTTCCTTTCCTTTGTTCTTTCTTCGTTTTAGCTATTTCTTTCTGTCTTTCTTTTTTCTTTCTTTCTGTCTTTCTTTCCTTCGTTCTATCATTCTTTCTTTCTATCTTTCTATCTATCATTTTTATCTCATCCATTCATTCTTTCTCTTTTTGTTGAAAATTAAAACTTGTTTTGAAGGCTCTTTAATACATTCCTACTCCAAAAGCTAAAGCCTATGTGACACCGGGCTCTCCCTTTACTTACCCGCCAATAGGAACAGCGGCAACGTGCAGGACAGGAGGCAAGTCCGCATGGTTCGGGAGAGAGTGTCTGAGACCGGGAGCCCCTCGACCAACAAGCTTTCCAGAGAAAGGAGCAATGACACTGCTGTGTGCAAGGCCCGAACTGGTGCGTTTAAACGGCAACGGTCTCTATCATTCATAAGAAAACACTGAACATACAATGCACCGCCCCTCCCTCTATGACTAGCAGCCCCGCCCCTCACTCGATGATTGATAGCACCGACCGCCCTCTATAGTTAATAGCCCCGTCATATTTCCCTGATTGACAGCCCCTCCCCACCATCTCCAATGAACAGCCCGACCCCTCGCGCTCTGATTGGCAGGAAGTGGAACAGATGGGAACCGGGAGTTGCTAAGGGGACACAGAGATAAAGTGAGCGGCAAAACAGTGGAAGAAGGAACAGTGGAAGAAGTGGGTAAGTGCGAGGTCATCCACTTGGGATCCATGAAAAATAGATCAGTGTATTTTCCAAATAGTGTTAAGCTAGGAATTTCGGAGGAGCAAGGGGGATTTAACTGCCCAGGTAAACAAATCACTAAATTCCGGTAGAAAGGGAAAAAAGGAATCAAAAAGGATAAAGGGATGTTGTCCTTTATCTCAAGGGTTCTGGAATATAAAGGGCAGGAAGTTATTCTTCTGTCGTATAGAGACTTGGTGAGACCACATCTGGTGTACTGAGTTCAATTCTGGGAACCGCACCTCAGGAAGGATATATTAGACTTGGAGGGGATACAGCGCAGATTCACCAAACTGATATCCGGCACTGAGAGGATTAAATTATGAGGAAGGATTGCAAAACTTGACCTATATTACCTTGAGTATACAAGGTTCAGTGCTGAACTGATTGAATTTTGTACATGTTAAAATAAGTTGATTGGGTAGATAGAGAGAAACTATTTCCTCTGGTGGCGGAGTCCAGAACAGGGGGAGTAACCTTAAAGTTAGAGTTAGGTCGTTCAGGCATTCTGTCAAAAATCACCCCTTCACACAATGGTAGTGGAAATGTGGGACTCTCTCCTCCAAGGGTCTGTTGAGGCTGAGGGTCAATTGGAGCTTTCAAGACTGAGATTGATAGACATTTGTTGGGTAAGTGTATCGAGGATTATGGAATAAATGCGGTTAGATATAATGAAGATAGAATCACCCATGATCTAATTGGCCAGCAGAGCAGCCTGGAGGAGCTGAATATTCTCCTCTTATTCTGATGCAAAAGGCGCGAGTGTCTGTGTGGACTTCCTTCTGTTCCTGTGTAGCAGACTCGTGTGGCTGAATGGTCCTCCTCCTGTTTCTATCTAGCAGGCTCAAACTGACTGAATGACCTCCTTCTATTCCATATTAAACCATATTACAAGCAACCTTGTGTTTCATGGTCCTAGAGCGCCCTCTTCAGTCTCTGTGGAGAAATAAAATACAGTGTCAGTGTGTGAAAGCTCGAAAATCTTTTTACTTCATTTCCTTCTATTTATCTTTTTTCATCTTCCTTTCTTTCTTCCTTTCTCTCTTTTCGGAATGTTTCTTTCTTTATAACATTATTTCTTTCTGCCTTTCTTTCTTTTATGGTTCTTCCACTCTTTGTTTCCTTCTTTCTTTTTTTCTATCTTCCTTTCTTTCTATCGTTCGTCACTATATTTAACTTATCTTTCTTTGGAATTTCTCCAGTGCCTTTTTTAAATCTAATTTCTCACTTTTATTCTAGCCCGTCTCTTCTTCTTGTCAAAAACGCGTTCGCTCTGCAAAATAAACCCAACAGAACGCGGCACCGCGCGGTTTCATCATCAACAGGTGTTTCCTACCGCCTTTGGGGTTTTTGTTGAGCTCCTCCATCTCTCTGTGTCACTGTGAAGACTCCAGGCGCAGTAATACACGGCCGAGTGATTCGCCCGCAGGTTGGAGGACTTCAGGTTGAACACGTTGCCATTCGGTCGTTTGGCGGTGAAACCGTCCACCGTCCCCTCTGGATCCACGTGATCAGTACCCGAGGAGTAAAACATCAACTGCGGCTCTTTCCCCGGGTCCTGTCTGTACCAGTACATGTATCCGCTACTGGCGCCCTCCACGTCGCACTTTAGTTCCACTCCCTCCCCAGGAATATTGGAAACAGCGGCGGGAGTCTGGCGGACCGTCTCTGAGTTCAGGTCTGGGAAAGAGACGGGGAAAGGAGGAGGTCAGTAAACAGGAGCATTCTTGGTTGTCGGGAAAAAAAGAAATAAAGAGCGAGAGGAAGAGAGAATGAAGAAAACAACGAAGGAAAGAAAGAAAAGAAAGAAAGAAAAAAATAGGAAAGAAAGGTCATCAACAAAGATTATTGTGCGAAAAAATCACTTACATTGAAAAAGGATTATGAAACTCAGTAACAGATACATCTTTACCGTTAAGATTTAATTTTAATAATGAAATCAGCGAAAACAAGAGCGTTGATTCTTGTGAGGATGCAACACGCTCTTTTCAAGTCATTCAGGAAACCATGACGAGCTTAAGTAAGTGAAGGAGGGCCCCCGCCCATCTCGGACTGACAACACCGCTCCTCCACTCCCAGGTTGGTTCACAGACACGCCCCTCCCTCTCTGTTTGGCAGTAAGTAGAGCAGACGGGAGCAGGAAGTTGCAAGTTTGACCAAAACAGCTTAGGTGAGTGAGAAAAAACAGCGGCAGGTAGAGTTTAACGTGGAAAAAGGGCAAGTATGAGGTCATCCACTGCGGGCCTGAGGAAGAAACATCAGAGTGTTTTCTAACTGATGAGAAGCTGGAAACCGTCGAGGAACAAAGAAATTTATTTGGGCATGGACACGAGTCACTAAAAGGCAGGATAGATGTGCAAAAATGAATCAAAGAGCTTTATGCAATGTTGGCCTTTATGTCAAGGAAGCTGGAATACAAAAGGGAGGAAGTTATGTTTCAGTTGGACAGAGCTCTGGTCAGACTCCATCTGGCAAACTAGGTTCAGTTCTGGGCAACGCACCTCAGGAAGGACGTTTTTGCCCTTGGAGGGAGTGCAAGGCAGATTCACCAGAATGATACCAGGGCAGTTTGTATAGACTAGGCTTGTATGCCCTTGAGTTTAGAGGATTGAGGGTTGAACTGATTTAGACTTTTAATGTTAAAAGGAGATTATAGGGTAGATAGAATGAAAGTATGTCCACTGGTGGCGGATTCCAGAACAACGGGGCATAACTTTACAGTGAGAGCTAAGCCTTTCAGGTGTGAGGGCAGGACGCACTTCTTTACAGAAAGGCCAGTGAGATACTTGAACTCTCTCCCCCAAAACGTTGCGCGTGTTGGCGGTCAAGTGGAGATTTCTAGGCCGTAATTAATAGATTTTTTCTTCCGTAAGTAGATCAAGAGATGGGGAGCAAAAGCGGATTCATGGATTTAAGATAAGTTTCAGCTTTGATTCAGTAGAATGACGAAGCAGGCTTGAAGAGCTGAATGGCCTCCTCCTGTTCCTATGTTCCAGGCACTGATGTGTTTCATGATCCTGCAGCGCCCTCTGCTGTCCATGTCGAGAAACACAGCGTCAGTGGGCAAAAAACCACCCCTCTGTATACTTTCTTTCTTTCGTTCTTTCGTTCTTTCTTTCACTCTTTCTTTCTTTCTGCCTTTCTTTCTCTATCCTTTTCTTTCTATTTCTCAATCTTATATAGCTCTTTCCTTCGTTACCTCTCTCTTTATTTCACTCTTTCTCTCTTTTCTTCACGCCTTCTTTTCTTTCTTTCCTTTTGGATTGATTATTTTTATTTGTTTTGCTCAGAGCCAACTTCACCTACCACTGAAAGCCAGTGACCTCGGCTGCCTGAATAAGCTCAACACTTCAGTCAGGATGTGCCCGATCAGCATACCCTTCTATTCCTTTCTCCTTCATGTGTTTATGTAGCTTCCCCCTAAATGCATCTATGCTGCTCGACTCAACCACACCCTTTGGTAGCGAGTTCAAAGTTCTCGCCATTCTCAGAGGAAAGAGGATTTTCCTGAATTCCCTATTTGGATTTATTAGTGAGTATTTTATATTTATAACCCCGAGCTTTGGTCTTCCCCACATGTGGAAACATTTTCCATACCATCAACGTTAGATAATGAGCTTCATGAAACATGATTTATTCATTCGACACTGGCTCGCTGTGTGATCGAGTGTCGCTCAATACCACGTTTAAACTCAGTTTCTCTGTTGGATCTGATTAAACAGGAGGCATCCGGTTGTAATTGTCACTCTTACGTCACTTCCTGCATAGCCCACGCTCCATCCCATTCCTTCGGTAGTTTAGCAAATTCACAGAACCGTACAGCACAGAAGGTTAAGGAGAGAACTAATAGAGATTTTCAAAATTAAGAAGGGTTTTGATAGACATGATGGGGAGAAACTATATCGACTGGCAGGAAGGTCGTTAACCAGAGGGCACAGATTTAAGATAATGGGCCTTAGAACCAGCGGGGAGATGAGGAAACACAAATGTTATTACACAGAAAGTTTTCATGATCTGTAATGTATTGCCTGAACGGGCAGTGGAAACAGATTCTATAATAACTTTGAAAAGGAAATTGGATATCAACTTGAAAAAGAAAGAGAACACAGGTCTATGGGGATTGAGCAGGATAGCCGGACTAAATTTATACAAGCGACCAAAACTAAGGGTCACAAATATAAGACAAACACTAATAAATCTAACAGAGAATTCAGGAGTAATATCTTTACCCAAAGTGTGCTGATAATGTAAAACTTGATACCACATGGAGTGGTTGAGCGAAATAGCATAAATGTATTTAAGCGGAAGGTAGATAAGTATGTGAGTGAGGAAGGAATAGAAGGATATGATGATGGGGTGGTAGAAGACGGGTGGGATGAAACCCGAGGGGGTCTCGTTGGGTAGGTCTTTCAAAGTGGCGGCACAGGCTCGATGGGCCGAATGGTCTCCTTCTGTGCTGTACGATTTTATGCTTCTATAAGAGACGCAACATTGTTGGGACAAAGTGCTCTCCCGTTTCAGGCAGTGTGGGTTTCAGTTCCTGTGTGCTGAACGAGAATTCAAGGGTTACATTTTTTACTGGGTTGAATTCGCAGAATTATTGAGAAAGACATCAAAATGCCCCCAGAGACTGATAGAGAAGCGGCTAAACGGTTGTGAACAGATGCTGAAACCGCCGTCATGAGGCAGGTGTCCCGGTGACAAACGTATCTAGAGGCGCATCTCGACTTTGCACAGTATAAAAGTTCGGCGACACGTTTAAGGGTTCTAAGATTAACAATTTCCTATTGGTATGAGATAGTTCACCTTAGAGCAGAGAAGGTTAAGGGGAGAATTGATAGAGGTGTTCAAAATCATGAAGGTTTTGATGGAGTAATTAAGGAGATATTGTCTCCAGTGGCCGCAGGGTCGGTAACGAGAGGTGGCAGATAAAAGGTGATTGACAGAAGAACCAGAGGGGGAGAGGAGGAGAATTTGTTTACTCTGCGAGTTGTTATGATCTGCAATGCACCGACTGAAAGGGCGGTGGAAGAAAGTTCAATAGTAACTTTCAAAAGTGAATTGGATAAAATCTTGAGGGGAAAATTTACAGGGCTATGGGGAAAGAGAAGGGGAGTGGGACTAATCGGGCAGCTCTTTCAAAGAGCCGGTACAGACACGATGGGCCGAATGGACTCCATCTGTGCTCCATCTGTGGTGCATCATTCTAAGGTTCGATGATAATCAGCGCATCTCTGGTCACTACCGCAATCCGACAAATCGGGGAGGGATCTGCACCCCCTCTGCTGTGGTGATCCTGGGAATTATTCAGAGAAATAATCGGGAGGTACGTGTGACTCCTTCCCATATTCCTCCGTCCGCTCTTTCAACTCTGGTATTAACCCATTGAAACCTCCGCATCATCTACTTCTTATAATGTCGAGAATATCTTAAAGAAAAGGAGTGACAAACCAGCAATACAGCATGTTTAATGAATAATAATCAATTGAATTCATCTAAGGTGAAAGAGAGCAAGAAGATAGATAGATAGAGAGACAGAGAGACAGAGAGAGAGATAGATAGATAGATAGATAGATAGATAGATAGATAGATAGATAGATAGATAGATAGATAGATAGATAGATAGATAGATAGATAGATAGATAGATAGATAGATAGATAGATAGATAGATAGATAGACAGATAGACAGACAGATAGATAGACAGACAGACAGATAGATAGATAGATAGATAGATAGATAGATAGATAGATAGATAGATAGATAGATAGATAGATAGATAGATAGATAGATAGATAGATAGATAGATAGATAGATAGATAGATAGATAGATAGATAGATAGATAGATAGATAGATAGATAGATAGATAGATAGATAGATAGATAGATAGATAGATAGATAGGCAAAACGACCAGGGGGGAGATGAGGAGACGTAAATTTTATTGCAGAGAGTTGTCACGATCTGGAATGCATTGCCTGCAATGGCGATGGCAGATTCAATTATAAATTATTCAAGGGAATTGGATATAAACTTGATAAGAAAGAAACAGGACTCTGGGGAAACAGCAGGGGAGAGGGTCTAAATTGATAATCGGGACCAAAACTAGTGCCCATATAAGATATACACTAATACATGCAACAGGGAATTCAGGAGTAACCTCTTTACACAAAGTGTGGTGAGGATCTGAAACTTGCTACCACATGGGGTGTTTGGGTCAAATAGCATAGTTGCATTTAAGGGGAAGCTGGATAAGTACATGAGAGAGAAAGGAATTGAAGGATGGGCTAATGGGTGTATTGACGAGGGGTAGGACGAAGCCGGTGGGGGTCAAATTGGATAGGTCTTTCAAAGAGCCGCATCAGACCAGACGGGCCGAATGGCCTCCTTCAGTGCTGTAGGATTCTATGATTCTTGGAAAAACGTAACGTTGCTGGGAAAAATTTTCTCCTGTTTCAGGCAGTGCAGGTTTGAGTTCCTATGTGCTGAGCGAGAATTCAAGGGTTAAATTCTTTGCTGAGCTGAATTCGCAGATTCTTTGAAAAACACATCAAAAGGCGCCTAGAGTATGTTAGAGAAGCGGGTAAACGGTTTTCAACAGATTCTGAAACCGCCGTCATGCGGCAGGTGTCCCGGTGACAAACCTATCTGAAGATGCGTCTCGCCTTCGCACCGTGTGAACCATCGGTGGGTGAGAATTGCAAGGGTTCTAACATTAACTATTTCCTAATTGTATGGGGTATTCTCCTTAGAGCAGAGAATGTAAGGCGGAGATTTACCAGAATGGTACCAGGAATGAGCGACTCCAGTTTGCTGGAGAGACTGGAGAAGCTGGTGTTGTTCTGTCTGCAGCACGCAATCTGGTTCTCAAATGACGAGAATATCTTAAAAGAAGGACATTCAATATGTTGATACATCATCTTTTAATTAATTAAAAGCAATTTGTAACCTATTGAAGTTAGTTAGATAGATAGATAGGTAGATAGATAGATAGATAGATAGATAGATAGATAGATAGATAGATAGATAGATAGATAGATAGATAGATAGATAGATAGATAGATAGATAGATAGATAGATAGATAGATAGATAGATAGATAGATAGATATCGGGTGTGCGGGTTAGGTTGATTTGGCTATGACAAATTGACCCTTAGTGTTAGGGGGGGATTAAATATGTGGGGTTATGGGGATAGGATGGGATATGTTAGGGGGAATTAAATACGTGGGGTTACGGGGGTAGGGTGGGATATGTGTACTGTGGGGATTAAAGCAGGGACAGGGTATTGGATTTGGATGATCAGCCATGATCGTATTGAATGGTGGAGCAGGCTCGAATGGCCTACTCCTGCTCCTAGATTCTATGTTTCTATGTTTCTATCTCATCGCTCTCTCCCGGTCTAGAACTCGTTAGGCGGTAGTGTCTAAGACGGGCGGGTTTTTGTAGCACGGTTCAGTCTGAGTGTATCTCTGTGCATGACTGCAGGCGCAGAAATACCGCGCCGTGTCGTTCGGCCGCACCATCGAGATCTTCAGATCGAAGGAGTTATCTGCAGTTTTCTTTGCCCCAAATCTCTCCGTGATCCCCTCCGACCTGGTCGGGTCTCCTTCCTGCACCGCATACAAGAGGTCCTGGAGTCCCAGGCCCGGGAGCTGACGGTACCAGTACATGTAAGAATCAGTCCCGCGTTGGGTGCACGGGATAGTTACAGACTCGCCCTCTCTCACCGACACATACTCCCGGGACTGCACTATCTTCTGAGACCCGCCAACTCCTGGAATGAAAATCGAAGCGAACAGCAAAGAGAGACAGTTATTTCCCCAGAAATGAGACCCACTAAACTGTTTAATTATTAGCTGTTATTTGACTGATTTTCCCCAACCCGCGCACTCTTGCTTTTCATTTCAATCGATGTACTTTCTGTATTTTCACATAAATATAATTGAGCTGACCAAAGGATTGGATAGGCTAGATAGGGAGAAATGATTTCCTCTATCGACCCTATCAGCCCCCTGTTCCTCTGCTCCTTAACAAACACATTCTATTTGCTCTACCGCGTGACATTCTAGTTTTAGTCGATTTGGCAAAACAAGATTAATATTCAACAGCCGCAGGCACTTGTAGTTAGACAGGTGCCAGTAGGTTTAGTGGAGCTCTCCTTGTAATATGGATTGGCGTGGAAATGTTACTCACTGGTTCAACTATTATAGAAGAATCCCTGTGAACTAAAGGTCCCTCCCGCCCTAATTTAACACAATTTATCACCTTTATGTGTCACTAAACAGATATACTCTACTTGCTCCAACAACCCCGTTCTCTTCCTTTCCTTTGTTCTTTCTTCGTATTAGCTATTTCCTACTGTCTTTCTTTTTTCTTTCTTTCTGTCTTTCTTTCCTTCGTTCTATCATTCTTTCTTTCTATCTTTCTATCTATCATTTTTATCTCATCCATTCATTCTTTCTCTTTTTGTTGAAAATTAAAACTTGTTTTGAAGGCTCTTTAATACATTCCTACTCCAAAAGCTAAAGCCTATGTGACACCGGGCTCTCCCTTTACTTACCCGCCAATAGGAACAGCGGCAACGTGCAGGACAGGAGGCAAGTCCGCATGGTTCGGGAGAGAGTGTCTGAGACCGGGAGCCCCTCGACCAACAAGCTTTCCAGAGAAAGGAGCAATGACACTGCTGTGTGCAAGGCCCGAACTGGTGCGTTTAAACGGCAACGGTCTCTATCATTCATAAGAAAACACTGAACATACAATGCACCGCCCCTCCCTCTATGACTAGCAGCCCCGCCCCTCACTCGATGATTGATAGCACCGACCGCCCTCTATAGTTAATAGCCCCGTCATATTTCCCTGATTGACAGCCCCTCCCCACCATCTCCAATGAACAGCCCGACCCCTCGCGCTCTGATTGGCAGGAAGTGGAACAGATGGGAACCGGGAGTTGCTAAGGGGACACAGAGATAAAGTGAGCGGCAAAACAGTGGAAGAAGGAACAGTGGAAGAAGTGGGTAAGTGCGAGGTCATCCACTTGGGATCCATGAAAAATAGATCAGTGTATTTTCCAAATGGTGTTAAGCTAGGAATTTCGGAGGAGCAAGGGGGATTTAACTGCCCAGGTAAACAAATCACTAAATTCCGGTAGAAAGGGAAAAAAGGAATCAAAAAGGCTAAAGGGATGTTGTCCTTTCTCTCAAGGGGTCTGGAATATAAAGGGCAGGAAGTTATTCTTCTGTCGTATAGAGACTTGGTGAGACCCCATCTGGTGTACTGAGTTCAATTCTGGGAACCGCACCTCAGGAAGGATATATTAGACTTGGAGGGGATACAGCGCAGATTCACCAAACTGATACCCGGCACTGAGAGGATGAAATTATGAGGAAGGATTGCAAAACTTGGCCTATATTAGCTTGAGTATACAAGGTTCAGTGCTGAACTGATTGAATTTTGTACATGTTAAAATAAGTTGATTGGGTAGATAGAGAGAAACTATTTCCTCTGGTGGGGGAGTCCAGAACAGGGGGGAGTAACCTTAAAGTTAGAGGTAGGTCGTTCAGGCATTCTGTCAAAAATCACCCCTTCACACAATGGTAGTGGAAATGTGGGACTCTCTCCTCCAAGGGTCTGTTGAGGCTGAGGGTCAATTGGAGCTTTCAAGACTGAGATTGATAGACATTTGTTGGGTAAGTGCATCGAGGATTATGGAATAAATGCGGTTAGATATAATGAAGATAGAATCACCCATGATCTAATTGGCCAGCAGAGCAGCCTGGAGGAGCTGAATATTCTCCTCTTATTCTGATGCAAAAGGCGCGAGTGTCTGTGTGGACTTCCTCTGTTCCTGTGTAGCAGACTCGTGTGGCTGAATGGTCCTCCTCCTGTACTTGTGTATACGGTCTCGAGGATGCTTAATGGCCTTCTCCTGTTTCTATCTAGCAGGCTCAAACTGACTGAATGACCTCCTTCTATTCCATATTAAACCATATTACAAGCAACCTTGTGTTTCATGGTCCTAGAGCGCCCTCTTCAGTCTCTGTGGAGAAATAAAACACAGTGTCAGTGTGTGAAAGCTCGAAAAACTTTTTACTTCATTTCCTTCTATTGATCTTTTTTCATCTTCCTTTCTTCCTTCCTTTCTCTCTTTTCGGAATGTTTCTTTCTTTATAACATTATTTCTTTCTGCCTTTCTTTCTTTTATGGTTCTTCCACTCTTTGTTTCCTTCTTTCTTTTTTTCTATCTTCCTTTCTTTCTATCGTTCGTCACTATATTTAACTTATCTTTCTTTGCATCTTCTCCAGTGCCTTTTTTTAATCTAATTTCTCACTTTTATTCTAGCCCGTCTCTTCTTCTTGTCAAAAACGCGTTCGCTCTGCAAAATAAACACAACAGAACGCGGCACCGCGCGGTTTCATCATCAACAGGTGTTTCCTGCCGCCTTTGGGGTTTTTGTTGAGCTCCTCCATCTCTCTGTGTCACTGTGAAGACTCCAGGCGCAGTAATACACGGCCGAGTGATTCGCCCGCAGACTGGAGGACTTCAGGTTGAACTCGTTGCCATTCGGTCGTTTGGCGGTGAAACCGTCCACCGTCCCCTCTGGATCCACGTGATCAGTACCCGAGGAGTAAAACATCAACTGCGGCTCTTTCCCCGGGTCCTGTCTGTCCCAGTACATGTATCCGCTACTGGCGCCCTCCACGTCGCACTTTAGTTCCACTCCCTCCCCAGGAATATTGGAAACAGCGGCGGGAGTCTGGCGGACCGTCTCTGAGTTCACGTCTGGGAGAGAGGCGGGGAAAGGAGGAGGTCAGTAAACAGAAGCATTCTGGGTTGTTGGGAAAAAAAGAAATAAAGAGCGAGAGGAAGAGAGAATGAAGGAAACAACGAAGGTTAGAAAGAAAAGAAAGAAAGAAAAAAAGAGTAAAGAAAGGTCATCCATAAAGATTATTGTGTGAAAAAATCACTTACATTGAAATAGGATTATGAAACTCAGTAACAGATACATCTTTAACGTTAAGATTTAATTTTAATAATGAAATCAGCGAAAACAAGAGCGTTGATTCTTGTGAGGATGCAACACGCTCTTTTCAAGTCATTCAGGAAACCATGACGAGCTTAA
This sequence comes from Squalus acanthias, assembly GCA_030390025.1. Classification (NCBI taxonomy): domain Eukaryota; kingdom Metazoa; phylum Chordata; class Chondrichthyes; order Squaliformes; family Squalidae; genus Squalus; species Squalus acanthias. Next base: position 154,760 of record JASTWF010000048.1, on the reverse strand, counting down.
GGAAGTGACGGAGGCCCCCCGCCCATCTCGGACTGACAACACCGCTCCTCCACTCCCAGGTTGGTTCACAGACACGCCTCTCCCTCTCTGTTTGGCAGTAAGTAGAGCAGATGGGAGCAGGAAGTTTCAAAGTTGACCTAAACAGCTTCCGCGAATGAGAAAAAACAGCGGCAGGTAGAGTTTAACGTGGAAAAAGGGCAAGTATGAGGTCATCCACTGCGGGCCTGAGGAAGAAACATCAGACTGTTTTCTAACTGATGAGAAGCTGGAAACCGTCGAGGAACAAAGAAATTTAGTTGGGCATGGACACAAGTCACTAAAAGCCAGGATAGATGTGCAAAAATGAATCAAAGAGCTTTATGCAATGTTGGCCTTTATGTCAAGGAAGCTGGAATACAAAAGGGAGGAAGTTATGTTTCAGTTGGACAGAGCTCTGGTCAGACTCCATCTGGCAAACTAGGTTCAGTTCTGGGGAACGCACCTCAGGAAGGACGTTTTTGCCCTTGGAGGGAGTGCAAGGCAGATTCACCAGAATGATACCAGGGCAGTTTGTATAGACTAGGCTTGTATGCCCTTGAGTATAGAGGATTGAGGGGTGAACTGATTTAGTCTTTTAATGTTAAAAGGAGATTATAGGGTAGATAGAATGAAAGTATGTCCACTGGTGGCAGATTCCAGAACAACGGGGCATAACTTTACAGTGAGAGCTAAGCCTTTCAGGTGTGAGGGCAGGAAGCACTTCTTTACAGAAAGGGCAGTGAGAATCTTGAACTCTCTCCCCCAAAACGTTGCGCGTGTTGGTGGTCAAGTGGAGATTTCTAGGCCGTAATTGATAGATTTTTTCTTCCGTAAGTAGATCAAGAGATGGGGAGCAAAAGCGGATTCATGGATTTAAGAAAAGTTTCAGCTTTGATTCAGTAGAATGACGAAGCAGGCTTGAAGAGCTGAATGGCCTCCTCCAGGTCCTATGTTCCAGGCACTGATGTGTTTCATGATCCTGCAGCGCCCTTTGCTGTCCATGTCGAGAAACACAGCGTCAGTGGGCAAAAAAACACCCGTCTGTATACTTTCGTTCTTTCGTTCTTTCTTTCACTCTTTCTTTCTTCCTGCCTTTCTTTCTCTATCCTTTTCTTTCTATTTCTCAATCATTATATAGCTCTTTCCTTCGTTACCTCTATCTTTATTTCCCTCTTTCTCTCTTTTCTTCACACCTTCTTTCCTTTCTTTCCTTTTGGATTGATTATTTTTATTTGTTTTGCTCAGAGCCAACTTCACCTACCACTGAAAGCCAGTGACCTCGGCTGACTGAATACGCTCAACACTTCAGTCAGGATGTGCCCGATCAGCATACCCTTCTATTCCTTTCTCCTTCATGTGTTTATGTAGCTTCCCCCTAAATGCAGCTATGCTGCTCGGCTCAACCACTCCCTTTGGTAGCGAGTTCAAAGTTCTCGCCATTCTCAGAGGAAAGAGGATTTTCCTGAATTCCCTATTTCGATTTATTAGTGAGTATTTTATATTTATAACCCCCAGCTTTGGTCTTCCCCACATGTGGAAACATTTTCCATACCATCAACGTTAGATAATGAGCTTCATGAAACATGATTTATTCATTCGACACTGGCTCGCTGTGTGATCGAGTGTCGCTCAATACCACGTTTAAAGGCAGTTTCTCTGTTGGATCTGATTAAACACGAAGCATCCGGTTGTAATTGTCACTCTTTCGTCACTTCCTGTATAGCCCACACTCCATCCCATTCCTTCGGTAGTTTAGCAAATTCACAGAACCGTACAGCACAGAAGGTTAAGGAGAGAACTAATAGAGATTTTCAAAATTAAGAAGGGTTTTGATAGACATGATGGGGAGAAACTATATCGACTGGCAGGAAGGTCGTTAACCAGAGGGCACAGATTTAAGATAATGGGCATTAGAACCAGCGGGGAGATGAGGAAACATAAATGTTATTACACAGAAAGTTTTCATGATCTGTAATGTATTGCCTGAACGCGCAGTGGAAACAGATTTTATGATAACTTTGAAAAGGAAATTGGATATCAACTTGAAAAAGAAAGAGAACACAGGTCTATGGGAATTGAGCAGGATAGCCGGACTAAATTGATAGAAGCGACCAAAACTAAGGGTCACAAATATAAGATAAGCACGAATAAATCTAACACAGAATTCAGGAGTAATATCTTCACCCAAAGTGTACTGGGAATGTAGAACTTGATACCACATGGAGTGGTTGAGGGAAATAGC
>JASTWF010000048.1:0-147500 GCA_030390025.1 Squalus acanthias | reverse complement strand
GAATGCTTTCCTTTATCTGAAGGAGTCCAGAATACAAAGCGAGCAAGTTGTGCTCCTGTCATATAGAGCCTTGGTCAGTCATCATCTGGAGTACTGAGTTCAGTCTGGATACCGCACCTCAGGAAGGATGTATTAGGCTCAGAGGGGATCGAGCACAGATTCACCAGACTGATACCGGGCCTTAGATGGTTAAATTGTAAGGGCAGGCTGAGGATCAATTGGAGCTTTCAAGACTGTGATTGACCGATATTTGTTGGGTAAGGGTAAGAGGTATATGGAGCAAAGGTGATTATGGAGTTGAGACACACATCAGCCATGATCTTATTGATTGGCATATCAGGCTCGAGGGGCTGAATGGCCTACTCTTGTTCCTATGTAACAGGCTCGATTAGTTACAAGGTCATCTCCTGTCGCTGTGTAACAGGTTCGATGGCCAAATTGCCACTTCCTGCTCCTATGTAACAGGCTAGAGGGATGTATGCCCTCTTCCTGTTCCTGTGTAACAGGCGCAAGGGAAATGAATGACCTCCTCTTAATCCTGTCTTTCTAGCAAAACATATTCAATAAACAGCGTGTTTCGTGGTCCTGGAGCGCCAGCTGCTGTCCCTGTGGAGAAAGAAAACATTGTGTCAATGTATAAAAGCAAGCAGTCTTATAAATTTATTGTCTTCTTTTTATCTTTCTATCCTTCTTTCTCCCATTATTTTTGTCTTTCTTTCATTCTCTCTTTCTTTCCTTCCTTGTTTTGTTCTTGATATCTATTGCTTTTTTCTCTCTATCCAACTTTCATTCTATCATTCCCCAATACATCTAACTTAATCTTTCTTTGCACCTTCTCCGGTGCCTTTATATCTAATCTCTCACTTTTCTTCGAACGCGTGAGGGGCAGTCCAGAACTAGGGGGCATCATCTGAGTATTAAAGCGAGGCAGGTCAAGGGTCATATCTGGAGGCACCTCTTGACACAAAGGATAATGAAAATCGGCAGTTCTCTCACCCAAAGTGCTGTTGAGGCCAGAGGTCAACTGGAGTTTTCAAAACTTAGATTTACGTTATCTAAGGGTATGAAGGGTTAGGGAACCAATTTGGTTAAATGGAGTTAAGATTCAGATCAGCCATGATCTGATTGAACGACGGAGCGGCTCCAGGGCCTGAATGGCCTCCTTCTGCTCCGAATAAACCATGTTCCGGGCACATTTGCGTCTCATGGGCCTAAAGCGCCCTCTGCTGTCCCTGTGGAGAATGAAAACAACGGGCCAGTGGACAAAGACAACACGTCATCAGTGGATAAAAACCCAACAATCGTTTAACTTACTTTTTTCATGAATTCATTATTTCTATCTATATTTCGTTGTTGCATTTTTTAATTTTATACTTTTTGGGATCTGAACCAGTTTATGCGCTGGCACACTGCTAACTGAATCTGCTCAATAATTCAGCACAGGATGGGTTGATATTGTAAACTATCAACATTACCTTCTATTCCTTTCTCCCTCATGTGCTTATCCCGCTTTCCCTTAACTGCTTCTGTGCTTTTCGACTCAACTACTCCTTGTGGTAGCGAGTTCCGTATCCTCACCACTCTCTGGGTAAAACAGCTTCTACTGAATCACCTAATGGATATATTATTGACTATCTCATATATAAGGCCCCTAATTTTGAACGTCCACACAAGTGAAAATATGTTCTCTACGTTTACTTTATAGAATACCTTCCATAATTATAAAGACCTCCATCAGGTCATCCCTCAGTCTTCTCTTTGCCAGCGAAAAGAGCCGAAACCCGTTCAGCCTTTCGTGATAGTTGTAACCTCTCAGTTCTGGTGTCATCATTGTAAATGTTTATTTTCACCTCCTCCAGTGACTCTATATCTAATCATTCAATTCTATACCCGTCTCTTCTTGTCAAACAAACGTTCGCTCTGCAAAATAAACCCAGCAGGACGCGGCACCGCGCGGTTACATCATCCACAGGTGTTTCCTGCCGCCTTTTGGGGTTTTTGTTGTGCTCCTCCATCTCTCTGAGTCACTGTGAAGACTCCAGGCGCAGTAATACACGGCCGAGTGATTCGCCTGCAGGCTGGAGGACTTCAGGTTGAACTCGTAGTTATTAGGTCGCTCGGCGGTAAAACCGTCCAACGTCCCCTCTGGATTCACGTGATTGGTACCCGTGGAGTAAAACATAAACTGCGGCTCCTTCCCCGGGTATTGTCTGTACCAGTACAAGTCAGGGTTACTGCTGCCCTTCACATTGCACTTCAGCTCCACTGCATCCCCGGGAATTCTGGAGACAGCGGCGGGAGTCTGGCGGATACTCTGGGAGTTCACGTCTGGGAAAGAGAGGGAGAGAAGGAATTCAGTAAACGGGGATATTCGGGGCAATGTAGAAGGAAAAAAAAGAAGGAATGAAATAAAAAAAGAGAGAAAGAAAGAGAACAAGAGAAAAAATAAATAAATAAAAAACATATAAAAAGGTTATTGACAAGAATTAATGTTTGAAAAAGTCCCTTACTGGGAAACAAAATAAGCAGACTCAGTAACAGATACATCTTTTACTTGAAGCGTTTCTCTTAATAATGAAAGGAGCGAGAACAGGAGAGTTTTGTGAGGAGCAAACCCGCTCTTTTCAAATTATTGAAGGAAACATGAAGAGAGTGAGGAAGTGATGCAGGGTTGGACACGCCCCCTTTCGCCGATCGATCCAATCAGAATCGATGTGATTGCTGATTATCAACGTCTGACTGGACCTTATGGCTTTAACATTCCCAACAATGGTGTCTATCGGTCATTGTTTATTTACTAATCAGATATGGTCTTATCCAGATCAGGGCTTCTAGTTATCCACACGTGGGTAGTGACTAACACATGGACAACACTGGTCCATCGCAAACCCTTTAGATTAGAAGAGGCAGACGGTGCAACAATATCCGGGTCACATCGGGCTGTTCCTCTGTTCTACCGCATGGTTGGGCTCATTGTGTGGCCTATGACGGTCAGCAGGATGCAAAGACTTGCCGTGGACTGGGGAATCTGCAAACGGCCCCACTGTATTCAGACTGCAGTGAACCCGTCCCACATCAGAGATAAAACTCGATGAGCTGAACATGAATGGCCACAGATATAGAGCTTGGTGAGTGTGTGTTGTGTGTGTGTCTCTTTCCCTTCTCGCCCTCGCTGTGTATCTCTGCTCTATTTCACTCTTTTTTCGCGCTCTGTCTGTCTCTCGCTCTCTATATCTCTCTATCTCTCTGTCTCTCTCTCTCTCTGTCTCTCTGCCTCTCCCTCTCTCTCTGTATCTCACTCTCTCTATTTCACTCGCTCTCTGTCACAGTCTCACTCTGTCATAGCCTCTCTCTCCGTATTTCTGTCTCTTTGTGTCTGTCTCACGCTCTGTCTTTCTGTATCTCTCTCTGTCTCTGCCTCTCTGTGTCTCTCTCTCTGTCGCTCTCTCTCTTTCTCTATCTCTGTATCTCTCACTAACTCACTCAATCTTTCTGTCTCACTCCCTGTCTCGAATTCTCACTCTGTCTCTATGTCTCTCACTCTCTCTCTCTGTTTCTATCACCTACTCTTTCTCTCACTGTCCCTCAGTCACCTTCTATGTCTCTCACTCGTTGTGTCTCTGTCTCTCTCTCTGTCTCTCACTCTCACAATCCCTCCCCAACTCTTTCATTGTCTCTCTCTGTCTGTCTGTGTGACACTGTCTCTCTGATTCCCTCTCCCACTCAGTATGTCTCTCACTCTCTCTCCCTCTATTAAAACAAACTGAATTGAAAGGTAAACTTGCTCTGACCAGAGCTGATCTCCAGACTCAGACAGCGGAGCAGGAGTGAGAGACACGCGGTCCCACAGCCCCGCACATCCATCCCCCTCCGCTCCTTCGCTGCTCCTGATTCAGTCGGGAACCCTTCTCACAAAATTGCGCCGATTGGTTAGGTGTTGGAGGCGGGTAGGCGTCTTCGACGTCACCGTCTCACCGGAATTGTCAAATAATTGAGCATGAAGAGCATAAGGAGGTGATGCAGGGTTGGACACGCCTCCTTCTCTAGTCGAACCAATTAGAATCAATGTACTTGGTCAGCGATTAGAGCTCTGAGACTGTGTGCAAGGCCCGGAACTGGCAACGATCTCTATCATACAGAAGAAAAGACTGAATATAGAATTCTCTGGCCCTCCCTCTCTGATTGGCCGCTCCAGCCCTCCCTCTCTGATTTGCAGAATGTAGAGTTAATGGGAGCAGAAAGTTGCAAACGTGACCTAGCCATGTGTAAAAGTCTCGTGGGGCGAAATGGCCTCCGCCTGTTCCTATGCAACAAGGTCGAGTGACTGAATGGACCTCCTCCTGTTCTTATGTAATAGGCTTGTGTGGCTGCAGGGGTCTCTTCTTATTCCAATGTAACAGGTTCTACCGGCTAAGTGACCTCCTCCTGTTCCTATTTAAAAGGGTCGCAAAGCTGAATGGGCCAACTACTGTACTTGTGTAACAAGCTCGAGGGCTGAATGGCCTCCTCCTGTTCATGTGTAACAGGCTCCATGGGCTAAATGGCCCCATACTATTCCTTTTAAGAGATTGTTAGCGAAAGTTGAAGGACTTCGAATTGAAGGTAAATTATTGACCTGATTATAAAATTGGCTGAGCGTCAGGAGACAGAGAGTACAGAGAATGAGCAGGTATTCTAATTGGTATCATGTGACTAGTGCTTTCCCACCTGGATTTGTGTTGGGTCCTCCAATATTTACCGTATTTATTAACGACTTAGATGATGGGATAGAGAGCCACATATCCAACGTTGCCAATGACAATAGGCAACATGATAAACAGAGTAGAGTCAGCATTAAATTAAAAAGGGTGATTCAGCGAGTGGGCAAAACTGTGCCAAATGGATTTCAATGTATGTAAGTGTGAGGTCATCCACTTTGGACGGGAAAGGGAATGATCAGAGAACTTTCTAAATGGCCATAAGCTAGAAACAATAGAGGTCCAAAGAGACTCAGTGCTCCATGTACATAGATCATTAAAATGTCACGGACAGGTGCAGATCATTATCAAAAAGGCTAATGCAATTCTGGGCTTTATAACTAGATGACGAGAATACAAGGGAGTAGAAGTTATGATACCGCTTTACAGAGCGCTGGTTAGACCACAACAGGAGCACTGTGTTCAGTTGTGGGCACGACACTTAGTATTTACCGGAATTATACCTGGACATCAAGGGTTAAGTTACGATGAGAGATTACACAAACTGGGGTTGTATTCCCTGGACTTTAGAAGGTTAAAGGGTGATTTGATGGAAGATTTCAAGATATTACTGGGAACTGATAGGGTGGATAGAGAGAAACTACTTCTGCTGGTTCGGGAGTCTAGAACAAGGGGACATGGCGAAACCATTCAGGCGTGAAGTTAGCAAACACTTCCACACGCAAAGTGTGGCAGAAGTTTAAACTCTCTTCCACAATGTTCGGTTGATTCTAGGTCAACTGTTCATTTTAAATCTGAGCTTGATAGATTTCTGTTAAACAAAGTTGTTAAGAGATATGGGGCAAAGGCGGGTATATGGAGCTAGGTATCAGTGCAGCCATGAACTCTATGAATACCGGAACAGGCTCAAGGGGCTAAATGGCCTACTCCTGTTCCTATGCGCCTACGTAACAGGGTCGAGCGGTTAATGACCTCCTCCTGTTCCTGTGTAATAGACTGGAGGAGGGATGAATCGATTCCTCCTGTTCCTGTGTAACAGACTCGAGGAGTGCGGAAGGGCCTCCTCCTGTTCCTGTGTAACAGACTCGAGGAGGGATGAATCTCTTCCTCCTGTTCCTGATTAACAGACTCGAGGAGTGCTGAATGGCCGCTTCCTGTTCCTGTGTAATCGGCTGGAGGAGGGATGAATCGCTTCCTCCTGTTCCTGTGTAATAGACTCGAGGAAGGATAAATGACCTCCTCCTGTTCCTTTGTAACAGACTCGAGGAGGGATGAATCGCTTCCTCCTGTTCCTGTGTAACAGACTCGAGGAGGGATGAATCGCTTCCTCCTGTTCCTGTGTAAAAGACTCGAGGAGTGCTGAATGACCTCCTCCTGTTCCTGTATGACAGACTCGACCTTTAAGACGCTCTCCTGCTTCTGTGTTCCTATTTAACTATGTTCTTGCATCAGATGTGTTTTATGGTCATAGAGCGCCCTCTGCTGTCCCTGTGGAGAAAGAAAACACAGTGTCAGAACCGAAAAACCAAAGTCTTATTATTGTTATTCTTTCCAGACAGTTACAACCTCTCAGTACTGGTGTGATTCTTGTTAATCTTTCTTTGCACTTTCTCCAGTGCCTCTATATCTAATCTTTCACTTTTATTCTAACCCGTCTCTTCCTGTTGTCGAAAACATGTTCGCTCTGTAAAATAACCCCAACTGCACTGCGCAGTTTTATCATCCACAGGTGTTTCCTGCCGCCTTTGTGGTTTTTGTTGAGCTCCTCCATCTCTCTGAGTCACTGTGAAGACTCCAGGTGCAGTAATACACGGCCGAGTGATTCGCCTGCAGGCTGGGGGACTTCAGGTTGAACTCGATGCCATTCGATCGCTCGGCGGTAAAACCGTCCACCGTCCCCTTTGCATTCACATGATTGGTACCCGCGGAGTAAAACATCAACTGCGGCTCCTTCCCCGGGTATTGTCTGTACCAGAACATAGTCTGAGTACTGGTGCTTTCTAGAGTGCAATTCAGTACCACTCCATCCCCGGGAAATCTGGAGACAGCGGCGGGAGTCTGGCGGATACTCTGCGAGTTCACATCTGGGTAAGAGACAGGGAGAGGAGGAGGTCAGTAAATTGGGACATCCGGGGCAATGGGAGAACAAGAAAGAAAGACGTAAACGTAGTTTATTAACAATAATTAATGTTTGATAAAGTCCCTTACGGTGAAACAAGATAATAAGACCCAGTAACAGATACATCTTTTACTTCAAGCGTTTCTCTCAATAATGAAAGCAGCGAGAACAGAAGCGTGCAGTCTTGTGAGGAGCCAACCCGCTCTTTAAAAATCATTGAGGAAACCCTGAGCAGATTGAGGAAGTGATGCAGAGTTGCACACGCCCCCTTCTTCGAGTGAACCAATCAGAATCGATGTGCTTGCTAATTACCAATGACTGACTGGAACTTATGCCGTTAACTTTCCCAACAACGGTGTCGATCGCTCGTTTATTGTTTGCTGATCAGAAATGAAATTATCCACGTCTGGATTCCCGATTAACCACATGTAGATTCACAATTAGCCATACCTTGAATCCCAATTAGCCACATGTGACTAGTGGCTAACACCTGGACAACACTGGTCTAAAGTAAACGCTTTTGATAACGTGTGGCAGTCGGTGCAATAATATCCGGGTCACATCGGGCTGTCCATCTGTTCTATTGCATGGTTGGGCCTATGACGATCAGGAGGACGCCAAGTCTCGACCTTGACAGGGGAACTTGCAAACGGCCCCACTGTATTCAGACTGCAGTGAACCCGTTCCACATCAGAGATAATATGCGCGGAGCTTGAACATGAATGGTCACAGATGTAGAGCTTATTGAGTGTGTGTTGTGTGTGTGTCTCTTTCCCTCTCTCACCCTCTCTGTGTGTCTCTTGATCTATTTCACTCTTTTTTCGCGCTGTCTGTCTGTCTCTCTCTCTCTCTCTCTCTGTCTCTCTCTCTCTCTCTGTCTCTCTGCCGCTCCCTCTCTATCTCTGTATCTCTCTCTCTATTTCTCTCGCTCTCTGTCACAGTCTCATTCTGTCATAGTCTATCTCTCCCTGTTTCTGTCTCTTTGTGTCTGTCTCACGCTCTGTCTCTCTGTCTCGCTCTCTCTCTCTGCCTCTCTCTGTATCTCTCTCTGTCTCTCTCTCTATCTCTATCTCTGTATCTGTCACTAACTCACTCATGCTTTCTGTCTCTCTCCCTGTCTCGAATTCTCACGCTGTCTCTATGTCTCTCACTCTCTCTCTGTTTCTATCATTTACTCTTTCTCTCACTATCCCTCAGTCACTTTCTATGTCTCTCACTCGGTGTGTCTGTCTCTCTCTGTCTCTCTCTCTCACAATCCCTCCCCCTTCTCTCTTTTTCTCTCTCTGTCTGTCTGTGTAATACTGCCTCTCTGACTCCCTCTCCCACTCCCTATGTCTCTCACTCTCTCTCTCTCTATTAAAACAAACTGAATTGAAAGGTAAACTTGCTCTGACCAGAGCTGATCTCCAGACGCAGACAGTGGAGCAGGAATGAGAGACACGCGGTCCCACAGCCCCGCACTTCCATCCCCCTCCGCTCCTTCGCTGCTCCTGATTCAGTCCGGAACTGCATCTCTCAAAATTGCACCGTTTGGTTACTAGTTGGAGTGGGGTCTGGCGTCTCCGACGTCATCGTCTCACGGGAATTGTCAAATAATTGAGCATGAACAGCATAAGGAGGTGATGCAGGGTTGGACACGCCTCCTTCCCCAGTCGAACCAATTAGAATCAATATACTTGGTCAGCGATGCGAGCTCTGAGACTGTCGTGTGCAAGGCCCGGAACTGACGGGTGTAAAGGGCAACGATCTCTATGATACAGAAGAAAACACTGTATATTGAATGCTCCGCCCCTCCCTCTCTGATTGGCCGCTCCAGCCCTCCCTCTCTGATTGTCAGAAAGTAGAGTTAATGGGAGCAGAAAGTTGTAAACGTGACGTAACCATGTGTAAAAGTCTAGTGGGGCTCAATGGCCTCCTCCTGTTCCTATGTAAAATGGTCGAGTGACTGAATAGACCTCCGCCTGTTCTTATGTAATAGGCTTGTGTGGCTGCAGGGGCCTCATCTTATTCCAATGTAACAGGTTCTACAGGCTAAGTGGCCTCCTCCTGTTCCTATGTAAAAGGCTGAATGGGTCAACTACTGTGCTTGTATAACAAGCTCGAGGGGCTGAATGGCCTCCTCCTGTTCATGTGTAACAGGCTCGATGGGCTGCATGGCCCCATACTATTTCTCAAGAGAGATTGTTAGCTAAAGTTGAAGGACATCGAATTGAAGGCAAATTATTGACCTGATTATGGAATTGGCTGAGCGTCAGGAGACAGAGAGTAGAGATAATGGGCAGATACTCTAATTGGTATCATGAGACTAGCGCTTTCCCACTGGGATTTGTGTTGGGTCCTCAACTATTTACCGTATTTATTAAATACTTAGATGATGGGATAGAGAGCCACATATCCAACTTTGCCAATGACACAACGATAGGCAGCATGGTAAACAGAGTAGAGACAGCATTTAATTACAAAGGGTGATTCAGCGAGTGGGCAAAACTGTGGTAAATGGATTTCAATGTACGTAAGTGTGAGGTCATCCACTTTGGACGGGAAAAGGAATGATCAGCGAACTTTCTAAATGGTGAAAATCTAGAAACAATGGAGGTCCAAAGAGACTTAGGGCCCCATGAACATAGATCATTAAAATGTCACGGACAGGTAATGATAATAATCAAAAAGTCTAATAGAATTCTGGTCTTTACATCAAGATGACTAGAAAAAAAGTGGTAGAAGTTACGCTACCGCTATACAAAACCCTGGTTAGACCACACCAGGAGTGCTGTGCACAGTTCTGGGCACCACACCTTAGTATTTACCGGAATGATGTCTGGAATTCAAGGGTTAATTTACGAGGAGAGATTACACAAACTGGGGTTGTATTCCGTGGAATTTAGACGGTTAAGGGGAGATTCGTTCGAAGATTTCAAGAAATTATGGGGAACGGATGGGGAAGATAGAGAGAAACTACCTTGGCTGGTTGGGGAGTCCAGGACATGGGGACATGGTGAGGCCGTTCAGGCGTGAAGTTAGTAAACACTTCTACATGCAAAGGGTGGCAGAAGTTTAAACTCTCTTCCACAAAGAGCGGTTGATTCTAGGTCAATTGTTCATTTTAAATCTGAGCTTGATAGATCTCTGGTAACCAAAGGTATTAAGAGATATGGGGCAAAGGCGGGTATATGGAGTTAGGTAACAGTGCAGCCATGAACTCTATGAATAGCGGAACAGGCTCAAGGGGCTAAATGGCCTACTCCTATTCCTATGCTCCTACATAACAGGGTCGAGCGGTGAATGACCTCCTCCTGTTCCTGTGTAACAGACTCGAGGAGGGATGAATCGCTTCCACCTTTTCCTGTGTAACAGACTCGAGAAGTGTTGAATGGCCTCCTCCTGTTCCTGTGTAACAGACTCGAGGAGGGATGAATCTCTTCCTCCTGTTCCTGTGTAACAGCCTCTATATCTAATCTTTCACTTTTATTCTAACCTGCTCGGTCACTTTCTCGTCTTTTGTTCTCAGTTTGAGTTCAATACAGGAAGAGAAACTCAGTTCTCTTTGTTCTGTGCTCGGTATTTTACGGGCGGGTGAAATATTGTGCATTTGCTCACTTTTAATTTTCAACTGTTTACAATAATGTGAGCTGGATTGTGTTGCATAAGGTGTTGTGGTGATAATGGTTCAATAAGTCTGTTTGTTCAATGACTGTAATTAATGCCAGTTACAGAGAGGCCTAATGATGTCACTCGGGAATTTCTCTCTGCTCTAAATAAGGAGCTCCCTTCACTGTGTCACCTCACACAGTCAGCGCGTTGCCTCCAGCACAAATACCATCAGTCACTCACAGAAGGGAAGGCATGAGTTCAAGCATCGGTATTAAAGGTCGGCTTTCTGAGTGGAAGATAGAAAGCATATGTAAAGATATACAAAAGATTTACTATCCCCTCCTCGCTGCTGTTGGTGCTCCTAGTAAGTATCTATGTCCAGTTACTAATTCTATAAAACATGTTACACTGTAATATTATTCTTGCTATTTACCGTGGGATACTCAGTTATTAATGGTATTCTGTGTTTCAAGTGGTTGCATCTTTGTTAATGCATGGGTTTTTGTTTAACAAGACTGGCACATCCTCGCTGCTGTTGGTGTTCATGGTAAGTCTCTGTATCCAACTATTAATTTTATAAATCATGTATCACTTTAGCTGTTCTTGTCATTTACTCCCCCCACACCTCGCTGATGTTGGTGTTTCTGGTAAGACTTTGTATTCAGTTATTGATTCTGTAAGTCATGTTTCACTGTATTACTGCTCTGGTCATTTATTCCTGCTCCTCTCCACGCCCCTCTCTGCTGTTGGTGTCCCTGGTAAGTCTTTGTTTCCAGCTATTAATTCTGTGAATAATGCTTAACTGTATTTCTCTTCTTGTTAGACTACTTCCCATCCGCACTGCTGTCAGCAATTGATTCTGAAGGTGATACGGTGTTACCCAGATTCATGTTCTATAATCAACTCAGGCAATGATATTGTACGAGTCTCTTTATTTAACGAATTTCGGTCGGTTATCTGCAATGAACATTTGTAACAGATTAGAAGAATGTTCTCTTTGTTTAGGAGACTTTTCACCCAATGGCAAAAGGTCATCGACCTGAAACGTTACCTCTGTTACTCTCTCCACAGATGCTGCCTGACCTGCTGAGTATTTGCAATATTTTCTGTTTTTATTTCAGATTTCCAGCAGCCGCAGTTCTTTGCATACGTTTTCACCTAATGCTCGGTATGGTTACTTGCACAGAGTCACAGGAACAAATCCTGGCAGATCACACACACATCTATAAATGTCTGAAAAATCCGCTAATCATTCAGTTCCTGTCAGTTTCTCCTTTCCCACCATCTCCAGTTCTGCATTAGTGGCGCTGCTTCTGATGGTTGGAATAGGATTTTAAGGATCCTTTTTATTCTCACAATATACTCATTCATCTTTGTTTTGAATTTACAATAGCATCCCATGCCCGTCTGTCACAGTTCAGTGGATCTCTCAGTGAGACCCAGAGTGATTCTCTATTGCCTCCTGCTGTACTTCAGGATAAACAATCCCAGCTGATTGTAACTGAAGTACTGAGGATAAGAAAATCCTTTGATATTTTCCCATCTAATACTCTCTGCACAAGTTGGAAACTAACAGGTGAAAAAGTACAAGGATACAGCTCCTCCATTTCTGTTCAGATGTTGTACAAAAGCATCCGTCGGCTCTTTGCCTGTGGGATAAGTCGTCTGATTTCGATGCAAATAAATGCATTTAGTGAGACGTTACCTGGCTTATGATAACTATTTATTTTAATTCAGAATACATTCTTTGCAATGTTATTTTGGAAAATCTTCCTTTCAATGATCTAGAATTCATGCATTCCAACAAAAATGCATACAACTCAATCTTCAAAACACTTCTTACAGCCCAGTTATTTTTATAACTGCAGTGCAATTGTATTTATTATCTTAACATTTCTATATTACATCCGAAAATTTTAAATGCTATTGCCTGTAATTGTTGCACGCCAAGGATGCAGTTTCTGTATTTTGCTGTTGCATTCATTTTCAGTTCTAAATATAATGGATATTCTAACCAGGAGGAGGAATCCAAGCGGGATTACCCCCTTCCTAACACAGGGGCACAAAAGCGAATTTCACCGCTCCAAATGCTGACTGATCCCGGGACACGAAGGCTTCCTGAGAGGTTCTGGTCCTTTGTGTCCCTGTTACCTCGGGCGGTGTATTTGTCTGCTGGGCTAAAGGTAGATTTCTCTTTTAATCTCTCATTGATCAAACATCTCTTAATTTCCTGTTGTATTTAACCGCATTTCATTGATTAATTCCACAATGTATTCCCAATTATTCTTACAAGAACCCTGTATTCAGCTCCACAGGTTATAGAATTTGATTATATCATTGAATGTCGCTCATGAGTTTCAGATTTCACCCCGAATTCCATCAAACTGTTGCTCTTGCTCCGGCCTGATGTATAATTTCCCTGTTCATTTCCCTTCCTCACAGTGAACTTAGTGACGATTGTGATCCTGTCTCGGGGAAAGTGCGGTCTCTCCAATTGTGTCACTCGTTACCTGGTGGCCATGGCAGTGGCGGATCTACTGGTCGTTATCCTCGACCTGATTTTCAGGCAGATACTGTTTGTTTATTGGAGACAGCTTTATTTTGTTCATTCCATCCGCGTGTGTAATATCCACGCCGTCCTGCTTTATGCAGCCACAGACTGTTCTGTCTGGTTCACCATCACTTTCACCTTTGATCGATTTGTGGCCATTTGCTGCCAGAAGCTGAAAACTAAATATTGCACCGAGAAAACAGCGGCTGTGGTTCTGGGAACAGTGACTGTGCTGAGCTGTTTAAAGGATATCACCTGGTATTTTATGTTCACAGGTTGGTATACAATTGACAAAGCAGCCCTGTTTTGTGATGTAACACGCGATGTTCTGTATTCACCGGTCTGGGGAGCAATTGAGCTCCTTCATTATATTCTCACCCCAGGGGTCCCATTTGTTGTGATTTTGCTGCTCAATGCTTTTACCGTCAGACACATTTTAGTGTCCAGCAGAGCCCGCAGGAGACTCCGGGGTCCCAGGAGTGAGGAGAGTCCCAGAGACCCAGAGATGGAGAGCCGCAGGAAATCCATGATTTTACTGCTTGTTATCTCGGGCAATTTCATCCTGTTATGGGCAGTGTTTATGGTGTATTATATCTATTTGCGGATGTGTTGGTTGGGGTATCAGTCTGTATATCTACCTTATTATGTAATAGAAATAGGATTGATGTTGCAGCTGCTGAGTTGCTGCACAAACACTGGGATTTATGCCGTGACCCAGACTAAGTTCAGAGAGCAGTTGAAGAATGTGGGGAAATATCCCTTTGCTCTAATTGTGAAACTCATTAAAAGCTGAGAAGAAGCGGAGAATTTGCTGCCTCTGAGCTTCCTGGTCCTGATATTGTGTTGAGCCGCTCTGCCCCGGGCTGGACCGCCCGCGGGGCCGGTGATCGGGGTGAATATTAACACGTTCCCTGACACACTCTCTACACTGAGCTCCCTGTGAGGATGGCGGCCATCTCTCAGGCCCCTCTGGAAAGGCACCAGTGCCCTAGACAAAGATTGCCGCTCCTAACGCGCCGCCTGAAGCAGCGCAACTCCGACCCGCAATAAGATGGCGGCCGCTGTGCCCGAGACAAAGATGGCGGCACCGCTCATTGAGCAAAGTCGCGGGACGCGACCGCGCCCAGCAGAAAGATGGCGGCTCTGCGGCCCCGCACAAAGATGGTGGCTACGGCGCCCCGCTCAAAGATGGTGGCTTTGGCGCCCCGCTCAAAGATGGCGGCTCTGGCGCCCCGCTCAAAGATGGCGGCTCTGGCGCCCCGCTCAAAGATGGCGGCTCTGGCGTCCGTCACAAAGATGGCGGCTGTGACTCGGGAAATTCCCTGGCGGCGGGAGTCGAGCGTTCAGACGGAAGCAGCATCGAGAGGCCCGGTTACCGTGAGAGCGGGCGGCGAGGGGCGCGACTCCCGGCCCGGCCCGCAGCAGACCGAGCCCGGGGAGAAGGAGGCCCGGCAGCAGGACTTTATGAATCATTATAACACTTTATAATGCTTTAAAATCATTACAACACTTTACAGATCTTTATAACCCTTTAGAAATCATTATGACCATTAATAAAACAGGATGACTCTTTTAAAATTATTATGACCATTAATAAATCATTTTATAATTAATTTTTTGTATGTGAACGTCGCTGGAAAGGCCAGCAGTTATTGTCCATCCCTAATTGACCTTGAGAAGGTGGTGGTGAGTCGCCTGAGAAAACTGAGTGGATTGCTAGGCTATTTCAGAGGGCAGTTAAGAGTCAACCACATTGCTGCGGGTCTGGAGTCACATTTCAGCCAGAATGGGTAAGGACAGCAGATATCCTTCCCCAAAGGACATTAGTGAACCAGATGGGTTTTTACGACAATCCGGTACTTTCATGGTCACCATTCCTGATACTAGCTTTTTATTCCAAATTTGTTTAATTAATTGAATTTAAATTCCCCAGCTGCTGGGATTTGAATTACCGGATCATTTGATCCAGGCATTTGGTTTAATAGTCCAGCAGCATAACCATTATGTTACCTCATCGTCAATGGGTCAAAGCCTGAAATTCCTCCCGTAACAGTATTCCGAGAGCACCTTGAATTTGTGTTGTATTCGGCAACTGATTAGCGACCTTCAATGACATAATCAAATAATATTAGTCGTGGAGTAGATGACAGGGCTTATTGAAAGAATAATCGATAATACATTGAGGAATCAATAAATGAAATGGAAATAAACACAACCTGAAAGTAACAGATGTTTGATCAAAGATAGACTAAGTGACAGATCTACCTTTAGCCCAGCAGACAAAAGCACCGCCCGAGGTACCAGGGACACAAAGGACCAGAACCTTTCAGGAAGCCTTCGTGTCCCGGGATCAGTCAGCATTTGGAGCGGTGCAATTCGCTTCTGTGCCCCTGTGTGAGGGAGGGGGAAATCCCGCTTGGATTCCTGCTCCTGGTTAGAGTATCTGTTATATTTAGACCTGAAAATGAATGCAACAGCAAAACACATAAACTAAAACCGCGTCATGCAATAGTTGCAGGAAATTTAATTTAACATAGACGGAGGTAATATGGAAATGGTAAGATAATAAATACAAGTGCACTGCAGTTATAATGATAATTGGGTAGTAATGAGTGTTTTCAAGATTTGAGTGTTATGCATTTTTGTTGAAATACAAAAACTGCAGCTTATTGAAAGGAAGATTTTCCAAATAACATTGTAAAGAATGGAATCTGAATTAAGCTAGTTATGATTCACCATCTCATGTCCCACTAAATGCATTTATTAGCATTGAATTCAGATGACATATCCAACAAGCAAATTCCCGCCGGATGCTTTTGTAAAGTATTTGAACACAAATGGAAGAGATTTATCCTTCTGCTTTTTCACCAGTTGTTTTCCAACGTGTGCAGAGAATATTTAGAAAAAATTATGAAAGGATTTGCTAATCCTCAGTACTTCAGTACTTGTGTACACTGGAGTACAGCAGGAGGCAATAGAGAATCACTCTGGGTCTCACTGAGAGAACCACTGAACTGTGACAGACAGGCATGGGATACAATTGTAAATTCAAAACAAAGATTGGAAAGTATTGAAATCTGGCTGAATAAACATTTTGTGAGACTGTAAATTATCCTTGTAATCCTTTTCTAACCATCAGAAGCAGCGCCACTAATGCCGAACTGGAGATGGTGGTAAAGGAGACACTGACTGGAACTGAATGATCAGCGGATATTGATAAAGAAAGGGAAAATGGAACATGAGCACAAACTAGCGAAACATATAAAAACGGATTGTAAAAGCTTCTATTGGTATGTGAAAAGGAAAAGACTGGAGAACGTAAATGTAGGTCCCTTACAGTCAGAGACGGGAGAATTTATAATGGGGAATGAGGAAATTTTTAGAGAAATTTAAAAAATACTTTGTTTCTATCTTCACGCAGGAAGACTCAAAACATCTTTCAAAGCCCTAGGATGTAGGTCATCCGGTCCTTGGGATTTATCGACTTTTAGTCCCGTTAATTTTACTAGAACTGTTTTTTTACTAATAATAATTTCTTTAAGTTCCTCATTTTCGCCACACCCTTGGTTTTCTCGTATTTCTGGGAGGTGTTTTGTGTCTTCCTCCGTGAAGATAGAAAGAAAGTATTTTTTAAATTTCTCTGACAATTTCCTCATTCCCCATTATAAATTCTCCCGTCTCTGACTGTAAGGGACCTGTATTTACCTTCGCCAGTCTTTTCCTTTTCACATACCAATAGAAGCTTTTAGAATCCGTTTTTATATTTTTCGCTAGTTTGTGCTCATGTTCCATTTTCCCTTTCTTTATCAATTTCTTGGACCCCCTTTTCTGATTTCCACAAAATCTTAATCCTCAGGCTGACAGCTTTTTCTGGCAACTTTATAAGCTTCCTCCTTTGAATTAATACTAGCTTGAATTTCTTTTCTTAGCCATGGTTGGATCAATTTTCCATTTGGGTTTTTATGCCCTAGATGAATATATGTTTGTTGCAAATGCTGCATTATTTCCTTCAATGTTAGCCATTGTATGCCCACCTTCATACCTTTTAGTGTAGTCTCCCAATCTGCAATGGCCAACTTGTCCCTCATACCCTTGTAGTTTACTCTGTTTAGATTGAAGACCTTCTTATAATTCTATAAACCATGTTACACTGTAATATGTTCTTGTTATTTACCGTGCGATATTCAGCTATTACTGGTATTCTGTGATTCAAATTTTTGCATCTTTGTTAACGCATGGGTTGTAGTATCAAAATACTGGCCCATCCTCGCTACTGTTGGTGTTCCTGGTAAGCTTCTCATTCCAGCTATTAATTCTGTACATCATGTTTAACTGTATTTCTCTCCTTGTCATTCGCCATTCATTCCGCGCTGTTTGCTATTGATTCTGAAGGTGATACGGTGTTATGAAGATTAAAATTTTCTATATTCAACTCAGGCAAAGATATTGGACGGGACTCTGTATTTAACCAATTTCGGTCTGTTGCCTCCAATGAACATTTGTCAAAGGTCAGCTTAATATTTTCCTGGATTAGTAGACTTGTCACCTAAGGGCGAATGGTCATCGACCTGAAACGTTAACTCTGTTTCTATCTCCACAGATACTGCCTGACCTGTTGAGCATTTCCTGCAGTTTCTGTTTTTATTTCAGATTTCCAGTACCTGCAGTATATTTTGTTTACACCAAATGCTTGGAATGGTTACTTAAACAGAGTCACAGGAACACATCCTGTCAGATCACACACACATCTTGAAATGTCTGAAATATCCGCTAATCATTCAGTTCCAGTCAGTGTCTCCTTTACCACCATCTCCAGTTCCGCATTCGTGGCGCTGCTTCTGATGGTTAGAAAAAGATTACAAGGATAATTTACAGTCTCACAAAATGTTCATTCAGTCAGATTTCAATACTTTCCAATCTTTGTTTTGAATTTACAATTGTATCCCATGCCCGTCTGTCACAGTTCAGTGGATCTCTGTGAGACGCAGAGTGATTGTCCATTGCCTCCTGCTGTGCTCCAGGATACACAAGTACTGAAGTACTGAGGATTAGCAAATCATTTGATAATTTTTTTTAAATATTCTCTGCACACGTTGGAAAACAACTGGTGAAAAAGCAGAAGGATAAATCTCTTCCATTCGTGTTCAAATACTTTACAGAAGTATCCGGCGGGAATTTGCCTGTTGGATAAGTCATCTGAATTCAATGCTAATAAATGCATTTAGTGGGACATGAGATGGTCAATGATAACTAGTTTAATTCAGAGTCCATTCTTTACAATGTTATTTGCAAAATCTTCCTTTCAATAAGCTACATTTTTTGTATTTCAACAAAAATGCAGAACACTCAAACCTTCAAAACACTCCTTACTACCTAGTTATCTTTATAACTGTAGTGCGCTTGTAATTATTATCTTACCATTTCCATATTACCTCCGTATATGTTAAATACAATTGCCTGTAATTATTGCATGACACGGTTGCAGTTTCTGTATTTTGCTGTTGAATTCATTTTCAGATCTAAATATAACAGATACTATATCCAGGAGCAGAAATCCAAGCGGGATTTCCCCCTCCCTCACACAGGGGCACAGAAGCGAATTGCACCGCTCCAAATGCTGACTGATCCCGGGACACGAAGGCTTCCTGAGAGGTTCTGGTCCTTTGTGTACCTGGTACCTCGGGCGGTGCTTTTGTCTGCTGGGCTAAAGGTAGATCTATCATTTAGTTTATCTTTGATCAAACATCTGTTACTTTCACGTTGTGTTTATTTCCATTTCATTTATTGATTCCACAATGTATTATCGATTATTCTTTCAATAAGCACTGTAATCAGCTTCACGAATAATATTATTTGATTATATGATTGAATGTCGCTAATCAGTTGCCGAATACAACACAAATTCCATCAAACTGCTGTTTTTGCTCCCAGCCAGATGTATAATTTCCCTGTTTACTCCCCTTCCTCACAGTTAACTTAGTGATGATTGTGATCCTTTCTCAGGGAAAGTGCGATCTCTCCAATTGTGCCACTCGCTACCAGGTGGCCATGGCAGCGTCGGATCTACTGGTCGTTATCCTCGACCTGATATTGAGGCAGATTCCGATTGTTTATTGGAGACAGTTTTATATCGTGCGGTCCATCCACGTGTGTAATATCCACGCCATCCTGCTTTATGCAGCCACAGACTGTTCTGTCTGGTTCAACGTCACTTTCAACTATGATCGATTTGTGGCCATTTGTTGCCAGAAGCGGAAAACTAAATGGCCCAGAAATTCCGATCGCAGGCCTTCTGCGGGCGGATGGCTGCGATCTGGAAAAATCTGCGCCAAGACCGGAGGGCTCCCGGGAAGCGCAGAGTTCCGCTGCTGGGCCTCTCCAAACTGGCGCAGGGCCCACATATCCCAGCGGCACTGGCGGTTCGCAGCGTTCCTGGGATCACGTGGGCCATGGGGAGCCAATCCGAGAAGGGAATCTCCCTTCCTGCATTTGACAGGAAGACCTGTCAATAATATGAATGGCGATCACCCCAAAAACATAGTAAAACATGAAATAAATTTACAAAAAAACATCACATTTTTAAAATGACTTTAAATTACAATAAATTAAGTATTTTAAAAACATTTTTTTTTGAGTAATTAAAGTTTTTAACGGGGCTAAAAATAAACTTACCTTTCTTAAAAGTATTTTTAAATGTTAAATCAGTGGAAATTATTTTTTTTTACTTTTTTACACCGCAAAAGTTGGCACTGGAACAGCGATATATTTGAAGAGTACGGTAGCAAAGAACGAAAGGAAGAAAAAAAGAATAACGTAAATATCGGTTATTAGCAAAAATTAATGTTTCAAAAAGTCCCTTACGGTGAAACAAGATAATCAGACCCAGTAACAGATACATATTTTACTTGAAGCTTTTCTCTAAATAACTGAATGGAGCGAGAACAAGTGAGTTGTGTCTCGTGAGGAGCCTTCCCGCTCTTTTCAAACGATTGAGGGGAAAAGGAAGAGCGTAAGGAAGTGATGCAGGGTTGGATACGTCCATTCCTCGAGCGAACCAATCAGAATCCACTCCCCTGCTCTTTTCCCATATCACTGCAGTTTTTCCTCCTTCAAGTATGTATCTAATTCCCTGTTGAAGGCTACTATTGAATCTGTATCCACCTCCCCATCATGCAGTGCATTCCAAATGCTAACCACCCTCTGCGTATAATGGTTTTTGGATCAAGTCGCCTCTGGTTCTTTTGCAAATCACTATACAACTGTGCCCTCTGTTTATCGGCCCTACAGCCATTGGAAACAGTTCACCTTTATGTAGTCTGTGTAAACCCTTCAGCGTTTTAAACAGCTGTACATTCCCAAATAACCACATCTGGATTTCCAATGAGCCGATTCTGGACTCCCAATAAGCTACATGATTGTAAAAATCTCTCCATGAAGGTATCTTTTGTGAAACAAAGTGTGAACAATCGCTGTTTAGTTACTCTATCATTCTATCTATCTATATATTATTAGAACAAGTTGGGGGTTGGTGTCAGAGACGGGCGGGTTTTTGTCGCACGGTTCAGTCTGAGTGTGTCTCTGAGCATCACTGCAGGCGCAGAAATAACGGCCGCACCATCGATATCTTCGGATCGAAGGAGTTATCTGCAGTTTTCGTGGCCCAAAATCGCTCCGTGATCCCGTCCGACCTGCTCGGGTCAGCTTCATGCTCCGCCTGCAGGATGTGCTGGAGTCCCAGGCCCGGGGGCTGACGATACCAGTACATGTAAGGATCAGTCCCGCGCTGGGTGCACGGGATAGTCACAGACTCGCCCTCTCTCACCGACACTAACGTCGGGACGGCACCATCTTCTGAGACCCGCCAACACCTCGAAACAAAACTGGAATGAATAGCAAAGAGAGACAGTTATTTCCCAAGAAATAAGACACACTGACCTGTTCAATTATTAGCTGTTCCGTGACTGCTATTCAAATGACCCTCCCTCACTTTCCTTTGATTTAAATCGATATATTTCCTGTATTTTTCACTGAAATCTAATTGAACCGATTAAAGGAGTGGATAATGCGGATAGAGAGAAACTATTTCCTTTGCTAGCGGAGGGTCCAGGACAAGGGGAGCACAACCATATAAATGGAGGGAAGCCTTTCAGTGGTGATGTCATGAAGCAATTCTTCACAAAATGGGTAGTGGAAATCTGGAACTCTCTCCCCTGGAAAGCTGTTGAGGCTGGGGGTCAATTGAAAATTTCAAAACTGAGATGGAAAGATTTTTTTAGGTGATGGTATGAAAGGTGATGCGATCAAGGAGGGGAGATGGAGTTAAGATACAGATGAGCCGTGATCTAATTGAATGTCTCGAGGGCCTGAATGGCGTCCTCCTGTTCCTATGTTCCTTAACATAAACATTCGATCTGCTCTATCGCGGGACATCCTGCTTTTAGTCGATTTGGTAAAACCAGAATTATATTCTAAACCCCCAGGCGCTTGTAGTTATTTGGGAGCCCGTTTTTTTAGCGGAGCTCTCTTTGTATAAGGGGCAATTGTCAGGGATTGACGTGGAAAAATCACACACTGGTTTAAACAATACAGGAATAACCCTGTTCTCTATATGTCCATCCCGACTGTATTTAACACAATTTGTCTTCTTTATTTTTCACTGAACAGATACAGTCAATTTATTTCTCAACGCTGTTCTCTCATTAACTTTCTTGCTTCCTATCTTTCTTTCTTACTTTCTCTCTTTTTTCTTTCTTTTGTCTTTCCTTCTTTCTTTCTCCTTTTCCTTCTTTCTTTCTTTCTCTAATTTTTGAACAATTGTTATATAGGATTTTAATACATTCCTGCACCAGACCCAAAGGCCTCCTATAGGACACCGGCCTATCGCTTTAATTTCCCGCCAATAGGAACAGAGGCAACGTGCAGGACAGGAGGCAAGTCTGCATGGTCGGGGAGAGAGGGTCTGAGAGCGGGAACCCACGGCCAATAAGCTTCCCAGCGACAGGAGCTATGAGAATGTTGTTTGCAAGGCCAGACTGGCGCGTGGAAAACGCACGATCTCCATCATTCAGAAGGAAACACTGGATATACAATGCCCCGCCCCTCACTCTCTGATTGACAGCCCTGCCGCGCCCTCCCTGATTGACAGACATGCCCCGCCCTCTCCGAGTGACAGCACCGCCCCTCCCCTCTCTGATTCCACAGGGAGTGGTTGAAGCGAATCGCATGGATGCATTTAAGGGGAAGCAAGTCAAGCATATGAGGGAAAGGAAATTGAGGGTTATTCTGATATATTTAGATGAGGAAAGACGGGAGGAGGCTCGTGAGGAACATTAACGCCGACATGGACTGGTTGGGCCAAATGGTCTTTTTCTGTGCCATATATCCTATGTAATCCTATGTAATGATTCACAGCTCCACCACTCCCCTCTCTGATTGACAGCACCGCCCGTCCACTCTCTGATTGACATCACCACCCCTCCCCTCTCTGACAACTCATCACCCCCTCTCACTAACAGCTCCATCACTCCCTCTCTGATAGAAAGCTCCGCCCCTCCGCTCTGTGATTGACAGCTCCACCCTTCACTCTCTAATTGACATCCCGCCGCGCCCTCTATGAATGACAGCTCCGTCAAGCCCTCTCTGATTGAAAGCCCCGCCGCTCCCGTCTCTGATTGAGAGCCCTGCAACGCGCACTCTGATTCGCAGCCCTGACTCTCTCTCCTCGATTGACAGTCCCACCCATCTCTCTCACCCTCTCTCTATCCCTCTTCTTCACTCTATCCCGGTCTATCTATCATTAGAACTGGTAAGGCGGTAGTGTCTGAGACGGGCGGGTTTTTGTAGCACGGTTCAGTCTGAGTGTATCTCTGTGCATCACTGCAGGCGCAGAAATACCGCGCCGTGTCGTTCGGCCGCACCATCGAGATCTTCAGATCGAAGGAGTTATCTGCAGTTTTTTTGGCCCAAAATCGCTCCGTGATCCCGTCCGAACTGCTCGGATCATCTTCATACACCG
Organism: Squalus acanthias; assembly: GCA_030390025.1. Lineage (NCBI taxonomy): Eukaryota > Metazoa > Chordata > Chondrichthyes > Squaliformes > Squalidae > Squalus > Squalus acanthias. The sequence continues at coordinate 124,527 of JASTWF010000048.1, read as the reverse complement.
CTTGCAGAAGGTTCTGGAGACCCTGGCCCGGCAGCTGACGGTACCAGTACATGTTAGAATCAGTCCCGCGTTGGGTACACGGGATAGTCACAGACTCGCCCTCTCTCACCGACACATACTCCCGGGACTGCACTATCTTCTGAGATCCGCCAACACCTCGAATCAAAACGGGAAAGAACAGCAAAGAGAGACAGTTATTTCCCCAGAAATAAGACACATTAACCTGTTTAATTATTAGCTGTTCCGTGATTGATAATCCCCTTTCTCTCACACTCTTCCTTTTCGTTTCAAACGAAGTATTTTCTGTATTTTCAATTAAATGTAATTGTGATCAAATGATTAGATAGACTAGATAGGGAGAAATGATTTCCTCTATCTACCCTATCACCCCCTGTTCCTATGCTCCTTAACAGAACAGTCTACTCTCTCTACCGCGCGACATTCTGGTTTTAGTCGAGTTGGCAAACCCAGATTAATATTCTAAATCGGCAGACACTTGTACTTAGACAGGAGCCAGTAGCTTTCGTGGAGCTCTCCTTGTAATATGGATTGGCGTGGAAATGTCACTCACTGGTTCAACTATTAAAGAACTAACCCTGTTAACTATATATCCATCCCGCCCTTATTTAACACAATTTATCTCCTTTATGTGTCACTAAACAGATATAGTCTACTTGCTACAACAACCTTGTTCTCTTCCTTTCCTTCTTTCTTTCTTTCGTTTTTTTCTTTCTGTCTTTCTTCTTTCTTTCTGTCTTTCTTTCCATTTATCTCATCCTTCTATCTTTCTATCTTTCTTTTTATCTCATTCTTTCTTTCTTTCTCTTTTTGATTAAAACTTGTTTTGTAGGCTCTTTAATACATTACTACTCCAAAAGCTAAAGCCCTCTATGTGACACCGAGCTCTCGCGCTACTTACCCGCCAATAGGAACAGCAGCAACGGACAGCACAGGAGGCAAGTCCGCATGTTCCGGGACAGAGGGTCTCAGACCGGGAGCCCCTCGACCCAAAAAGCTGCCCAGAGACTGGAGCACTAAGACTGCTGTGTGCAAGGCCTGAACTGGCGCGTGTAAACGGCAACGGTCTCTATTTCAAAAAAGACTGAAGGGACAATGCCCCGCCACTCTCTCTATGATTGTCAATCCCGCCACGCCCCTTTATCACTGACGGAATCAACCCTCACTCGATGATTGACAGCCCCGTCCGCCCTCTCTGTTTGACGGCCCCATCATACCTCTCTGATTGACAGCCCCTCCCCACCGACTCCAATGAACAGCCCGGCCCCTCCCTCTCTGATTGGCAGTAAGTAGAACAGATGGGAACCGGGATTTGCAAAAGGGATTCAGAGATTAAGTGAGCGGGCAAAACAGTGCAAGAAGTAATTTAACGTGGGGAAGTGCTAGGCCATCCACTTGGGACCTAAGAAATATAGATCAGAGTATTTTCTAAATGGTTTTAAACTGGGATTTGCGGAGAAACAAAGGGATTTAAGTGACCAGGTAAAAAAATTCACTAAATGCTGGTAGATTGGGGGAAAATAAATCAAAAAGGCTAAAGGGATGTTGTCCTTTATCTCAAGGGGTCTGGAATACAAACGGCAGGAAGTTATTCTTCTGTCCTATAGAGAATTGGTCAGACCCCATCTGGAGAACTGAGTTCAATTCTGGTAACCGCACCTCAGGAAGGATATATTAGACTTGGAGGGGATGCAGCGCAGATTCACCAGACTGATACCCGGGACTGAGAGGGTTAAATTATGAGAAATGATTGCAAAACTTGACCTATATTACCTTGAGTATAGAAGATTCAGTGCTGAACTGATTGAGTTTTGTAAATGTTAAAATAAGTTGATAGGGTAGATAGAGAGAAACTATTTCCTCTGGTGGGGGAGTCCAGAACAGGGGGGAGTAACCTTAAAGTTAGAGTTAGGTCCTTCAGGCCTTGTGTGAAAAACTACCTCTTCACACAATGGTAGTGGAAATGTGTAACTCTCTCCTCCAAGAGTCTGTTGAAGGTGAGGGTCAATTGGAGCTTTTAAGACTGTTATTGATCGATATTTGTAGGGTAAGGTTATCAAGGTACATGCAGAAATTGCGGTTAGACAGAAGAAAGATACACATGACCCATGATCTAATTGGCTTGCAGAGCAGACTCGACAGCATGAATGTCCTCCTCTTGTTCCTATGTAACAGACTCGAGGGGCTGAATGTCCTCCTCTTGTTACTATGTAACAGACGAGAGGGGCTGAATGGGCTCCTCCTGTTATTGTGTAAGAGGCTCGTGTGGCTTAATGGGCCTTCTCCTGTACCTGCGTATACGGTCTCGAGGATGCTTATTGATCTTGACCTGTTCCTATGTATCAGGCTCAAGGGGACTGAATGACCTCCTTCTATTCCATATTAAACCATATTACAAGCAACCGTGTGTTTGATGGTCCTAGAGCGCCCTCTTCAGTCTCTGTGGAGAAAGAAAACACAGTGTCAGTGTGTAAAAGCTTCACAGTCTTTTTACTTTATTTCCTTTTTTCTATCTTTCTTTCTTCCTTTCTTTCTGTGTATCTTTCTTCCTTTCTTTCTGGGTATCCTTGTTCCTTTTTTCCTTCTTTCCAGAATTTTTTTTTCTTTATATCATTCTTTCGTTCTGTCTTTCTTTCTTTTTTCGTTCTCCCTCTCTTTCTTTCCTTCTTTATTTCTATCTTCCTTTTGTTCTATCGTTCTTCACTATGTTTAACTTATCTTTCATTGCAGCTTCTCCAGTGTCCTTTTTAATCTACTTTCTCGCTTTATTCCAGTCCGTCTGTTATTCTTGCCAAGAACACGTTCGCTCTGCAAGATAAAACCAACAGGACGAGGCACCGCGCTGTTTCATCATCACCAGATGTTTCCAGCTGCCTTTGGGGTTTTTGTTGAGCTCCTCCATCTCTCTGAGTCACTGTGAAGACTCCAGGCGCAGTAATACACGGCCGAGTGATTCGACTGCAGGCTGGAGGACTTCAGGTTGAACTCGTTGCCATTCGGTCGCTCGGCGGTAAAACCGTCCATCGTCCCCTCTGGATCCACGTGATTGTTACTCATGGAGTAAAACATCAACTGCGGCCCCTTCCCCGGGTCCTGTCTGTACCAGGACATGGTACCGCTATTGGCACCCACCACGTCGCACTTTAGTTCCACTCCCTCCCCAGGAATATTGGAGAGAGCGGCGGGAGTCTGGCGGACCGTCTCTGAGTTCACGTCTGGGAAAGAGACGGGGAGAGGAGGTCAGTAAACAGGAGCCTTCTGGTTTGTGGAGGAAGAAAGAAGTAAAGAGCGAGAGAAAGAGAGAATGAAGGAAACAATGAAGGAAAGAAAGAAAGATTAAAGAAAGGTTATTAACAAAGATTATTGTCTGAAAAAATCATTTACATTGAAATACGATCATGAGACTCAGTAACAGATACATCTTTTACTTCAAAATGTTATTTTAAAAATGAAATCAGCAAAAACAAGAGCGTTGAATCTTGTGAGGATCCAACCCGCCCTTTTCAAATCATTGACGAGCGGAAAGAAGTGATGCAGGCCCCTCCCTCTCTGATTGACAGCACCGCTCCTCCACTCCCAGGCTGATTCACAGCCCCACCCCTTCCCACGCTGATTGACAGACCCGCCCCCTCACTCTCTGAAACATCGTCCCGCCCCTCCCACTCTAATTGACAGTCCAGCCCCTCCCTCTCTGTTTGGCAGTAGGCAGAGCAGACGGGAGCAGGAAGTTGCAAGGTTGACCAAAACAACTTACGTGGATGAGAAGAAACTGCGGCAGGTTGAGTTTAACGTGGAACGTGGGCAAGTATGAGGTCATCCACTGGGGGCCTGAGGAAGAAACATCAGAGTATTTTCTAACTAATGAGAAGCTGGAAACTGTCGAGGAGCAAAGACATTTTGTTGGCCAGGTACACAAATCACTAAAAGCCAGGAGACAGGGGCAAAAAAGAATCAAACTGCTTCATGGAATGTTGGCCTTTATGTCAAGGAGGCTGGAATACAAAAGGGAGGAATTTGTGCTTCAGTTGGACAGAGCCCTGGTCAGACTCCATCTGGCAAACTAGGTTCAGTTCTGGGGACCGCACCTCAGGAAGGATGTTTTGTCCTTGGAGGGAGGACAAGGCATGTTTCACCAGAATGATACCAGGGCTTAGAGGGTTAAATTATGAAGACAGGTTGTACAGATTAGGCTTGTACACCCTTGAGTATAGAGGATTGAGGGGTGAACTGATTCAGTCTTTTAATGTTAAAAGGAGTTGATAGGGAAGATAGAATGAAAGTATGTCCACTGGTGGCGGAGTCTAGAAAAACGGGGCATAACTTTACAGTGAGAGCTAAGCCTTTCTGGCGTTAGGGCAGGAAGCACTTCTTCACACAAAGGGCAGAAATAATCTTCAACTCTCTGCCCGAAAACGATGCGCGTGCTGGCTGTCAATTGAAGATTTCTAGACCGAGATTCACAGATTTTTTCTTGGGTAAGTAGATCAAGAGATAGGGAGCAAAAGCGGCTCGATGGATTTAAGATAAGTTCCAGCTATGACCAAATCAAATGGCGCGGCAGGCTTGAAGAGCTGAATGGCCTCCTCCTGTTCCTGTGTTCCTATTAAACCTTGTTCCAGGCACTGATGTCTTTCATGGCTCTAGAGCGCCCTCTGCTGTCCTTTTGGAGAAACAGAGCGTCAGTCGACCAAAACCCACCCGTGTGTTTACTTTCTTTCTTTCTGTCTTTCTTTCTCTATCGTTTTTTCCCTTCCCATTATATCGTTCTTTCCTTCTTTACTTTAATCTTTATTTCCCTCTTTCTTTCTTTTTTCATACCTTCTTTTCTTTCTTTTTGCATTGATTATTTTCATTTGTTTTGCTCAGAGGGAACTTCACCTACCATTTAAAGCCATTGACCTCGGATGACTGAATGTCCTCAACACTTCAGACAGGACAGGTTGATGTTGCGCTCGATCAGCATGATCTTCTATTCCTTTCACCCCCCATGTGCTTATCTAGCTACCCCTTAACTGCAACTATATTATTCGTCTCAACTACTCCCTGTGGTAGCGAGTTCAACATTCTCGCCATTCTCTGGGTAAAGTGTTTTCTCCTGAGTTCCCTATTTGGACGTATTAGTGACTATCTTATATTTATGACCACGAGCATGGTCTTCCTCACAAGTGGAAATATCTTCCCTACATTTATCCTATCGAACACCTTTCATAATTTTCGCTATCAGCTCACGCCTCAGTCTTCTCGTTTCTAGAGAAAGCAGCCTTCCCCGGGTATTGCCTGTGCCAGAACATGTTATGGTTACTGACAGATTTCACATAGCATTTCAGTTCCACACGCTCCCGGGGTAATTTGGAGACTGCGGCGGGAGTCTGGCGGATAATCTGCGATCTCACATCCAGGAAAGAGACGGGGAGAGGAGGAGGTCAGTAGACAGGGTCATTCGGGCAATGGGGAATGGGAGCAAGAGCGAAAGACAGAAAGAGAGATAGAAAAAAGGAAGAAAGAAAGTAAATTGAGGTTGTTAACAATAATTACTGTTTGAAAATTTCTCTTCAGGTGGAACAAGTTCAGCGGACCCAGTAACAGATAGATATTTTATTTTCATGTTTAATTCTAATGAGGGAAGGAGCGAGAGCAGGAGCATTGAGTGTTGCGAGGAGGCAAAGCGATCTTTTCAAATCTTTGAGAAAAATATGAAGAGCATAAGGAACCAATAGAAGGACGGATACACCCTCTTTCTCCAGTTCAAACAATCGGAATCGACGTGTTTGCTAATGTCTCCCCCTTTCTCTCTCTGTCTCTTAATCTCTCTCTCTCTCTTTCTCTCTCGCTGTTCATCCGGCTCTCTCTCTGCCTCTCTCACTTTCTGGCTGTGTATGTTTCTGTCTCTCTCGCTTTATGTCTCTCTGCACATGTGTTTCTCTCTCTATGTCTGTGTATGTGTGTGTCTCCCTCTTGTCTCTCTGTCTCTCTCTCTGTCTCACTCTCTCTCCTGTCTCTCGCTCCCTGCCTCTCTTTCTCTCTGTCTCTCTTTCACTCGCTTTCTCTCTCTGTGTCTCTCTCTGTCCACTTTCTGTCTCTCTCTTTCCTCTCTCTGTCTCTGCGTTTCACTTGCACTCGCTTTCTCTCTCTCTCTATCTCTCTCTCTTTCCCCTCTCTGTCTCTGTGTCTCCCTTTCACTCGCTATGTATCACTCTCTGTCTCTCTTTCGCCTCTCTTTCACTCGCTTTCTCTCCCTCTTTGTCTCTCTCTTTCCTCTCTGTCTCTGTCGCTGTCTCTCTCTCTTTTTGTCTCTGTCTCTCTCACTCCCTCACTCACTAACTCTCTCTCTCTCTCTCTCTCGCGTTCTCTCTCTATTAAATCAAACTGCATTCAAATGTAAACGTGCGCTGATCAAAGCAAATCTCCAGTTTCAGACAGTGGAGCAGGAGTGAGAGATACGCGGTCCCACAGCCCCGCACTTCCATCCCCCTCCACTCCTCCTGATTCAATCACAAGCGCACGGATTGGTTACTTGTTGCGGGGCGTGGATGACGTATGATGTCAGACTACACGCCTCACCATCTTGTCCCCAGTCATTTAATGCGGGGAGGGCAGAGGAGGGAATAGGGGATGCGAGGGCCGGGAGACGAAGGAGTTGGAGAGAGGAGAGGCGGGGAAGGAATGAAGTAGAAATCAAACACTGAACTAATATCTAGTGCTGTCACCTGGTGGTGGAAAATGAGCAGTGAAAAGGTTTTTGTAGCGGGGGAGCCGCTTTCTCAAACGCTGTGCGGTACTACAAGCACAGTAATAGACAGCGGTGTGAGACGGAGAGGCGGCGCTCAGTTCCAAAGTAAACAGCGTATTGCTGCTTCTTTCGGCCTTAAAAGTCTCGGTCGTGTATTTCGTAACAGCTCCTGCTCCAACAGAATAGAAAAGAGCTTCTAATGCCTGGTCGGGTTTTCGTCTGTACCAGTACATTTCGTTATAGCCAGTATTAGTCAGCGTGCATGTGAGCGTGGTCGACTCTCCTGCTCCAATCGATAGGACAGAAGGCGACTGCTCCACGTACGAGGCGAGTATTCCTGTCGAATGCAACATCGATTAGTTTCTTATTTTTGCCAATAATTTATTTGAGCACGGACTACAGAGAAAAATATCTTCAATTCATAAAGCGCCACTCACGACCTCAGAAAGTCACAAAGCTCTTTACAATCAATGAAGTACTGATTAAAGTGCAGTCATTGTTGTAATGAAGGAAACGAGAAAGCCAATTTGAGCACAGCAAGCTCCCACATACTGCTTTGAAATAAATGACCAGTAAATCTGTTTTTTTGGTGTATGTTGTGGGATTAATGTTGGCCCAGGTCACCGGCGACAACTTCGCTGCTCTTCTTCCAATAGTGCAATGGGATCATGTACGTCCACCTGAGAGGGCAGCTCAGTTTAACACCTTATCTGAAAAACGGCATCTCCGATAGTGCAGCACTCCCTCAGTGCTGGTCTCGTGATTGCCAGCATAGATTTTGTGCTCAAGTCTCAGGAGTAAGACTCCAACCCAAATCCTCTGATTCAAAGGCAAGATTTGAACCAGCTGAACAACAGCTGGCATTATAATACATTATTCTACAAAGAACTCTGCATAAGTTTGTTACTTTGACTTACGTGGGATCAGTGCCACCATCAACGTTAGATAATGAGCTTCATGAAACATGATATATTCATTCGACAATGGCACACTGTGCGAACTAGTGCAGTTAAATACCACGTTTAAAGGCAGTTTGTCGATTGGATCTGATTAAATACGAAGCATCCGGTTGTAATTGTCACTCTTGCGTCACTTCCTGTGCAAGCCACGCCCCATCCCATTCCTTCGCTAGTTTTGTAACTTCATAGAACCGTGCAGCACAGAACGTTAAGGAACGGACAAATAGAGGTGTTAAATATTACCAATGGTTTCGATAGAGTTGATAGGGAGAATCTAAATCCACTGGCAGGAGGGTCGTTAACCAGAGGGCACAGATTTAAGATAATAGGCAAAACGATCAGCGGGGAGATGAGGAGACGTACATTTTATTGCAGAGAGTTGTCATGATCTGGAATGCATTGCCTGAAATGGCGATGGAAGCAGATTCAATAATAACATCTTCAAGGGAATTGGATATAAACTTGATATGGAAGAAACAGGACTATGGGGAAACAGCAGGGGAGTGGGACTAAATTGATAATCGGGATCAAAACTTAGGGTCCTTATAAGATATACACTAATTCATGCAAGAGGGAATTCAGGAGTAACCTCTTTACCCAAAGTGTGATGAGGATCTGAAACTTGCTACCACATGGGGTGTTTGGGTCAAATAGCATCGTTGCATTTAAGGGGAAGCTAGATAAGTACATGAGAGAGAAAGGAATTGAAGGATGTGCTAATGGGTGTATTGAAGAGGGGTATGACGAAGCCGGTGGGGTTCAAATTGGATAGGTCTTTCAAAGAGCCGCATCAGACCAGACGGGCCGAATGGCCTCCTTCAGTGCTGTAGGATTCTATGATTCTTGGAAAAACGGAACGTTGCTGGGAAAAATGCTCTCCTGTTTCAGGCAGTGCATTTTTCAGTTCCGATGTGCTGAGCGAGAAATCAAGGGTTTAATTCTTTGCTGAGCTGAATTCGCAGATTCTATGAAAAACACATCAAAACGCCCCTAGAGTCTGATAGAGAAGCGGGTAAACGGTTCTCAACAGATTCTGAAACCGCCGTCATGCGGCAGGTGTCCCGGAAACAAACATATCTGAAGATGCATCTCGCCTTCGCAGAGTGTGAACCATCGGTGAGAAATGCAAGGGTTCTAACATTAACTATTTCCTAATTGTATGGGGTATTCTCCTTCGAGCAGAGACTGGAGAAGCTGGTGTTGTTCTGTCTGCAGCACGCAATCTGGTTGTTAAATGACGATAATATCTTAAAAGAAAGACATTCAGTAAGTTGATACATCAAATTTTAATTAATTAAAAGCAATTTGTAACCTATTCAAGTTAGTTAGATAGATAGATAGATCGAGAGATAGATAGATAGATAGATAGATAGATAGATAGATAGATAGATAGATAGATAGATAGATAGATAGATAGATAGATAGATAGATAGATAGATCGATCGATCGATCGATCGAAAGATAGATAGATAGATAGATAGATAGATAGATAGATAGATAGATAGATAGATAGATAGATAGATAGATAGATAGATAGATAGATAGATAGATAGATAGATAGATAGATAGATAGATAGATGGATAGATAGATAGATCGATAGATAGATAGATAGATAGATAGATAGATAGATAGATAGATAGATATAATTCTTCGCTCTCTCCCGGTCTATCTATCATTAGAACTAGTTGGGGGTTGGTGTCTGAGACGGGCGGGTTTTTGTAGCACGGTTCAATCTGAATGTGTTACTGTGCATCACCGCAGGCGCAGAAATACAGCGCCGTGTCGTTCGGCCGCACCATCGATATCTTCAGTTCGAAGGAGTTATCTGCAGTTTTCTTGGCCCAAAATCTCTCCGTGATCCCTTCCGACCTGTTCGGGTCACCTTCATTTACCGCAGACAAGAGGTCCTGGAGTCCTAGGCCCGGGACCTGACGGTACCAGTACATATAAGCATCACTGCCGCGTTGGGTACACGGGATAGTCACAGACTCGCCCTCTCTCACCGACACATACACCCGGGACTGTACTATCTTCTGAGACCCGCCAACACCTGGAAGGCAAATAGGACTGAACAGCAAAGAGAGACAGTTATTTCCCCAGAAATAAGACACAATAACATGTTTAATTATTGACTGTACTGAGACAGATTCTCCCCTTCCCCTCACACACTTGCTTTTCATTTCAGTCGATGTATTTCCTCTATTTTCACATGAACCTAATTGAGCTGACCAAAAGATTGTATAGGCTAGATAGGGAGAAATGATTTCCTCTGTCTACCCTATCACCCCCCTATTCCTATGCTCATTAACAGACACATTCTACCGGCTCCACCGCGCGACATTCTGGTTTTAGTCGATTTGGCAAAACAAGATTAATAGTCAACAGCCGCAGGCACTTGTAATTAGACAGGAGCCAATAGGTTTAGTGGAGCTCTCCTTGTAATATGGATTGGCTTGGAAATGTCACTCACTGGTTCAACTATTATAGAAGAATCCCTGTTAACGAAATGTCCATCCTGCCATTATTTCACACAATTTCTCACCTTTAAGTGTTACTAAACAGATACATTCTACTTGCTCCAACAACCCTGTTCTCTTCCTTTCCTTTGTTCTTTCTTTCGTTTTAGCTATTTTCTTTCTGTCTTTCTTTTTCTTTCTTTCTATCTTTCTGTCCATCTTATTATCTGATCCATCCATTCATTATTTCTCTTTATGTTGAAAATTACAACTTGTTTTGCAAGCTCATGAATACATTCCTGCTTCAAAAGCTGAAGCCCTCCATCTGACACCGAGCTCTCGCTTTACTTACCCGCCAATAGGAACAGCGGCAACGTACAGGACAGGAGGCAAGTCCGCATTGTCCGAGACAGAGGGTTTGAGATCGGGAGCTCCTCGACCAACAAGCTGTCCAGAGACTGGAGCAATGAAACTTTTGTGTGCAAGGTCCGAACTGGCGCGTGTAAACGGCAACGTTCTCTATCATTCATAAGAAAACATTGAACATACAATGCCCCGCCCCTCCCTCCATGACTGGCAGCCCCGCCCCTCACTCGATGATTGATAGCCCCGTCCGCCCTCTATATTTAATTCCCCCGTCATATTTCTCTGATTGAAGGCCCCTCCCCACTGTCTCCAATGAACAGCCCGGCCCATCTGTCTCTGATTGGCAGTAAGTAGATCAGCTGGGAACCGGGAGTTGGAATGGGGACATGGAGATTAAGTGAGCGGGCAAAATAGTGGAAGAAGGAACAGTGGAAGAAGTGGGCAAGTGCGAGGTCATCCACTCGGGATCTAAGAAAGATAGATCAGAGTATTTTCTAAATGGTGTTAAGCTAGGAATTTCAGAGGAGCAAGGGGATTTAACTGCCAAGGTAAACAAATCACTAAATTCCGGTAGAAAGGGAAAAAAGGAATCAAAAAGGCTGAAGGGATGTTGTCCTTTATCTCAAGGGGTCTGGAATATAAAGGGCCGGAATTTATTCTTCTGTCGTATAGAGACTTGGTCAGATCCAAACTAGAATACTGAGTTCAATTCTGGGTACCGCACCTCAGGAAGGACATATTATGCTCTAATGGGATGCAGCGCAGATTCACCAGGCTGATACCCGGGACTAAGAGGATTAAATTATGAGGAAGGATTGCAAAACCTGGCCTATATTACTTTGAGTATAGAACATTCAGTGCTGAACTGATTGCGTTTTGTAAATGTTAAAATAAGTTAATAGGGTAGATGGAGACAAACTATTTCCTCCGGTGGGGGAGTCCAGAAATAAGTGGAACAACCTTAAACTTAGAGTTACGTCGTTCAGGCATTGTGTCAAAAATCACCTCTTCACAGAATGGTAGTGGAAATGTGGAAAGCTCTCCTCCCAGAATCTTTTAAGGCTAAGGGTCAATTGGAGCTTTCAAGACTGTGATTGATAGATATTTGTTGGGTAAGTGTATCGAGGTTCATGGAGCAAATGCGGTTAGATAGAATGAAGATACACATCAACCATGATCTCATTGGCTGGCATTGCAGTCTCGAGGGGCTGAATGGCCTCCTCCTGTTCCTGTGTAACAGGCTCGTGTGGCTGAATGGGTCTACTCCTGTGCCTGTGTACACGGTCCTAAAGGGGCTAAAGGACTTGTCCTGTTCCTATGAAACAGCATGAGCGGGACTAAATGACCTCTCTTCTATTCCACATGAAACCGTATTACAAGCAACCGTGCAGTTCATGTTACTAGAGCGCCATCTTCAGTCTCCGTGGAGAAAGACAACACACTGTCAGTGTGTAAAATCCCGACAGTCTATTTACATCCTTTGCTTCTTTCGATCATTCTTTCTTTGTTTCTTAAATGTTTTGTTTTTCTTCTTTCTTCCTTCCTTCCTTTCTGTCTTTCTTCTTTCTTTCAACTTTCTTACATTCTGTCTGTCTTTCTTTTTTTCTATCATATTTTCGTTTCTGCCTTGTTTCCATCTTTGTATCATTCTTTCTTTCTATCTTTCTTTCTTTCTTTCTTTCTTTCTTTCTTTCTTTCTATCTTCCTTTCGTTCTATCGCTCTTCAGTCCATGTAACGTAATCTTTCATTACAATTTTCTCAGTGTCTTTTTTCTCTTTTTCTCACTTTTATTGGAACCCGCTACTTGAGCTTGTCAAAAACATGTTCGCTCTGCGTAAATTAAACCTCACAGGACTCAGCGCAGAGCAGTTTTATCTCGAACAGGTGTTTCCTGCCGCCTTTGGGAGTTTTTGTTCAGCTCCTCCATCTCTCTGAGTCACTGTGAAGACTCCAGGCGCAGTAATACACGGCCGAGTGATTCGCCCGCAGGCTGGAGGACTTCAGTTTGAACTCTTTGTCTTTCGGTCGCTCGGCGGTGAAACCGTCCACCATCCCCTCTGGATTCACAACATTGGTACCCGCGGAGATAAACATGGACTGCGGCCCCTTCCCCGGGTCCTTTCTGTACCAGTACATGTAACTGCTACTGGCACCGTCGACGTTGCACTTTATTTCGAGTCCCTCCCCAGCAAAGTTGGAGACAACGGCGGGAATCTGGCGGATAGTCTGCGAGTTCGCGTCTGAGAAAGAGACAGGGAGAGGAGGAGATAAGTAACCAGGGGCATTCTGGGTTGTGGGGAAAGAAAGAAGTAAAGAACGAGAGAAAGAGAGAATGAAGGTAACAACGAAGGAAAGAAAGAAATAGTAAAGAATGGAAATTAACAAAGATTATTGTGTGAAAAAATCATTACATTGAAATACAATTATGAAACTCAGTAACAGATACATCTTTAACTTCAAGATTTACTTTTAGAAATCAAACCAGCGAAAACAAGAGCGTTGAGTCTTGTGAGGACCCAACACGCTCTTTTCAAGTCATTCAGTAAACCATGACGAGCATAAGGAAGTGATTCAGGCCCCCCGCCCCTCTCTGACTGACAACACCGCTCCTCCACTCCCAGGCTGGTTGACAGCCACGCCCCTCCCACGCTGATTGACAGACCCGCCATCACTCCGTGAAACACAGTTCCGCCCCCGACACTGATTGACAGTCCAGCCCCTCCCTCTCTGTTTGGCAGTAAGTAGAGCAAACGGGAGCAGGAAGTTGCAAAGTTGACCTAAACAACTTACGTGAATGAGAAAAAACAGCGGCAGGTAGAGTTTACCGTGGGACGTGGGCAAGTATGAGCTCATCCACTGGGGGCCTGAGGAAGAAACATCAGAATGTTTTCTAACTGATGAGAAGCTGGAAACTGTCGAGCAAATAAATTAAGTTGGCCAGGTACACAAATCACTAAAAGCCAGGATAGAGGTGCAAAAAGGAATCAAAGAGATTAATGCAATGTTGGCCTTTATGTCAAAGAGGCTGGAATACAAAAGGGAGGAAGTTATGCTTCAGTTGGGCAGTGCCCCGGTCAGACTCCATCTGGCAAAATAGGTTCAGTTCTGGGTAACACACCTCAGGAAGGACGTTTTGTCCTTGGAGGGAGTGCAAGACAGATTCACCAGAATGCTTAGAGGGTTAAATTATGAAGACAGGTTGTATAGACTGGGCTTGTATGCCCTTGAGTATAGAAGATTGAGCGGTGAACTGATTTAGTCTTTTACTGTTAAAAGGAGTTGATAGAGTAGATAGAATGAAAGTATGTCTACTGGTGGCGGAGTCCAGAACAATGAGGCATAACTTTACAGTGAGAGCTCAGCGTTTCAGGCGTGAGGGCAGGAAGCACTTCTTCACACAAAGGGCATTGAGAATCTTCAACTCTCTGCCCGAAAACGATGTGCGTGCCAGCGGCCAATTGGAGATTTACTGATCGAGATTGATAGATTTTTTCTTGGGTAAGCAGATCAAGAGAAAGGGAGCAAAAGCGGGTCGATGGATTGAAGATAAGATCCAGCTATGATCTAATTGAATGGCGAAGCAGGCTTGAAGAGCTGAATGTCCTCCTCCTGTTCCTGTGTTCCTATTAAACCATGTTCCAGGCACTGATGTCTTTCAGAGTCCTAGAGCGCCCTCTGCTGTCATTGTGGAGAACCACAGCGTCAGTCGACAAAAACCCACCCGTCTGTTTACTTTCTTTCTTTCTTTCTTTCTTTCTTTCTTTCTTTCTTTCTTTCTTTCTTTCTTTCTTTCTTTCTTTCTTTCTTTCTTTCTTTCTTTCTTTCTTTCTATCTTTCTTTCTTTCTTTCTGTCATTCTTTCCATATTTCCATCCTTCTCTCTTTGTCTCTCTTTCTTTCTGTCTTTCTTTATTCTCTAAACCTTTCATTCTCTCTTTCATTCCGTCTTTCTTTCTTTCCTTCTTTCTTTCTTCCTTTCTTTCTTTCGTTCTTTCTTTCTCTATCCTTTTCTTTTTCTTTCTCTATCATTATATCGTTCTAAAATAACAACAGAAAACGCTGGAAAAACTCAGCAGGCCAGGCAACATCCGTGGAGAGAGAAAGAGAGTTAACTCTCTTTCTCTCTCCACGGATGTTGCGTGGCCTGCTGAGTTTTTCCAGCGTTTTCTGTTGTTATTTCGGATTTCCAGCATCCGCAGTATTTTGCTATTATATCGTTCTATCCTGCTTTACTTATATCTTTATTTCCTTCTTTCGATTCTTCATTCCTTTCTTTCTTTTTGCATTGATTATTTTCATTTGTTTTGCTCAGAACCAACTACACCGAAAGCTAATGACCTCGGATGACTGAATGTGATCAACATTTCAGCACAGGATGTGTTGATGTTGTGCCCGATGAGCATGGCCTTCTATTCCTTTGTCCCCCATATGCTTATCCAGCGTTCCCTTAACTGCACCTATGCTAATCGACTCAACTACTCCCTGTGGTCGCGAGTTCAACATTCTCGCCATTCTCTGGGTAAACAGTTTTCTCCTGAATTCCCTATTTGGACTTATTAGTGACTATCTTATATTTATGACCCTGAGCTTTGGTCTTCCCCGGAAGTGGAAGTATGTTCCCTACATCTATCCTATCGAACCTCTTTCATAATTTTGGCTGTCAGCTCACCCCTCAGTGTTCTCTTTTCTAGAGAAAGCAGCCTTCCCCGGGCATTGTCTGTGCCAGAACATGTTATGGTTACTGACAGACTTCACAGCGCATTTCAGGTCCACACGCTCCCGAGGTAATTTGGAGGCAGCGGCAGGACTCTGGCGTTTAGTCTGTGAGCTCACATCCAGGAAAGAGACGGGGAGAGGAGGAGGTCAGTAAACAGGGGCATTCGGGCAATGGGGAAAGGGAGCAAGAGAGAAAGAAAGAAAGAGAGATAGAAAGAAAGAAAGAAAGTAAATGGAGGTTGTTAGCAATAATTATTGTTTGAAAATCTCTCTTCAGTTGGAACACGTTCAGCAGACACAGTAACAGATAGATCTTTTATTTTAATATTTACTTCTAATGATGGAAGGAGCGAGAGCAGGAACTATGAGTGTTGCGAGGAGACAAAGCGCTCTTTTCAAATCATTGAGAAAAACATGAAGAGCATAAGGAAGCAATTGAAGGACGGATACACCCCCTTTCTCCAGTTCAAATAAACGGAATCGACGTGTTTGCCAATGTCTTCACTTGTCTCTCACTGTTCGTCCGGCTCTCTCTCTCTCTGCAAGGCTCCCTGTCTGGCTTTGTATGTTTCTGTCTCTCTTGCTTTATGTCTATGTATTTTGTGTCTCCCTCTTGTCTCTGTATTTCTCTCTCTCTCTCTGTGCTGTCTTTCTCTCTGTCTCTCTTTCACTCGCTTTCTCTCTCTCGATCTCTGTCTTTCCTCCCTCTGTCACTCTGTCTCTCTCTTTCCTCTCTCTGTCTCTGTGTTTCTCTTTCACTCGTTTTCTCTCTTCCTGTCTCTCGTTCCTCTCTTTCATCTTTCGGGTTCTCTCTGTCTCTCGTTCACTCGCTTTCTCTCTCTCTTTTTGTCTCTCGCTTTCCTCTCTCACAGTCTCTGTCTCTCTCTCTCATTGTATTTGTGTCTTTATCTTCCTCACGAATTAACTCTCTCTCTCTCGCTTTCTCTCTACATTAAAGCGAACTGCATTGAAACGTAACCGTGTGCTGACCAGAACTGGTCGCCAGACTCAGAGAGTGGAGCAGGAGTGAGAGATACGCGGTCAAACAGCCCCACAGTTCCATCCCCCTCCATTCCTTCTGATTCTTCCACAAATGCACGGATTGGTTACTTTTTGAAGGATGACGTCAGAGGTCGCCGCCTCAATATCTTGTCCCAAGTCATTTAATAAGGGCAGGGGAGAGGAGGGAATAAGGGATGCGAGGCGGGGAGATCATTGGGTAGCGAAGTACAGAGGACAGGAGTGGCAGGAGTGAAGGAGAAATCAAGCACTGAACTAATAGCTAGTGCTGCCACCTGGTGGCGAAAAATGAGCACTGAACTGCCATTCATCCGCTGCAGGTTTTTGTAGCTGGGGAGCCGCTTTCTCAAACGCTGTGCGATACTACAAGCACAGTAATAGACAGCGGTGTGAGACGGAGAGGCGGCGCTCAGTTCCAAAGTAAACAGCGTAGTGCTGCTTCTTTCTGCCTTAAAAGACTCGGTCGTGTGTTTCGTAACAGCTCCTGCTCCAGCAGAATATAAAAGAGCTTCTAATGCCCGGTCGGGTTGTTGTCTGTACCAGTACATAAAGGTATAGCCAGTATTCTTCAGCGTGCATCTGAGCGTGGTGGACTCTCCTGTTCCAATCGAAAGGATAGAAGGCGACTGCTCCACGTACGAGGTGAGTATTTCTGTCGAAAGTAACATCGATTAGTTTCTTATTTTTGTCAATAATTTATTTGAGCGCGGACTACAGAGAAAAAGATCTTCCATTCATAAAGCGCATTCCCGATTTCAGAAACTCACAAAACTCTTTACAACAAATGAAGTACAGATTAAAGTGTAGTCATTGTTGTAATGTAGGAAAGGAGACAGCCAATTTGAGCACAGCAAGCTCCCAAATACTGCCTTGAAATAAATGACCAGTACATCTGTTTTTTTGTTGATTGTGGTGGGATTAATGTTGGCCCAGGACACCGGCGACAACTTCATTGCTGTTCTTCCAATAGTGCCCTGTGATCATTTACTTCCACCTGAGAGGGCAGCTCAGTTTTACGCCTTATCTGTAAGATGGCACCTCCAAAAGTGCAGCACTCCCTCAGCGCTGGTCTCGGGAGTGCCAGCATAGATTTTGTGCTCAAGTCTCAGGAGTAAGACTCGATCCCAAAACCTCTGATTCCGAGGCAAGGTTTCTACCAGCTGAACAAGAGCTGACATTATAATACATTATTCTACAAAGATCCCTGCATAAGCTTGTTACTTTGACTTACGTGGGATCAGTGCCACCATCAACGTTAGATAACAAGCTCCATGAAACATGATTTATTTATTCGACACTGGCTCGCTGTGTGATCGGGTTTAGCTCAATACCACTTTTAAAGCCAGTTTGTATGTTCAATCTGATTAAATACGAAGCATCCGGTTGTAATTGTCATTGATACGTCACTTCCTGCGTTACCCACGCTCCATCCCATTCCTTCGGTAGTTCAGCAACGTCATAGAATCGTACAGCACAGAAGATTAAGGAGAGAACGAATAGAGGTGTTCAAAATTACAAATAGTTTTGACAGAGTTGACAGGGAGAAACTATATACACTGGCAGGACGGACTTTAACCAGTGGGCACAGATTTAAGATAATTGGCAGTAGAACAAGCGGGGAGATGAGGGGACATAAATGTTATTAAAAATATTTGTCCTGATCTGGAATGCATTGCCTGAAATGGCGGTGGAAGCAGATTTAATAATAACTTTCAAAAGTGAATTGGATATAAACTCGATAAGGAAAAAAAACAGGGCTATGGGGACAGAGCAGGGGAGTGGGACTAAATAGATAAGAGGGACCAAAACTAGGGGCGTTATGAGATATACACTAATCAATCCAATAGGGAATTCAGGAGAAACCTCTTTGCCCAAAGTGTGGTGACAATGTGGAACTTGCTACCACGTGGAGTGGTTGAGCCAATTAGCATAGTTGCATTTAAGGGGAAACTAGATATGTGCATGAGAGAGAAAGGAATAGCTGGATATGCTAATGGGAGTATTGAAGAGGGGTAGGACGAAGCCCGGGGGGTCAAATTGGATAGGTCTTCAAAAGAGCCGCATCAGACCCGATGGGCCGAATGGCCTCCTTCAGTGCTTTCAGATTCTGATTCTAGGAAGGGGAGAAAAATAAAGAAGGGAAGGAGGAAAGAAGAAAGAAAGAGAGAAAGAGAAAAGAAAGAAAGAAAGAAAGAAAGAGTAAAGGAAGTTTATTAACAATAATTGTTTCTTTTCAAAGTACCTTACGGTGAAACAAGATCATCAGACCCAGTAACAGATACATCTTTTATTTTAAGCTGTCCCGTCAATAAGTAAAGGAGCGAGAACAGGATCGTTGTGTGTTGTGAGGATCCAATCCGCTCTTCTGAAATCATTGAACAAAACATGAAGAGCAAAAGCAAGTGGTGCAGGTTTGGACAGCCCCGCCCCTCCATCTATGACTGACAGCCCCGCCACTCCCTCTCTATTTGACAGCCCCGCCCCTCCCTCTCTGATTGACAGCTCCGCCCCTCCCTCTCTGATT
Organism: Squalus acanthias; assembly: GCA_030390025.1. Lineage (NCBI taxonomy): Eukaryota > Metazoa > Chordata > Chondrichthyes > Squaliformes > Squalidae > Squalus > Squalus acanthias. The sequence continues at coordinate 105,737 of JASTWF010000048.1, read as the reverse complement.
GACAGCTCCGCCCCGCCCTCTCTGAGAGGCAGTGAGTCGAGCAGCTGGGAGCTGGAAGTTGCAAAGTGGCAGAGAAAGATTACGTGAATGAGCAAAGCAGTGACACTGACAGATGGAGTTTAATGTGGGCAACCGTGAGATCATCCCCTGTGCACCTAAGAATGATAGATCGGAATTATGTCCAAATGGCGCTCAGCTAAAAAAAGTGCAAACCTAATGGTTGGCTGGCTTTTATCTCAAAGCGGGAGGAAGTTATCTTTCAGTTGTGTAACACTCTGGTCAGACTCTGTCTGGAGAACTTCGTGCATCTCTGGAATTCTGGGCAATGTATATCTGGAAGGATATATTTGCCTTGAAGTGGGTGTCCGCATATTCACCCGAATGATAAGAGAGCAAAAAAGCTTAAATTATGAGAACAGGTTGCAAAAACTTTGCTTTATTCCCTTCAGTATGGAAGATTAAGAGATGATCTTATTGAAGTGTTTCAGAATGTTAAAAGAATTCGAGAGGGTAGATTGAGAGAAACTATTCCCTCTGTTGAGAACAAAGGGAAATAACCTTAAAATTAGAGCTAGGCCGTTCAGCTTTCATATCTGGAAGCACATATTACACAGAGGGTAGTGGAAATCTGGAATTCTCTCACTCAGTTTACTGATGAGGCTAGAGGTCAATTGGAGATTCCAAAACTTAGATCGACCGATTTTTGTTAAGTAAGGGTATCAAGGATTATGGAAACAACAGCAGGCATAAACGGGTCATTTTCGGGCTGGCAGGTTGTAACTAGTGGGGTACTTGGGCCTCAGCTATTTACAATCTAAATCAATAACTTAGATGAGGAGACCCAGTTTAATGTATTCAAGTTTGCTGACGATACAAGGCTAGGTGGCAAAGTAAATTGTGAGGCGGACGCAAAGTGGCTGCGACGGGATATAGACAGGTTTAATAAGTGGGCAAAATCGTGGAAGATGGAATATAATGTGGATTTAACCACTTTGGTAGGAGAAATAGAAAAGCAGAATAATTTTGAAATGGTGGGAGACTGCGAAATGTTGGTATTCAGAGCGACGTCTGTGTCCTTGTACACGAATCACTGAAAGTTAACATGCAGGTACAGCAAGCAATTAGGGAAGCAAATGGTATGTTAGCCTTTATTACAAAATGATTGGGGTATAAGAATGAAGACGTCTTACTCCAATTATATAGGGCCTTGGTGAGACCACACCTGGAGTATTGTGTACAGTTTTCGTCTCCTTACCTAAGGAAGGATATACTTGCAACAGAGGTAGTGCAACGAAGGCTCACCAGATTGATTCCTGGGATTGCCCTATGAGGAGAGATTGAGTGGACTAGGCCTATATTTCCGAGAATTTAGAAAAATGAGAGGTGATCTAATTGAAAGACGAAAAATCTTAGGAGATTTTACAGTGTAGATGTTGAGAGGCTGTTGCACATGGCTGGGGAATGAGAACCAGGGGTCACAGTCTCAGAATAAGGGGTCGAACATTTACGACGGAGATCAAGAGAAATTTGAAAGGGCTCTGAATCTTTGGAATTCAATAACCCAGAGGGCTGTGGATGCTCAGTCGTTCAGCATAATGAAGGCAGAGAGCAACAGATTTTTGGATACTAAGTGAATCAAGGGATATGGGGATAGGGCGGGATATGGAGTTAAGGTAGAAGATCAGCCGTGGTCTTATTGAATGTCGGAGCGGGCTGGAAGCGCCATATGGCCTACTTCAGTTACTATTTCTTAAATTCTTTGATCAACATGGGTAAATTGAGCTAAGATACAGATCAGCCATGATCTGCTTCAACGGTGGAGGGTTTTGAGGTGGCTGAATCTACATTTCTGATCCGATTGAATCATGCACTGGTGGGTTTCATGGTCTTAGATCGCCCTCTATTGTCCCTGTGGAGAAATGAAGCACATTGCACGTGTATAAAAACCACAAGAATCTGTGTACTTTCTTTCTTTCTTTCTTTCTTTCTTTCTTTCTTTCTTTCTTTCTTTCTTTCTTTCTTTCTTTCTTTCTTTCTTTCTTTCTTTCTTTCTTTCTTTCTTTCTTTCTTTCATTCTTTCTTTCTCTCTTTCTTTCTTTCTTTCTTTCTTTCTTTCTGTTATTCATTTTTTCATTCTGTCATTCCATCTTTCTTTCTTTCATATTTTAATTTGATAATTTTATTTGTTGTGGTCAGAACCGGTTTGACCTGTTAAAACCCTTGCCCTCTGCTAACTGAATGTGCTCAACACTTCACCACAGTATGGGTTGATGCTGTACTCTATCAGCATCACCTTCTATTACTTTCTCTCTCATGCACCTATCCAGCTTCGCCTTAACTGCATCTATGCTATTCGCCTCAACCACTCCCTGTGGTACCCACTCCATGAATAAAGAAATTTCTCCTGAATTCCCTACTGGATTTATTAGTGAGTCGCTTACATTATGGGCCCAAGTTTTGGTTTCCCAAACAAATGGAAGAGCAAATCTTGGAGTCATAAATATAACTACATCTACACTCTGAAACCGCTTCATAATTTTAAAGAATTCTATCAGGTCACTTCTTCACAGGTCAGCCATGAGGGGCTGAATGCCCTACTCCTGTTCCGATCTTCCTATGTAATAGGCTCGACGGGCTGAATAGCCTCCTCCTGTTCCTGTGCAACAGGCTCCAGGGGCTGAAAGGTCTCCTCCTGTTCCTGTGTAACAGTCTCGAGGGGCTGAATGGTCTCCTCCTGTTCCTGTACAACAGGCTCGAGGGGCTGAATGGCCTCCTCCTGTTCCTGTGCAACAGGCTCGAGGGTTGGAATGGCCTCCTCCTGTTCCTGTGTAAAAGGCTCGAGGGGCTGAATTGCCTCCTCCTGTTCCTGTGTAACAGGCTCGAGGGGCTGAAAGGCCTCCTCCTGTTCCTGTGTAACAGGCTCGTGGGGCTGAATGGCCTCCTCCTGTTCCTGTGTAACAGGCTCGAGGGGCTGAATGGCCTCCACCTATTTCACGTAACTGAATGTTTCATGGTCCCTCTGCTGTTCCTGTGGAGAAATAAAGCACAGTGTCACTGTATAGAAACCCAATACCTTTTACTTTTATTATTTCCAGAATGTTACAATCTCTCAGTTTTGGTGTCATCCTTGTTAATCTTTATTTTTCACCTGCTTAAGTGTCTCTGCATCTAATCTATTTATTATTCTAACCTGTCTCTTGTTATTGTCATAAACACGTTCGCTCTTTAAAAATGAAACAACAGGTCCCAGCACTGCGCAATTTCATCTCCCACAGGTGTTTCCTGCGACTTATGTGTTTTTGTTGAGCTCCTCCATCTCTCTGAGTCACTGTGAAGACTCCAGGCGCAGTAATAAACGGCCGACTGATTCGCCCGCAGGCTGGAGGACTTCAGGTTGAACTCGTCGTCATTCGATCACTCGGCGGTAAAACCGTCCACCGTCCCCTCTGGATTCACGTGATTGATACCCTTGGAGTAAAACATGAACTGCGGCTCCTTCACCGGGTATTGTCTGTACCAGAACATGTTGGCAGTACTGGTGCCCTCCACTTTGCACTTCAGTTCCACTCCCTCCCCAGACAATTTTGAGACCGCAGCGGGAGTCTGGCGGATACTCTGCGAGTTCACGTCTAGGAAACAGACAAGAGAGGAGGAATTCAGTTAACGGGGATATTCAGGAAATGTGGGAAGAAAGAAAGAATGAGAGAAGGAAAGAAAGAAAGAAAGAATGAAAGAAAGAAAGAAAGAAAGAAAGAAAGAAAGAAAGAAAGAAAGAAAGAAAGAAAGAAAGAAAGAAAGAAAGAAAGAAAGAAAGAAAGAAAAAAAGAAAGAAAGAAAGAAAGAAAGAAAGAAAGAAAGAAAGAAAGAAAGAAAGAAAGAAAGAAAGAAAGAAAGAAGGAATGAAAGAACGACATATAAATATGTTATTGACAAGAATTAAAGTTTGAAAATGTCCCTTACGGTGAAACAAGTTCATTAGACCCAGGAACAGATACATCTTTGACTGGAAGTTTTTCTCTTAATAATGAAAGGAGCGAGAACAGGAGAGTTGTGCCTTGTGAGGAGCGAAGCCGCTCTTTTCAAATCATTGAGGAAAATTTGAAGATCGTGAGGAAGTGATGTAGGGTTGGACACGCCCCTTACCCAATGGAACTAAACAGAACCAATGTGGTTGCCAATTATCAATGGCTGACTGGATATAATGCCGTTAATATTCCCAACCACGGTGTCTGTTACTCATTGATTATTTACGAATCAGAAATGCATTGATGCACATCTGGATTCCCAATTAGCCTCATCTGGATTCCCAGTTATCAACAGCTGTATCCCAAGTTAACCACATTGATAATGGCTAACATATGAACAACACTTGCCTGAAGCAAACCCTTTAGATAACAAGAGGCAGTCGGGGCAACAATATTCGGATCACATCGGGCTGTGGGTCTGTTCCACCGCAAGGTTTGGCTCATTATTGGTCCTATGACGATCAGGAGGACTCAAAGACTCGCCCTTGACTGGGGAACTTGCAAACGGCCCCACTGTATTCAGACTGCAGTGAACCCGTTCCACATCAGAGATAACACTCGCTGAGCTGGAGCATGAATGTCCACGGATATAGAGCTAAATGGAAGAGATATAATTTCCTAGGTGTTCTTAATGACCGTCATTACTGCAAATAAATTCCGGCTGTTGAGAAATTATGTATTTTGAAAAAAATCATAGAATCATAGGATAGTGTAGCACAGAAGGAGGTCATTCGGCCAATCGAGTCTCTGCTGGCTCTTTCGAAGAGCAATCCAGTTAGCCCCAGTCCCCCGCTCTTTCCCCATATCCCTGCAGTTTAGCTCCTTCGAGTATTTAACCAATTCCCTTTTGAAATATGTAACTCTCGCCCCCAAAAGGCTGCGGATGCTGGGGGACAATTGGAACTCGCAAGGCTGAGTTGGATCGATTCAAGTTGCGTTAGGATATCAAGGGATATGCCGCAAAGGCGGGTTGATGAGGTTAAATTACAAATTAAAAGGCAGAGCAGACGCAAGTGATTGAAAGGCCTCCTCCCGTTCCTGAGTAAGAGGCTCGTGGGCCTGAATGGCCTCCTCCTGTTCCTGTGTAACAGGCTCGAGGGGCTGAATGACCTCCTCCTGTTCCTGTGTAACAGGCTCGTGGGGCTAAATGGCCTCCTCCTGTTCCTGTGTTGCGATTGATCCATGGTGTGTTTCATGGTCTAGAGCGCCCTCTACTGTCCCTGTGGAGAAAGAAAGCACAATGTCAGTGTATGAATAAAGGTTTTTTATGACTTTCCTTCTTTCTATATTTCGTTCTATTTTTCATTATTTTCGTTCTGCCTTTCTATCTTCCTTTCTTTATTGTCTCTATCTTTCTTTCCTTCTCTTTTTTCTTATCTAATTCCTTCCCTTATTTTTTCTTTATTTCGTTCTTTCATTATTTCTTCCTTTCTTTCCTTCTTCCTTTATTTATTTTCCTCTTTCTTCCTATCATTCTTTCTTTTATTCTTTCAGTCTTCCTTTCTTTCTATCTTTCTTCAATACGCCTAACGTATCAAACGCCTATCAGGTCACCCCTCAGCCGTCTCTTTTCTAGAAAAAAGTTGTGCCAGCCTGTTCAGCATTTCCTGATAGTTTAAATCTCTCAATTCTTGCATTATCCTTGCTAAACTTTCTTTCCACCGTCTCCAGTGCCTCTATATCTAATCTCTCACTTTTATACTAACCCGTCTCTTCTTCTTGTCAAAAACATGTTCGCTCTGTAAAATAAACCCAACAGCACCGCGCGGTTTTATCTTAAACAGATGTCTTCTGCCGCCTTTGGGGTTTTTGTTGAGCTCCTCCATCTCTCTGAGTCACTGTGCAGACTCCAGGCGCAGTAATATACGGCCGAGTGATTCGCCCGCAGGCTGGAGGACTTCAGGTTGAACTCGTTGTCATTCGGTCGCTCGGCAATAAAACCGTCCACCGTCCCCTCTGGATTCACGTGATTGGTAAACGTGGAATAAAACATGGACTGCGGCTCCTTCCCCGGGTATTGTGTGTACCAGTACATATACCTAGTACTGGTGCTTTCCAGAGTGCACTTTATTACCACTCCAACCCCGGGAAATCTGGAGACAGCAGCGGGAGTCTGGCGGATAATGTCCGAGTTCACATCTGGGAAAGAGACAGGGAGAGAGGAGGAGGTCAGTAAATTGGGACATCCGGGGCAATGGGAGAAAAAGAAAGAAAGAAAGTAAAACGTAAAAGTAGGTAATTAGCAAGAATTAATGTTTGAAAAAGTCCCTTACGGTGAAACAAGATAATCAGACCCAGTAACAGATGCATCTTTTTCTCGAAGCGTTTCTCTTAATAATTGAAAGCAGCGAGAACAGGAGCGTGGAGTTTGTGAGGAGCCAACCCGCTCTTTAAAAATCATTGAGGAAACACTGAGCAGCGTGAGGGAGTGATGCAGAGTTAGACACGCCCCTTCCTCGAGCGAACCAATCAGAATCGATGTGCTTGCTAATTAGCAATGACTGACTGGAGCTTCTGCTGTTAACATTCCCAACAACGGTGTCTATGGCTCGTTTATTTATTGCTAATCAGAAAATAAATTATCCACGTCTGGATTCCCGATTAGCCACATGTAGATTCCCAATTAGTCATAGCTTGATTCCTAATTAGCCACATGTGACTAGTGGCTAACACATGGACAACACTGGTCTACAGTAAGCCCTTTTGATAACGTGAGGCAGTCGGTACAACAATATCCGGGTCACATCGGGCTGTTCATCTGTTCTATTGCATTGTTGGGCCTGTGACGATCAGGAGGACTCAAAGACTCGCCCTTGACTGGAGAACTTGCAAACGTCCCCACTGTATTCAGACTGCAGTGAACCCGTTCCACATCAGAGACAACACTCGCTGAGCTGGAACTTGAATGGCCACGGATGTAGAGCTAATTGGAAGAAGGGATAAGTTCCTGGGTGTCATTAACACACTTCACTTCTTCAACTGAATTTCTGCTGTGGAGAAATTAATTATTGGATTATACAGTCGGATAGATTAATGTTGGGTTAGGTTATCAAGGGATATGCAGCAAAGGCAGGTGAAAGAAGTCGAGGTACAAATCAGCCATGATCTGATTAAAAGGATGAATGATTTCCTCGTGTTCCTATGTAACAAGCTCGAGGTCTGAACGGCCTTCTCCCGTTCCTGTGTCAGAGGCTCGGTTCGCTGAATGGCCTACTTCTGTTCACGTGTTCCTATTGACCGCCCTCTACAGTCCCTGTGGAGAAAGAGAACATAATGTCAGTGTATAAAAATAGTATTTTACTTACTTTCCTTCTTTCTATATTTCGTTCTATTTTTATTTCTATCTTTCTGCGTTTCTCTCTTTCTTTCTTTTCTCTATCTTTCATTCTATCCTTCTCCTTTTTACTTTCCTGCTTTCTTCCTTTCTTTCTTTCTTTCTTTTGTTCTGTCCTTCTTTCTTTCCCTCTTCCTTTATTTTCTTTCTCTTTTTCTTACATTTCTTCTTTTATTCTTCTTACCTTCCTTTCTTTCTATCATTCTTCTGTATGCCGACAAAGCACATTGTTAATCCTAAAAGAGCTCAGCCAGGTCAAACCTCAGCTTTCTCTTTTCTAGGGTAAACAGCCCGAGCCTGCTTAGCATTTCCTGATAGATAGATCCTGTCAATTCTGGTGTCGTCTTTGTTAAATTTTATTTGCACCTTCTCCCGAGCCTCCACATCTGATCTCTCACTTTTATTCTAATCCGTCTCTTATTGTTGTCAAAAAAAAACGTTCGCTCTGTAAAATAAATCTAATAGGGCGCGGCAGCACTCTGTTCCATCATCAACAGGTGTTTCCTGCCGCCTTTGGGGTTTTTGTTCAGCTCCTCCGTCTCTCTGAGTCACTGTGAAGACTCCAGGCGCAGTAATAGACGGCCGAGAGATTCGCCTGCAGGCTGGAGGACTTCAGGTTGAACTCGTTGGCATTCGGTCGTTCAGCGGTAAAACCGTCCACCGTCCCCTCTGGATTCACGGCATTGATACCCAAGGAGTAAAACATCAACTGCGGCTCCTTCCCCAGGTATTGCCTGTACCAGAACATGCGATCGCTACTGTCCCCCTCCGCATCGCACTTCAGTTCCACTTCATCCCCAGGAATTCTGGAGACAGCGGTGGGAGTCTGGCGGATATTCTGCGAGTTCACGGCTGAGAAAGAGACGAGGAATTCAGTAAACGGGGATATTGTGGGGCATGGAGAAAGAAAGAAAGAGAGAAAGAAAGACGGAAAAGTAGGTTATTAACAAGAATTAAAGTTTCAAAAAGTCCCTTACGGTGAAACAAGATAATAAAACTCAGTAACAGATACATCTTTTACTTGAAGCGTTTCGCTTAATAATTGAAAGGAGCGAGAACAGGAGCGTGGAGTCTTGTGGGGTGCCAACCCGCTCTTTAAAAATCATTGAGGAAACCTTGAGCAGAGTGAGGAAGTGATACACGCCCCTTCCTCGAGCGAACCACTCAGAATCGATGTGCTTGCTAATTACCAATGACTGACTGGACCTTATGCCGTTAACATTTCTAAAAACGGTGTCTATCGCTCGTTTATTGTTTGCTAATCGGAAATGAATTTATCCACGATTGGATTCCCGATTAATCTCATGTAGATTCCCAATTAGTCATACCTTGATTATCAATTAACTAGATGTGACTAGTGGCTAACACTTGGACAACACTGGTCTACAGTAAGCGCTTTTGATAAGTTCAGGCAGTCGTTGCAACAATATCCGGGTCACATCGGGCTGTTCATCTGTTCTATTGCATGGTTGGGCCTGTGACGATCAGGAGGACTCAAAGACTCGCCCTTGACTGGGGAACTTGCAAACGGCCCCACTGTATTCAGACTGCAGTGAACCCGTCCCACATCAGAGTTAACACTCGCTGAGCTGGCACGTGAATGGACACGAATTTAGAGCTAAATGGAAGAGGGGCTGAATGGCCTTCTCCTGTTACTGTGTCAGAGGCTCGGTGCGCTGTATAGACTGCTGCTGTTCCTGTGTTCCTATTGACCGCCTTCTACTGTCCCTGTGGAGAAATACAACACAATGTCAGTGTATAAAAAATATTATTTTACTTACTTTCCTTCTTTCTATATTTCGTTCTATTTTTCTTTCTATCTTTCTGCGTTTCTATCTTTCTTTCTTTTTCTCTATTTTTCGTTCTATCCTTCTCCTTTTTTCTTTCCTGCTTCCTTACTTTCTTTCTTTCTTTGGCCGCTTTCAGAAGCAAGTGCGTCTCGCTGGGTCTCTGGGCTGTAAACGGCTCCTTGCTGTACAGAGTAACTGCCCCCTTGGTGCTGAAGTAGATCAGGGTCTCGGGCTTTGAGACGGGATACTGGCGGTACCAGTACAGGTGGCTGTAGCTCGACTCCTTCAGCACGCAACTCACCTGGAACAGCTCGCTCGCGGACAAGTTCAGTGAGCCCGGCTCCTGGTCTAGAAACCAGCCTCTGCTTCCAGTGAAATGTGGAGAGTGAGAATCAAACCTCAGAATCAATTAGCAACTCGCCCTATCTATCTATATATATCTGTGTCTATCTATTTATTTCCCTAGCTATCTCTCTGTAGTTCTACCTATCTATATATCTATCTATATGTCTATCTATCTATCTAACTGTTTCTCCCTCTCTATCAATCTCTGTCTCTCTCATTCCCTCACTCACACGTTCTGTCTCTCTCTCTCTGTCTCAATTGCTCACTCTATCTCTATTTCTCTCACTCTCTCTCTCTCTGTTTCTGTCACTTACTCTTTCTCTCAAAATCCCTCACTCACATTCTATGTCTCTCACTCTGTGTGTCTGTCTCTCTCTCACCGACTCGTTCCCTCACCCTTTATTTATCTCTTTCTGTCTGTCTGTGTGTCTCTGTCTCTCTGACTCCCTCACTGACTAGCTCAGTCTCTCACTCTCTCTCTCTCTATTAAAACAAACTGCATTGAAAGGTAAACGTGCGCTGACCAGAGTTGATCTCCAGACTCAGACAGTGGAGCAGGAGTGAGAGACACGCGGTCCCACAGTCCCACACTTCCATCCCCCTCCGCTCATTCGCTGCTCCTAAATCAGTCGGGAACCGCTTCTCAGAGAATTGCACCGATTGGTTAATTGTTGGAGGCGGGTCTTGCGTCTCTGACGTCAACGCCTCGCCGACTCTTGAGGAAAACATGAAGAGCATAAGGAAGTGATTCAGGGTTGGACAAGCCTCCTTCCGCAGTCCAATCAATTAGAATCAATGTACATGGTCAGATATCCGATCTCTGAGACTGTTGTGTGCAAGGCCCGGAACTGGCGGGTGTTAAGCGCAACTTTCATCATCATTCAGAAGAAAACACTGCATATACAATGCTCCGCTCCTCACTCTCTGTTTGGCAGTAAGTTGAGTTGATGGGATCAGAAAGTTGCAAAGGGGACATAGACATGAGTAATAGGCTCGTGGGGATAAATGGCCCCCTCCTGTTCATCATAAGAGATTGTTGGCTGAAGTTGAAGGACAGGAAATTGAAGGCAAATTATTGACCTGATTATGGAATTGGCTGAGCGTCAGGAGACAGAGAGTTGCGATAATGGGCAGGTATTCTAATTGGTATCTTGTGACTAGAGCTTTCCCACAGGGATTTTTGTCGGGGACTCAACTATTTACCGCAATTATTAACGACTTAGATCATGGGATAGAAAGCCACATATCCAAATCTTCCGATGACACAATGATGGCACACAAAGGCAGCATGGCACACAGAGTAGAGACAGCATTAACTTACAAAGAAATATTAAAAGATTAAATGAATGGGAAAAACTGTGGCAAATTGATTTCAATGTACGTAAGTGTGAGGTCATCCATTTTGGACTGGAAATGGAATGATCAGCGAACTTTCTAAATGGTGAAAAGCTAGAAACAATGGAGGTCCAAAGAGACTCAGTGCTCCATGTACATAGATCATTAAAATGTCATGGACAGGTGCAGATCATCATCAAAAAGGCTAATGCAATTCTGGGCTTTATAACTAGATGACGAGAATACAAGGGAGTAGAAGTTATGATACAGCTTTACAAAGCGCTAGTTAGACCACACCAGGAGCACTGTGTTCAGTTCTGGGCACCACACTTAGTATTTACCGGAATTATACCTGGACAGCAAGGGTTAATTTACGATGAGAGATTACACAAACTGGGGTTGTATTCCCTGGACTTTAGAAGGTTAAGGGGTGATTTGATCGAAGATTTAAAGATATTACGGGGAACTGTTAGGGTGGATAGCGAGAAACTACTTCTGCTGCTTGGGGAGTCTTGGACAAGGGGACTTGGCGAAACCATTCAGGCGTGAAGTTAGCAAACACTTCTACACGCAAAGGGTGGCAGAAGATTAAACTCTCTTCCACAAAGAGCGTTTGATAAAGGTAAATTGCTCATTTTAAATCTGAGCTTGATAGATTTCAGTTAACCAGAGATATTAAGAGATATGGGGCAAAGGCGGGTATATGGAGTTAGGTAACAGTGCAGCCATGAACTCTATGAATAGCGGAACAGGCTAAAGAGGCAAATTGGCCTATTCCTGTTCCTCTGTTCCTACATGACAGGGTCGAGCGGTGAATGACCTCCTCCTGTTCCTGTGTAATAGACTCGAGGAGCGATGAATCGCTTCCTCCTGTTCCTGTGTAACAGACTCGAGGAGTGCTGAATGGCCTCCTCCTGTTCCCCTACAACAGACTCGAGCTTTTAGTCGCTCTCCTGCTTCTGTGTTCCTATTTAACTATGTTCTAGCATCAGATGTGTTTTATGGTCATGGAGCGCCCTCTGCTGTCCCTGTGCTGGAAGAAAACACAGTGTAAGTGCCGAAAAACCAAAGTATTTTTATTATACTTTCCAGACCGTTACAATCTCTCAAAAGTGGTGTCATTCTTGTTAATCTCTCTTTGCACCTTCTCCAGTGCCTATATATGTATTCTCTCACTTTTATTCAAACCCGTCTCTTCTTGTTGTCAAAAACACGTTCGCTCTGTAAAATAAATACAACAACACCGCACAATGTTATCATCCACAGGTGTTTCCTGCCGCCTTTGGGGTTTTTGTTGAGCTCCTCCATCTCTCTGAGTCACTGTGCAGACTCCAGGCGCAGTAATACACGGCCGAGTGATTCTGCCGCAGGCTGGAGGATTTCAGGTTGAACTGGTCGTCATTCTGTCGCTCGGCGGTAAAACCGTCCACCGTCCCCTCTGGATCCACGTGATTGGTAGCTGATGAGTAAAGCATCAACTGCGGTTCCTTCCCCGGGTATTGGCTGTACCAGAAAATTTGAGGGGTACTAGTGCTTTTCACATTGCAGTTCAGTTCCACTCCCTCCCTAGGAAATTTGGAGACAGCGGCGGGAGTCTGGCGGATACTCTGGGAGTTCACATCTGGGAAAGAGACAGGAAGAGGAGGAGGTCAGTAAATTGGGACATGACGGGCAATGGGAGAAAAAGAAAGAAAGGTAGGTTATTGACAAGAATTAATGTCTGCAAATGTCTCTTACGGTGAAACAAGATAATCAGACCCAGTAACAGACACATATTTTACTTGAAGCGTTTCTCTTAATAATTGAAAGCACCGAAAACAGGAGCGTGGAGTCTTGTGAGGAGCCAACCCGCTCTTTAAAAATCATTGAGGAAACCTTGAGCACCGCGAGGAGGTGATGCAGAGTTGGACACGCCCCTTCCTCCAGCGAACCAATCAGAATCGATGTGCTTGCTAATTACAAGTGACTGACTGGACCTTGTGCCGTTAACATTCCCAACAACGGTGTCTATCGCTCGGTTCTTGTTTGTTAATCAGAAATGAAATTATCCACGTCTGGATTCCCGATTAGCCACATGTAGATTCCCAATTAGCCATACCTTGATTCCCAATTAGCCACATGTGACTAGTGGCTGACACATGAACAACACTGGTCTAAAGTAAGCCCTTTTGATAAAGTGAGGCAGTCATGTCAACAATATCCGGGTCACATCGAGCTGTTCAACTGTCCTATTGCATGGTTGGGCCTGTGACGATGAGGAGGACTCAAAGACTCGCCCTTGACTGGGGAACTTGCAAACGTCCCCACTGTATTCAGGCTACAGTGAACCCGTTCCCACATCAGAGATAGCACTCGCTGAGCTGGAACATGAATGGCCACGAATATAGAGCTAAATGGAAGAAGGAATAATTTCCAAGGTATCCTTAATGACCCTCATTATTCCCAATAAAGTCCAGCGGTTGAGAAATTATGTATTTTGACAAACTCTTCGAATCATAGAATAGTGCAGCACAGAAAGATGTCATTCAGCCAATCGAGCCTGCGCCGGCTCTTTCGAAGAGCAATCCGGTTTGTCCCAATACCACGGTCTTTCTCCATATCCCTGCAGTTTTGATCCTTAGAGTATTTATCCAATTCCCTTTTGAAATATGGAACTCTCGCCCCCAAAAGGCTACGGATGCAGAGGGACACTTTGGAGCTCGCAAGGCTGAGTTGGATCGATTCATGTTGGGTTAGGATATCAAGGGATATGCAGCAAAGGCGGGTTAATGAGGTTGAATTACAGATTAAAAGACAGAGCAGACGCAAGTGGAAGAATGGCCTCCTCTTGTTCCTGTGTAACAGGCTCGTGGGGCTGAATGGCCTCCTCCCGTTCCTGTGTATGAGGCTCCTGGGGCTGAATGGCCTCCTGCTGTTCCTGTGTTCCGATTGAACCATGTTCCGGGCACTGGTCTACATTGTCTACAGCGCCCTCTACTCTCCCTGTGGCGAAATAAAGCACAATGTCAGTGTATAAAAAAAGTACTTTTAATTACTTTCCTTCTTTCTATATTTCGTTCTATAATTCTTTACTATCGTTCTGCCGTCGAGCTTTCTTTCTTTTCTTTATATTTCTTTCCTTCATTTATAACTTCCCTGCTTCATTCCTTTCTTTTTTCTTTATTTCGTTCTTTCATTATTTCTTTCTGTCATACAGTCATAGAGTTATAAAGCACAGAAAGAGGCCCTTCGGCCTATCGTGTACGCGCCAGCCTTCAAGCCCTATCTATTCTAATCCCATTTTCTTGCACTTGGTCCGTAGCCTTGTGTGCTTTGGCGTTTCAAGTGCTCATCTAAATGCTTTTTGAATGTTGTGAGGGTTCCTGCCTCTACCACCCTTTCAGGCAGTGAGTTCCAGATTCCAACTACCCTCTGGGTGAAAAAGTTTATCCTCAAATCCCCTCTAAACCTCCTACCCATCAGCATGAAACTATGCCCCCTGGTTATTGACCCCTCTACTAAGGGGAAAAGTTCCTTTCTATCTAACCTATCTATGCCCCTCATAATTTTGTACACCTCAATCAGGTCCCCCCTCAGCCTTCCATGCTCTGAGGAAAACAACCCCAGCCTGTCCAGTCTCTCTTCATATCTGAAGTGCTCCAGCCCAGGTAACATCCTGGTGAATCTCCTCTGTACCCTCTCCAATGCATTCACATCCTTCCTATGGTGTGGCGACCAGAACTGCACACACTATTCCAGCTGTGGCCTAACTAGCGCTTTGTACAGCTCCATCACAACCTCCCTGCTCTTATATTCTATGCCTCGGTTAATGAAGGCAAGTATCCCATATGCCTTTTTAAACAACTTGTCCACCTGTCCTGCTGCCTTCAGGGATCTAGGTACATGCACACCAAGGTCCCTCTGATCCTCTGTCCTTCCTAGGGTCCTACCATTCATTGTGTATTCCCTTGCCTTGTTAGTCCTCCGAAAATGCATTACCTCACACTTTTCAAGGTTAAATTCCATTTGCCACTGTTCTGCCCATCTGACAAACCCGTCTATATCGTCTTGTAGCCTGAGGCTTCCCTACTCGCTATTTACCACTCCACCAATTTTCGTGTCATCTGCGAACTTACTGATCCTACCTCCTACATTCATATCTAAATCATTAATGTACACTACAAACAGCAAAGGACCCAGCACCGATCCCTGTGGTACACCACTGAACACGGGCTTCCAGTCACAAAAGCAACCTTCGACCATCACCCTCTGCCTCCTGCCACTAAGCCAATTTTGGACGCAATGTTCCAAATTGCCCTGGATCCCATGGGCTCTTACCTTCTAGATCAGTCTCCCATGCGGCACTTTGTCAAAAGACTTACTGAAGTCCATGTAGACTACATCAACTGCACTACCCTCATCCACACACCTAGTCACCCCTCGAAAAATTCAATCAAATTGGTCAGACATGATCTCCCCCTGACAAAGCCATGCTGACTATCCTTGATTAATCCTTGCCTCTCCAAGTGGAGACTAATTCAGTCCCTCATAATTTTTTCCAACAATTTCCCTACCACTGATGTTAGGCTCATTGGCCTGTAATTCCCTGGTTTATTCCCACTACCCTTCTTGAACAATGGTACTACATTAGCTGTTCTCCAGTCCTCTGGCACCTCCCCTGTGGCCAGAGAGGATATGAAAATATGTGTCGTTCTTCATTTATTTTTTCCCTCTTTCTTCCGATCTTTCTTTATTTTATTCTTCCTATTTTCGTTTATTTCTATATTTCTTCACTACTCCTAACCTGTCAAAACCATTGATAATATTCCAAGACCTCTGTTAGGTCACCCCTCAACCTTAGCTTTTCTAGAGAAAAGAGTGCCAAACTGTTCAGCATTTCCTGATAGGCTAAACCTCTCAATTCTTGCATTATATTGCTTATCTTACTTTCCTCCTTCTCCAGTGCCTATATATCTAATATTTCACTTATATTCTAACCCGTCTCTTCTTGTTGTCAAAAACACGTTCGCTCTGTAAAATAAACGCATCAGCACTCCGCGGTTTATCTTAAACAGGTGTTTCCTGCCGCCTTTGGGGTTTTTGTTGAGCTCCTCCATCTCTCTGAGTCACTGTGAAGACTCCAGGCGCAGTAATACACAGCCGAGTGATTCGCCTGCAGGCTGGAGGATTTCAGGTTGAACTCGTTGCCATTCGGTCGCTCGGCGGTAAAACCGTCCACCGTCCCCTCTGGATTCACGCTATGTGCAGTTGGGGAGTGAAACATCAACTGCGGCTCCTTCCCCGGATCCTGTCTGTACCAGAAAATTTGAGGGATACTGGTGCTTTCCAGAGTGCACTTCAGTACCACTCCATCCCCGGGAAATCCGGAGACAGTGGCGGGAAACTGGCGGATACTCTGCGAGTTCACATCTGGGAAAGAAACAGGGAGAGGAGGGGGTCAGTAAACTGGGACAATCGGGCAAATGGGAGAAAGGAAAGAAAGAAAACCGTAAAATTAGGTTATTAACAAGAATTAATGTTTGAAAAAGTCCCTTACGGTGAAACCAGATAATCAGACCCAGTAACTAATTTCCCTTTTCATGCCATCCCCAACCTCCGCATTACTGTTTGGAAGTCTATATATCAGTCCCACTAACGTTTTCTGCCCCTTGGTATTTCTCAGTTCTACCCATACAGATTCCACATCATCAGAGCTAATATCCTTCCTTACAATTGTGTTAATCCTCTCTTTAACCACCAATGCTACGCCACCACCCCTTCCTTTTTGCCTATCTTTCCTGAATATTGAATACCCCTGGATCTTGAGTTCCCAGCCTTGGCCACCCTGGAGCCATGTTTCCGTAATCCCAATCAAATCATGTTCGTTTACCTCTATTTGCGCAGCTTATTCATCCACCTTATTCCGAATGCTCCTCGCATTAAGACACAAAGCATTCAGTTTGTTTTAACGCTTTTAGACCTATTAGAATTATTATTTACTGTGGCCATGTTTGATTTAAACCGTTGATTTCTCTGACTGCCACTTTTGTTTCTCTCCTTCCTATCTTTTGCTTTTATCCTTGTTTCCCTTTCCTCTGTCTCCCTGCTCAGGTTCCCAACCCCCTGCCATTTTAGTTTAAAGCCTCCCCCAGAGCACTTGCAAACACTCCCCCTAGGACATCGGTCCTGGCACTGCCGAGGTGCAAACCGTCGGGTTTGTACTGGTCCCACCTCCCCCAGAACCGGTTCCAATGTCCCAGGAATTTGAATCCCTCCCCCTTGCACCATTCCTCTAGCCACGTATTCATCTGAAATATCCTTCTATTTCTACTCTGACTAGCACGTGGCACGAGTAGCAATCCGGAGATTACTAACTTTGAGGTCCTATTTTTTAATTTACCACCTAACTCCCTATATTCAGCTTTTAGGACCTCATCCCCTTTTTTACCTATATCGTTGGTACCTATAAGCACCACGACAATTAGTTGTTCACCCTCCCCTTCCAAATGTCCTGCAGCCGCTCGGAGACATCCTTGACCCTTGCACCAGGGAGGCAACTCACCCTCCTGGAGTCTCGTTTGCGGCCGCAGAAACGCCTATCTATTCCCCATGTACAACACTGGTCTAAAGTAAACTCTTCTGATAACGTGAGGCAGTCGGTGCAACAATATCCGGGTCTCATCGGGCTTTTCATCTGCTCTATTGCATGGTTGGGCCTATGACGATCAGGAGGATTCAAAGACTCGTCCTTGACTGGGGAACTTGCAAACGGCCCCACTGTATTCAGACTGCAGTGAACACGTCCCACATCAGAGATAGGACTCGCTGAGCTGGAACATGAATGGCCATGGATATAGAGCTAAATGGAAGAAGGAATAATTTGCTAGGTTTCCTTAATGACCCTAATTATTCCCCAAAAATCTGGCTTTTGAGCAATTAATTGTTTTGAAAAACTCATAGAATCATAGAATAGTGTAGCACAGAAGGAGGTCATTCGGCCCATGCAGTTTGCATCGGCTCTTTCGATGAGCAATCCTGTTAGTCGCACCCCCAGCTCAATCCCCATATCCCTGCAGTTTTGATCCTTCGAGTACTTATCCAATTCCCTTTTGAAATATGGAACTCCCGCCCCCAAAAGGCTACCGATGCAGGGCGACAATTTTAGCTCACAAGTCTGAGTTGGATCGATTCATTTTGGGTTAGCAGATCAAGGGATATGCAGCAAAGGCGGGTTAATGAGGTTGAATTACAGATTAAAAGGCAGAGCAGACGCAAGTGGATGAAGGGCCTCCTCCCCTTCCTGTGTAACAGACTCGAGGGGCTGAATGGCCTCCTCCCGTTCCTGTGTAACAGGCTCCAGGGGCTGAATGGCCTCCTCCTGTTCCTGTGTCACAGGCTCGAGGGGCTGAATGGTCTCCTCCTGTTCCTGTGTTCCGATTAAAACATGTTCCGGGCACTGGTGTGTTTCATGGTCTAGAGCGCCCTCTACTGTCCCTGTGGAGAAAGAAAGCACAATATCAGTGTATAAAAAAGTACTTTTAATTACCGTCCTTCTTTCTATATTTCGTTCTTTCTTTTCTCTATCTTTCTTTCCTTCTCTTTTTTCTTCCCTGCCTCCATCCTTATTTATTCTTTATTTTGTTCTTACATTATTTCTTCCTTTCTTTCCTTCTTTCTTTCTTTATTTCCCTTTATCTTCCTATGTTTCTTTCTCTTCTACTTTCAATCTTCATTTCTTTCTATCTTTCTTCCCTAAGCCTAACCTATCAAATCCATTGATAATATTTAAAGATCTCTGTCAGATCACCCCTCAACCTTCTCTTTTCTAGACAAAACAGCCCGAGTCTGTTCATTATTTCCTGATAGCTAGAACCTCTCAATTCTGGTGTCATCCATGTTAATCTTTCTTTGCATCTGCTCCAGTGCCTTTATTTCTAATCTCTCAATTTTATTCTAACCCGTATATTCTTGTTGTCAAAAACACGTTCGCTCTGCAAAATCAACCCAACAGCACCGCGCGGTTTTATCTTAAACATGTGTTTCCTGTCGCCTTTGGGGTTTTTGTTGAGCTCCTCCATCTCTCTGAGTCACTGTGAAGACTCCAGGCGCAGTAATACACGGCCGAGTGATTCGCCTGCAGTCTGGAGGACTGAAGGTTGAACTCGTTCCAATTCGGTCGCTCGGCGGTAAAACCGTCCAACTTCCCCTCTGCAGTCGCGCTTTGTACAGTTGTGGAGTACAACATCAACTGCGGCTCCTTCCCCGGGTATTGTCTGTACCAGAACATGTAAGGGATACTGACGCCCTTCACAGTGCACTTTAGATCCACTCCCTCCCGAGCAGATTTGGAGACAGCGGCGGGAGTCTGTTGGATAATTTGCGAGTTCACATCTGGGAAAGAGAGGTGGAGAGAAGGAGGTCAATAAATTGGGCCATTCTGGGAATGGGAGAAAGAAAGAAAGAAAGAAAGAAAGAAAGAAAGAAAGAAAGAAAGAAAGAAAGAAAGAAAGAAAGAAAGAAAGAAAGAAAGAAAGAAAGAAAGAAAGAAAGAAAGAAAGAAAGAAAGATAGATAGAAAGCAAGAAAGAAAGAAAGAAAGAAAGAAAGAAAGAAAGAAAGAAAGAAAGAAAGAAAGAAAGAAAGAAAGATAGATAGAAAGAAAGAAAGAAAGAAAGAAAGAAAGAAAGAAAGAAAGAAAGAAAGAAAGAAAGAAAGAAAGAAAGAAAGAAAGAAAGAAAGAAAGAAAGATAGAGGTTATTAACAAGACCTATTGTTTGAAATTATCCCTTACGGTGAAGCAAGATCATCAGACCCAGTAACAGATACATCATTCAATTGAAGCTTTTCTCTTAATAAGGAAAAGAGCGAGAAGAGGAGAGTTGTGTCTTGTGAGGATCCAACCCGCTCTTTTCAAATCATATTGGAAAACATAACGAGCATAAGGAAGTGATGCAGATTTGGACAGTGCCGACCATCCCTCTCTAATTGACAGACAAATCCCCATCCTCTGTAATTGACAGCACCGCCCATTCCCCCGTGGATTGACAGCCACGCCCCCTACCTCCCTGATAGACAGCCCCGTCCCTCCCTCTCTGATTGACAGCCCTACCCCTCCCTCTCTGATTGGCATTGAATGGAGCAGAGGGAAAAGGAAGTTGCAATGGGGATATAGACAGATTCAGTGAGTGGGCAAAACATTGGCAGAGGGATTTAAATAATGATCAGCCAGAATGTAACTGAATGGCGGAGCAGGCTGGAGGGGCTAAATGGTCTCCTCCTGTTCCTTGATAACAGGCTCAAGGGGCTAAGTGGGCAAGTGTGAGGTCATCAACTTTGGACCTAACAAAGTTAAATCAGAGTATTTTTAAATGATGAGAAATTAGTAACTGTGGAGGAGCAAAGGAATTTAGGGATCCATGCTCACAAAGCACTAATAATAGGTACAAAAATAATTTATAAGGCTAATGGAATGCTGTCTTAGATCTCAAGTGGGCTGGAATACAAAGGGGTGGAAGTGATGTTTCAGTTTATGGGGTACGGTAGAATAGTGGTTCTGTACCTGGGCCAGTTATCCAAAGCCTTGGGTTAATAATCCGGAGACGTGAGTTCAAATCCCACCACGGCAGCTGGGGAATTTTAATTCAGTTAATTCGATAAATCTGGAATAAAAAGCTGTTGTCAGTAATGGTGACCGGATCGTTCTAAAAACCCAACTGGTTCATTAATGTTCTTCAGGGAAGGAAATCTGCTGTCCTTACCCAGTCTGGCCTGTATGTGGCTCCAGACCCACAGCAAAGTTGTTCACTCTTAACTGCCCTCTGAAATGGCCTAGCAAGCCATTCAGTTGTACCAAACCACGACAACAGAATCAGCACTGTGGGAATACCTTTCACCACACGGACTGCAGCGATTCAAGAAGGCATGGCACCACCACAATTAGGGATGGGCAAAAATGGCGGCCTTGCCAGAAACGCCCACATCCCGTGAACGAATAAACAAATAAGTTGCACCGAGCCCTGGTCAGACTCCATCTGGAGTAACTGCACCGTACCTCAGGAAGGATGTGGAGGGGGTGCAACGCATATTTATCTGAATGAAACCGGGGCTGAGAGGGCTAATTGCTGCGGACAGGTTGCATAAACTTGGCTTGCATCCACTTGAGATTTGGAGATTGAGGAGTGAACTGACTGAGGTGTTTAAAATGTTAAAATAATCCGATACAGATAAACTATTTCCTCTGGTGGGCGAGTCCAGAACAGTCCCAAATACAACTGAGTTACAAATCAGCCATGATCGGTAGAACGGTTGAATGGCCTCCTCCCGTTCCTGTGACACAGGCTCGTGAGACTGAAAGGCCTCCTCCTGTTCCTGTGTTCCGATTGAACCATGTTCCGGGCACTGGTGTGTTTCATGATCTAGAGCGCCCTCTACTGTCGCTGTGGAGAAAGAAAGCACAATGTCAGTGTATAAAAAATAGTTTTAATGACTTTCCTTCTTTCAATATTTCGGTCTATTTTTCATCACTATCGTTCTGCCTTTCTGTCGTTATTTCTTTTCTCCATTTTTCTTTCCTTTTCTTTTTTCTTCCCTGCTTCCTTCCTTTCTTTATTCTTTATTTCCTTCTTTCATTAATTCTTTCTTTCTGTCCTTCTACCTTTATTTATTTCCACTTCCATCCTATCTTTCTTTCTTTTATACTTTCTATCTTCCTTTCTTTCTATCATTCTTCACTACGTCTAACCTATCAACCCCATTGATAATATTTAAAGACCTCTGTCAGGTCAGTCCTCAACCTTCTCTTTTCTGGAGAAAAGAGTCCCAGACTGTTCAGCATTTCCTGATTGTTTAAACCTCTCAATTCTGGCATTGTCCTTGATATTCTTTATTTACACCTTCTCCAGTGCCTCTATATCTAATCTCTCACTTTTATTTTAACCCGTCTCTTCTTGTTGTCAAAAACATGTTCGCTCTGCAAAATAATCCCAACAGCACTGCGCGGTTTTATCTTAAGCAGGTGTCTTCTTCCGCCTTCGGGGTTTTTGTTCAGCTCCTCCATCTCTATGAGTCACTGTGCAGACTCCAGGCGCAGTAATACACAGCCGACTGATTCGCTTGCAGGCTGGAGGAATTCAGGTTAAACTCGATGGCATTCGGTCGCTCGGCGGTAAAACCGTCCACCGTCCCCTCTGGATTCACATGATTGGTACTCATGGAGTAAAACATGGACTGCGGCTCCTTCCCCGGGTATTGTCTGTACCAGAACATGCGATGGTTACTGGTACTTTCTAGAGTGCACTTCAGTACCACTCCATCCCCGGGAAATCTGGAGACAGCGGCGGGAAACTGGCGGATACTCTGCGAGTTCACATCTGGGAAAGAGAGGGAGAGATGACGTCAATAAATTGAGACATCCGGGGCAATGGGAGAAAAAGGAAGAAGGGAAGGAGGAAAGAAAGAAAAAAAGTCTTAAAATAGGTTATTGGCAAGAATTAATGTTTGAAAAAGTCCCTTACGGTGAAAGAAGAAAATAAGACCCAGTAACAGATACATCTTTTACTTGATGCGTTTCTCTTAATAATGAAAGCAGCGAGAACAGGAGCGTGGATTCTTGTGAGGAGCCAACCCGCTCTTTAAAAATTATTGAGGAAACACTGAGCAGAGTGAGCAAGTGATGCAGAGTTAGACACGCCCCTTCCTTGATCGAACCAATCAGAATCGATGTGCATGCTAATTACCAATGAGAGACGGGACCTTCTGCCGTTAACATTCCCAACAACGGTGTCTATCGCTCATTTATTGTTTGCACATCAGAAATGAAAGTTTCCACGTCTGGATTCCCGATTACCCACATGTAGATTCCCAATTAGCCATACCTTGATTCCCAATTAGCCACATGTGACGAGAGGCTAACACATGGACAACACTGATCTACAGTAAGCCCTTTATATAACGTGAGGCAGTCGGTGCATTAATATCCAGGTCACATCGGGCTGCTCATCTGTTCTATTGCATGGTTGGGCCTGTGACGATCTGGAGGACTCAAAGACTCGCCCTTGACTGGGGAACTTGCAAACGGCCCCACTGTATTCAGACTGCAGTGAACCCGGCCCACATCAGAGATAACACGCCCTTAGCAGGCACGCGAATGGCCACGGATATAGAGCTAAATGGAAGAGGGGCTGAATGGCATGCTCCCGTTCCTGTGTCAGAGGCTCGGTGCGCTGAATAGCCTCCTTCTGTTCCTGTTTTCCTATTGAGCGATGTTCCCGGCGCTGGTTTATTTCCTGGTTCTGGAGCGCCCTCTACTGTCCCTGTGGAAAAATACAACTATATGTCAGTCTGTAAGAAATAGTATTTTACTTATTTTCCCTCTTTCTATATTTCGCTCTATTTTTCTTTCAACTTTATGCGTTTCTATCTTTCTTTCTTTTCTCTATCTTTCGTTCTATCCTTCACCTTTTTTCCTTCCGACTTCCTTCCTTTCTTTCTTCCGTTCTTCTGTTCTGTCCTTCTTTCTTTCCCTCTTCCTTTATTTTTTTTCTCTTTCTTCCTTTCTTTCTTCCTTTGATTCTTTCTATCTTTCCTCTCTGCACCTACCCTATAATTCACATTGCTAATCTTTAAAGACGTCTGCAAGGTCACCCCTCAGCCTTCTCTTTTCTCGACAAAGCAGTCCGAGCCTGTTCAGCTTTTCCTGATGGCTAGAACCACTCAATGCTGGTGTCATCCTTGTTAATCATTCTTTGTACCTTCTCCAGAGCCTCTATACCTAATCTCTCACTTTTATTCTAACTCGTCTCTTATTGTTGTCAAAAACGCGTTCGCTCTGTAAAATAAACCCAACAGGACGCGGACTCGCTCTGTTTTATCATCCACAGGTGTTTCCTGCCGTCTTTGGAGTTTTTGTTGAGCTCCTCCATCTCTCTGAGTCACTGTGCAAACTCCAGGCGCAGTAATACACGGCCGAGTGATTCGTCCGCAGGCTGGAGGACTTCAGGTTGAACTTGTAGTCATTCGGTCGCTCGGCGGTAAAACCGTCTAGCGTTCGCCCTGGATCCACGGCATAGGTCGTCAAGGAGTAAAACATCAACTGCGGCCCCTTCCCCGGGTACAGTCTGTACCAGGACATGCGATTGCTAATGTCCCCCTCCACATTGCACTTCAGTTTCACTTCATCCCCGGGAAATCTGGAGACAGCGGCGGGAGTCTGGTGGATACCCTGCGAGTTCACATCTGGGAAAGAGACAGGGAGAGGAGGAATTCAGTAAGCGGTGATATTCAGGGTATGGAGAAAGTAAGAAGGAAAGAAAGAATGAAAGAAAGAAAGAAGCAAAACGTAAAGGAAGCTTATTAAAAAGAACGAAAGACGTATAAAGAAGTTATTGACAATAATTAAAGTTTGAAAATGTCCCTTACATTGAAACACGATCATTAGACCCATTAACAGATACATCTTTTACTGGAAACTTTTCTCTTAATAATGAAAGGAGCGAGAACAAGAGCGGGAGTCCTGTAAGGAGCCAACCCGCACTTTTCAACTCATTAAGGAAAATATGAAGAGCGTGAGGAAGTGATGCAGGGTTGGACACGCCCCCTTCCTCGATCGAACCAGTCAGAGCCGACGTGGTTGCTAATTAGCAATGACTGACTGGACATTATGCCGTTCACATTCCCAGCATTTGTGTCGATTGCTCATTGTTTATTTCCTAATCAGAAATGCCTTTCTGCACATGTGACTAGTGCCTAACACATGGACAACACTGGTCTAAAGCAAAGCTTTAAATAACAAGAGGCAGACAGTGCAACAATATCCGGGTCACACGGGCTGTTCATCACTTCTACCGCACGATTGGGCTCCTGGTTGGACCTATGACGATCACCTCGACTCAAAGAATCGCCTTTGAATGGGGAACCAGATTCAGATTGCAGTTGACCGGTTCCACATCAGAGGTACCATTGGATAAGCTGGAACATGAATGGCCACGGATATGGAGCTTTGTGTGTGTATGTGTGTGTCTCGCCCTCTCCCTGTCTCTTCATCTATCTCCTTCTCTGTTCCCCGTCACTCTCTCTGTCTCTCTATCTCTCTCCCTCACTCTCTCCCTCTTTCTTTCCCTCTATCACTCTCTCTCTCTCCCTGTTGCTCTCTGTCTCTCTCTCTCTCTTTCTCTGTCTCTCTCTCTCTCTCTCTCTCTCTCTCTCTCTGCCTCTCTCTGTCTCTCTCTCTCTCTCTCTCTGTCTGTCATCTGTCTATCTATCTATCTGTCTATCTATCTATCTAGCTAACTGTCTATCTAATTAGCTGTCTATCTAACTATCTGTCTGTCTATCTATCTATGTATCTATCTGTCTCTATCTATCTCACTCTCTTTCTAATTTCTATCTATCTAACTATCTGTCTGTCTATCTGTCTGTCTATCTATGTACCTCTTTCTCTATCTGTCATTCGATATTTATCCCTCTCTGTCTGTGTTTCTCTCTTTGTCTGCCTGTCCATCTATCTTTCTATCTATCTATCTATCTATCTATCTATCTATCTATCTATCTATCTATCTATCTATCTATCTATCTATCTATCTATCTATCTATCTATCTATCTTTCTATCTATCTATCTCACTACCTCTTTCTCTCTCTCTCTTTTGTGTCTCTCCCTCTCCGTTTCTCCCTCTCTCCGTATTTCTGTCTCTCTGTTTGCGTATCTCTGTCTGTCAGTTTCTCTCTCTCCCTCTCTCGCTGTTCCTCTCTGTCATTCTCTCCCTCGCCCTGTTCCACAAATCAGCCTCTGCTGCCTGTGAAATGTGAAGAGTGAGATTTCAATCTCAGAATCAATGAGCAACTCGATCTATCTATCTATCTTATTATCTATCTATCTATCTATCTATCTATCTATCTATTATCTATTATCTGTCTATCTATCTATCTATCTTACTATCTATCTATCTATCTATCTATCTATCTATCTATCTGTCTATCTGTCTATCTATCTATCTGTCTGTCTATCTATCTATCCGTCTATCTATCTATCTATCTATCTATCTATCTATCTATCTATCTATCTATCTATCTATCTATCTATCTAATTAACTGTCTATCTAACTAGCTGTCTGTCTATCTATCTATGTATCTATCTATCTCTATCTATCTATCTAACTCTCTATCTAATTTCTATCTATCTAACTATCTGTCTGTCTATCTGTCTGTCTATCTATGTACCTCTCTCTCTCATTCGATATTTCTCCCTCTCTGTCTGTGTTTCTCTCTTTGTATGCCTGTCTATCTATCTTTCTATCTATCTATCTATCTATCTATCTATCTATCTATCTATCTATCTATCTATCTATCTATCTATCTATCTATCTATCTATCTATCTATCTATCTATCTATCTATCTATCTATCTATCTATATACCGGTTTGTCTGTCTGTCTGTCTATCTAGCTATCTATCTATCTATCTATCTATCTATCTATCTATCTATCTATCTATCTATCTATCTATCTATCTATCTATCTATCTATCTATCTCACTCCCTCTTTCTCTCTCTCTCTCTTTTGTGTCACTCTCTCTCCGTATTTCTGTCTCTTTGTTTGCGTATCTCTGTCTGTCAGTTTCTCTCTCCCCCTCTCTCGCTGTTCCTCTCTGTCATTCTCTCCCTCGCCCGCTCTGACAATCTCTGTCTCACACACTGACCTGCTCTATCTCTGTCACTTTCACTCCTTCACTCACTCTCTATGGCTCTCTCTCTCTATCTGTCTCTCCCTTTCACACTTTTTCAATTCCTCATCAATCTTTATGTCTCTCTGTCGCTCTGTCTCTTTGTCTCTGTCTCTCTGTCTCTCTCTCACCTACTCACTAATCACACTCTCACTGTTTCTCTCTCTCTCTCTGACTGTCTAGCTCACTCTCTGTCTCTCTCACTTTCTCCCTCACGCTCTATATCCCTCTCACTCTCTCTCTCTCTATTAAAACAAACTGCTTTGAAAGGTAAAGATGAGCTGACCAGAGCTGATCTCCAGACTCAGAGAGTGGAGCAGGAGTTGGAGACACGCGGTCCCATAGCCCGCACTTACATCCCCCTTCGCTCCTTCACTGCTCCTGCCTCAGTCGGGAAACGCCTCTCACAAAAATACACCGATAGGCTACTTGTTGGAGGAGGCGTGGCGTCTGACGTCATCGCCTTGCCGCCTCTTTTCAAATCATTGCGGAAAACCTGAAGATCGTAAGGATTTGATGCAGGGATTACATAGGATTACATTGGATATACGGCACAGAAATAGGCCATTCGGCCCAACCAGTCCAGACCGGCATTTATGCTCCACTCCAGCCTCCTCCGTCTTTCCTCATCTAACTCTATCAGCATAACTCTCTATTCCATTTTCCCTCATATGTTTATCTAGCCACCCCTTAAATGCATCTGTCCTATTCACCTCAACCACTCCATGTGGTAGCGAGTTCCACATTCTCACCACTCTCTGGGTAAAGTAGTTTCTCCTGAATACCCGATTTGATTTCTTGGTGACTATCTTATATTGCTGGCCTCTAGTTTTGCTCTTCCCCACAAGTGGAAACACTCTCTATGTATCCATTCTATCAAAACATTTCATAATTTAAAGACCTCTATTAGGTCACCTCTCAGCCTTCTCTTTTCAAGAGAAAAGAGACCCACCCTATTCATCCTATCCCGATAGGAATACACTCGCATCTCTGGTATCATCCGTGCAAATCTTTTCTGCACCCTCTCCAGTGCCTCTATATCATTTTTATAATATGGCGACCAGAACTGTACGCAGTACTCCAAGTGTGGTCTAACCAAGGTTCGATAGAAGTTCAGCACAGCTTCACTACTTTTCAATTCTATCCCTTTATAAATAAACCCTAGGGCTTGGTTTGCTTTTTATGGCCTTGTTAACCTGTGTCGCTACTTTCAGTGATTTGTGTATTTGTACTCCGAGATCCCTTTGCTCCTCTACCCCACCTGGACTCGCAACCTCCAAGTAATAAGTGACGTCCTTATGCTTCCCACCGAAATGTAATACCTCACATTTATCTTTGTTGAAATTCATTTTCCCAATAGAAACAATTAGAATCAATGTACATGCTCAGAGGGCCGAGCTCTGAGACAGTTGTGTGCAAGGCCCGGGACTGACCGGTGTAAAAGGGAACAATATCTATCATTCATAAGAAACACTAAATATTCAATTCTCAGCCCCTCCCGCTGATTGACAGACTCACCCCTCCCTCTCTAATTGGTAGTAAATTAGAGCGGACGGGAACAAGGAGTTGAAAAGGGACAGGCACTGAATCAATGGCTAGGCAAATCAATGACAGATGGAATTCAACTTGGGCAAGTATGGGGTCATCCACTTTGGACCAAAGAAAGATAGGTCACAATATTTTCTAAATGGTGAGCAGCTTGGAGCTGTGGAAGAGCAATGGGATTTAGGTTTACGGGAACACAAGTCACTGAAATTAGTTAGACAGGTACAAAAGGGAATCAAAAAGGCTGATGGAGTGTTGGCCTTTAATCTCAAGGGGGCTGGAATACAGAGGCGAGGAATGTATGCTTCAGTTGCCCAGAGCTTTGGTTAGAATTCTACTGGAGTGCTGCGTTCAGTTCTGGAAACCGCACATGTGTAAGGATATATTAGCTTTGGATGGGTTTCAACGCAGGTTGACCAGAATGATTGTGGCACTTGGAGGGTTAAATTAAAAGGACAGATTGCATCAACATGGCTGTATTGCCTTGAATATAGGTGATTCAGCGGTGAACTGATTGAGGTTTGTAAAGCGTTAAAATGAGTTGATATGTTAGATAGAGAGAAACCATTCCCTCTGGTGGGGGTGGGGCGGAGTCCAGAACAAGGTGACAGAGCCTTAAAATTAATGCCAGGCCATTCAGGGATTGTGTCAGAAAACACTTCTTCACACAATGAGTAGTGGAAATATGGAACACTCTCCTCCAAAAGGCTGTTGAGGTTAAGGATTAATTGCAGCCTTCAAGACAGAGATTGGTAGATTTGTGTTGGGAAGGGTATCGAGGGATATGGTGCAAAGGAGTTAAATAATGATCAGTTATGATGTAACTGGATGATGGAGCAGGAGCAGGACGGGCAAAATAGCTTCCTCGTATTCCTGCGTAACAGGCTCGATAAGATGAATGACCTCCTCCTGTTCCTGTGTAACAGGTTCGCTGAGCTGAATGTCCTCCTCCTGTTCCTGTCTAACAGGCTCGACGGACTGAATGGACTCCTCCTGTTCCTGTGTTACAGGATCGCTGAGCTGAATGGCCTCCTCCTGTTCCCGTGCTACAGTTTCGCTGAGCTGAATGGCCTCCTCCTGTTTCTGTCTAACAGGCTCGAGGGGGTGAATAGTCTCCTCCTCTTCCTGTGTAACAGGATCAAGGGGCTGAATGGACTCCACCTGTTCCTCTGTAACACGCTTGAGGGAATGAGCGGCCTCCTCCTGTTCCTGTGTAAAAGGCTCATGGTGCTGAATGGCTTCCACCTATTTCACACAACTGAGTCTTTTGTGATCCTAGAGCGCCCTCTGCTGTCCCTGTGGAGAAAGAAAGCACATTGTTCGTGTATAAAAACCCAATACTTTTTATTTTTATTATTTCCAGATAGTTACAACCTCTCAGTTCTGGTGTCATCCTTGGTAATCTTTCTTCGTACCTTCTCCAGTGTCACATCTAATCTCTCTATTATACTAACCTGTCTTTTGTTATTGCCATAAAGAGGTTAGCATTGTAAAAATAAAACAACAGGTCCCAGCACTGCGCAATTTCATCTGCCACAGGTGTTTCCTGCGACTCATGGGTTTTTGTTGAGCTCCTCCATCTCTCTGAGTCACTGTGAAGACTCCAGGCGCAGTAATACACGGCCGACTGATTCAACCGCAGGCTGGAGGACTTCAGGTTGAACTCGTAGTCATTCGATCGCTCGGCGGTAAAACCGTCCACCGTCCCCGCTGGATTCACGTGATTGGTACCCGTGGAATAAAACATGAACTGCGGCTCCTTACCCGGGTATTGTCTGTACCAGTAGATGTTGGCAGTACTGGTACCCTCCACTTTGCACTTCAGTTCCACTCCCTCCCCAGACAATTTTGAGACGGCAGCGGGAGTCTGGCGGATAATCTGCGACTTCACATCTAGGAAACAGACAAGAGAGGAGGAATTCAGTTAACAGGGATACTCAGGAAATGTGGGAAGAAAGAAGGAAAGAAAGAAAGAAAGAAAGAAAGAAAGAAAGAAAGAAAGAAAGAAAGAAAGAAAGAAAGAAAGAAAGAAAGAAAGAAAGAAAGAAAGAAAGAAAGAAAGAAAGAAAGACATAAAAAAAATGTTATTGACAAGAATTAAAGTTTGAAAATGTCCCTTACGGTGAAACAAGATCATTAGACCCAGGAACAGATACATCTTTTACTGGAAGTTTTTCTCTTAATAATGAAAGGAGCGAGAACAGGAGAGTTGTGTCTTGTGAGGAGCGAACCCGTCCTTTTCAAATCATTGAGGAAAATATGAAGAGCGTGAGGAAGTGATGTACGGTTGGACACGCCCCTTACCCAATCGAACTAATCAGAACCAATATGGTTGCCAATTGTCAATGGCTGACTGGATCTGATGCCGTTAATATTCCCAACCATGGTGTCTGTTTCTCATTCTTTATTTACGAATCAGAAATGCATTGATGCACATTTGGATTCCCAATTAGCCTCATCTGGATTCCCAGTTATCAACAGCTGTATCCCAAGTTAGCCACATGTGAATGGCCTAATGGCTAACATATGAACAACACTGGTCTAAAGCAAACCCTTTTGATAACAAGAGGCAGTCGGGGCAACAATATCCGGGTCACATCGGGCTGTTCATCTGTTCTATTGCATGGTTGGGCCTGTGACGATCAGGAGGACTCAAAGACTCGCCCTTGACTTGGGAACTTGCAAACGGCCCCACTGTATTCAGACTGCAGTTAACCTGTTCCACATCAGAGGTAACAGTCTCTGAGCTGGAACATGAATGGCCACAGATATAGAGCTAAATGGAAGAGTAAATAATTTACTAGGTGTTCTTAATGACCCTCAGTACTGCAAATAAAATCCGGCTGTTGAGAATTTATGTATTTTGAAAAAAATCATTCAGTTATCGAATTGCTTTGCACAGAAGGATGTCATTCGGCCCATCGAGTCTGCGCTGGCTTTTTCGAAGAACAATCCAGTTAGTCCCACTCCCCCGCTCTTTCCCCATGTCCCTGCAGTTTTGCTCCTTCGAGTATTTATCCAATTCCATTTTGAAATATGGAACTCTCACCCCCAAAAGGCTGCGGATGCTGGGGGACAATTGGAGCTCGCAAGGCTGAGTTTGATCGATTCATGTTGGGTTAAGATATCAAGGGATATGCTGCAAAGGCGGGATAATGAGGTTGAATTAAATATTGAAAGGCAGAGCAGACGCAAGTGGATGAATGGCCTCCTCCCGTTCCTGTGTAAGAGGCTCGTGGGGCTGAATGGTCTCCTGCTGTTCCTGTGTAAGAGGCTCGTGGGGCTGAATGGCCTCCTCCTGTTCCTGTGTAAGAGGCTCGTGGGGCTGAATGACCTCATCTTGTTCCAGTGTCCCGATTGAATCATGTTCCAGGCACTGGTGAGTTTCATGGTCTACAGCGCCCTCTACTGTCCCTGTGGATAAATAAAGCACAATGTCAGTGTATAAAAAAGGATTTTTAATTGCTTTTCGTCTTTCTATATTTCGCTCTATTTTTCTTGACTATCGTTCTGTCTTTCTATCATTCTTTCGTTTCACCATCTTTCTTTCCTTCACTTTTTTCTTCCCTGCTTCATTCCTTTCTTTTTTCATTATTTCGTTATTTCATTATTTATTAATTTCCTTCTTCTTTTATTTATTACCCGTTTCTTCCTATCTTTCTTCCTCTTATTCTTGCTAACTTCCTTTCTTTCTATCTTTCTTCACTACGCCTAACCTATTAAACCCATTGATAATGTTTAAAGATCTCTGTCAGGTCACCCCTCAGACTTCTCTTTTCGAGACATAACAGCCCGAGCCTGTTCATTATTTCCTGATGTTTTAAAACAATCAATTCTCTCATTATTCTTGTTAATCTTTATTTACACATTCTCCAGTGCCTCTATATCTAATCACTCACTCGTATTCTAACCCGTCTCTTCTTGTTGTAAGAAACACGTTCGCTCTGCAAAATAAACCCAACAGCACCGCGCGGTTTCATCATCCACAGGTGTTTCCTGCTGCCTTTGGGGTTTTTGTTGAGCTCCTCCATCTCTCTGAGTGACTGTGAAGACTCCAGGCGCAGTAATACACGGCCGAGTGATTCGCCCGCAGGCTGGAGGACTTCAGGTTGAACTCGTAGTTATTCGGTCGCTCGGCGGTGAATCCATACACCGTCCCCTCTGGATTCACGTGATTGGTACCCATGGAGTAAAACATGAACTGCGGCTCCTTCCCCGGGTATTTTCTGTACCAGTAAATATTAGGGTTACTGTCGCCAACCACTTTGCACTTCAGCTCCACTTCATCCCCGGGAAATCTGGAGACAGCGGCGGGAGTCTGGTGGATACTCTGGGAGTTCACATCTGGGAAAGAGAGGGAGAGAAGGAATTCAGTAAACGGGGATATACGGGGCAATGTGGAATGAAAAAATGAAAGAATGAAAGTAAGAAAGAGAGAAAGAAAGCAGGAAAGAAAGAGAAAAAAGAAAGAAAGTAAAAAGGTATAAAAAGGTTATTGACAAGAATTAATATTTGAAAAAGTCACTTACTGTGAAACAAGATAATCAGACCCAGTAACAGATACATCTTTTACTTGAAGCGTTACTCTTAATAATGAAAGGAGCGATGACGGGAGCGTTGTGTTTTGTGAGGAGCCAACCCGCTCTTTTCAAATCATTGAAGGAAACAGGAAGAGCGTGAGGAAGTGATGCAGAGTTGGACACGCCCCCTTTCCCGATCGATCCAATCAGAATCGATGTGGCTGCTTATTAATATATGACTGACTGGACCTTATGTCGTTAACATTCCCAACAATGGTGTCTGTCGGTCATTGTTTATTTACTTATCAGAATTGAACTTATCCATATCAGGACTTCTAGTTATCCACACGTGGGTAGTGACTAACACATGGACAAGACTGGTCTAAAGCAAATCCTTTAGATAAGAAGAGGCAAACGGTACAACAATATTCGGGTCACATCGGGCTGCTCATCTGTTCTATTGCATGGTTGGGCTCATTGTTGGGACTATGACAATCAGGAGGATTCAAAGACTCGCCCTTGACTGGGGAACTTGCAAACGGCCCCACTGTATTCAGACTGCAGTGAACCCGTTCCACATCAGAGATAACACTCGCTGAGCTGGAAAGTGAATGGCCACGGATATATAGAGCTTGGTGTGTGTGGTGTGTGTGTATTTCTTTCTCTCTCTCTCTGTCTGTCCGTCTCTCTCTATCTCACTATCTCTCTCTCTATTTCTCTCGCTTTCTCTCACAGTCTCTCTCTCTCACAGTCACTCTCTCCGTGTTTCTGTCTATTTGTGTGTATATCTCGCTCCGTCTCTCTATCTCTCTCTCTGTCTCTCTCGCCCCATCTCTCTCTCTATCTCTCTCTGTCTCTCTCGCTCCGTCTCTCTCTCACACTCTCTCTCTGACACTCTCTGTCTCTCACTATCTCCTTCTCGCTCTCTTCCTCCCTCTCCCTCTGGGCTCACTCTGTCTCTCTCTGTCTCTCTCTCTCTCTGTGTCTGGCTCTCTCTGGCTCTCTCTTTCTGGTGCAGTCATTTTGTGCGGAACGTGTCGCTCTTTGCTGCGCTGTGCCTTACTGCAGGCGCAGTGAAAGACGGCGAAACGTGACAGGTTGGCCGCTTTCAGAAGGAAGTGCGTCTCGCTGGGTCTCTGGGCTGTAAACGGCTCCTTGGTGTATGGAGTAACTGCCCCCTTGGTGCTGGATTAGATCAGGGCCTCGGGCTCTGAGTCCGGATACTGGCGGTACCAGTACAGGTGGCTGTAGCTCGGCTCCTTCAGCACGCAACTCACCTGGAACAGTTCGCTCCCGGACACGGACAGTGAACCCGGCTCCTGGTCTAGAAACCAGCCTCTGCTGCCTGTGAAATGTGGAGTGTGAGATTTGAAACTCAGAATCACTGAGCAGCTCGCTCTATATCTATATATCTCTCTGTCTGTCTATTTGTCTTCCTAGCTATCTCTCTGTAGGTCTGTCTATCTATATATCTATCTATATGTATATCTATCTATCTATCTAACTGTTTCTCCCTCTCTATCAATCTATGTCTCTCTCACTCCCTCACTCACACGTTCTGTCTCTCTCTCTGTCTCAATTGCTCACTCTATGTCTATGTCTCTCACTCTCTCTCTCTCTCTCTCTCTCTCTCTGTTTCTATCACTTACTCTTTCTCTCACAATCCCTCACTCACTTTCTATGCCTCTCACTCTGTGTGTCTGTCTCTCTCTCACCGACTCGTTCCCTCATCCATTATTTATCTCTTTCTGCCTGTCTGTGACCCCCTCACTCCCTCACTGACTCGCTCAGTCTCTCACTCTCTCTCTCTCTCTATAAACAAACTGCATTGAAAGGTAAACGTGCGCTGACCAGAGCTGATCTCCAGACTCAGACAGTGGAGCAGGAGTGAGAGACACGCGGTCCCACAGTCCCACACTTCCATCCCACTCCGCTCATTCGCTGCTCCTAAATCAGTCGGGAACCGCTTCTCAGATAATTGCACCGATTGGTTACTTGTTGGAGGCGGGTCTTGCGTCTCTGACGTCAACACCTTGCCGGCTCCTGAGGAAAACATGAAGAGCATAAGGAAGTGATGCAGGGATGGACACGCCCCCTTCCCCAGTCCAACCAATTAGAATAAATGTACATGGTCAGAGATCCGATCTCTGAGACTGTTGTGTGCAAGGCCCGGAACTGGCGGGTGTAAAGCGCAACTTTCATCATCATTTAGAAGAAAACACTGCATATACAATGCTCCGCTCCTCACTCTCTGATTGCCAGTAAGTTGAGTTGATGGGATCAGAAAGTTGCAAAGGGGAGATAGACATGTGTAATAGGCTCGTGGGGCTAAATGGCCCCTTCCTGTTCATCATAAGAGATTGTTGGCTGAAGTTGAAGGACAGGAAATTGAATGCAAATTATTGACCTGATTATGGAATTGGCTGAGCGTCAGGAGACAGAGAGTTGCGATAATGGGCAGGTATTCTAATTGGTATCTTGTGGCTAGAGCTTTCCCACAGGGATTTGTGTCGGGGACTCATCTATTTACCGTAATTATTAACGACTTAGATGATGGGATAGAAAGCCACATATCCAAATCTGCCAATGACACAAAGATGGCACACAAAGGCAGCATGGCACACAGAGTAGAGACAGCATTAACTTACAAACAAATATTAAAAGATTAAGTGAGAAGGCAAAACGGTGGCAAATTGATTTCAATGTACGTAAGTGTGACGTCATCCACTTTGGACAGGAACAGGAATGATCAGAGAACGTTCTAAATGGCCATAATGTAGAAACAATGGAGGTCCAAAGAGTCTCAGTGCTCCATGTACATAGATCATTACAATGTCATGGACAGGTGCAGATCATCATCAAAAAGGCTAATACAATTCTGGGCTTTATAACTAGATGACGAGAATACAAGGGAGTAGAAGTTATGATACAGCTTTACAAAGCGCTGGCTAGACCACACCAGGAGCACTGTGTTCAGTTCTGGGCACCACACTTAGTATTTACCGGAATTGTACCTGGACATCAAGGGTTAATTTACGATGAGAGATTACACAAACTGGGGTTGTATTCCCTGGACTTTAGAAGGGTAAGGGGTGATTTGATCGAAGATTTCAAGAAATTACAGGCAACTGATAGGGTAGATAGAGAGAAACTACTTCTGCTGTTTGGGGAGTCTTGGACGAGGGGACATGGCAAAAACGTTCAGTCGTGAAGTCAGCAAACACTTCTACATGCAAAGGGTGGCAGAAGATTAAACTCTCTTCCACAAAGAGCGGTTGATTCGAGGTAAATTGTTCATTTTAAATCTGAGCTTGATAGATTTCTGTTACCCAAACGTATTAAGAGTTATGGGGCAAAGGCGGGTACATGGAGTTAGGTAACAGTGCAGTCATGAACTCTATGAATAGCGGGACAGGCTCAAGTGGCTAAATGGCCTACTCCTGTTCCTATGTTCCTACGTAACAGGGTGGAGCGGTGAATGACCTCCTCCTGCTCCTGTATAACAGACTCGAGGAGGGATGAATGGTCTCCTCCTGTTCCTGTGTAACAGACTCGAGGAGTGCTGAATGGTCTCCTCCTGTTCCCGTACAACAGACTCGAGCTTTTAGTCGCTCTCCTGCTTCTGTGTTCCTATTTAACTATGTTCTATCATCAGATGTGTTTTATGGTCATGGACCGCACTCTGCTGTCCCTGTGCTGAAAGAAAACACAGTGTAAGTGCCGAAAAACCAAAGTCTTTCTATTATACTTTCCAGACCTTTACAACCTCTCAATAGTCGTATCATTCTTGCTAAGCTTTCTTTGCACCTTCTCCAGTGCCTCTATATGTAATCTCTCACTTTTATTCTAACACGTCTCTTCTTGTTGTCAAAAACACGTTCGCTCTGTAAAATAATAACAACAACACCGCGCGGTTTCATCTTCCACAGGTGATTCCTGCCGCCTTTGGGGTTTTTGTTGGGCTCCTCCATCTCTCTGAGTCACTGTGAAGACTCCAGGCGCAGTAATACACGGCCGAGTGATTCAGCCGAAGGCTGGAGGACTTCAGGTTGAACTCGTTGCCATTCGGTCGCTCGGCGGTAAAACCGTCCACCGCCCCCTCTGGATTCAGGTGATTGGTAAACAAGGAGTAAAACATGGACTGCGGCTCCTTCCCCGGGTATTGTCTCTACCAGAACATAGTCTGAGTACTGGTGCTTTCCAGAGTGCACTTCAGTACCACTCCATCCCCGGGAAATCTAGAGACAGCGGCGGGAAACTGCCGGATACTCTGCGAGTTCACATCCGTGTAAGAGAAGGAGAGGAGGAGGTCAGTAAATTGGGACATCCGGGGCAATGGGAGAAAAAGAAAGAAAGACGTAAAATTACGTTATTAACAATAATTAATGTTTGCAAAAGTATCTTACGGTGAAACAAGATAACAAGACTCAGTAACAGATACATCTTTTTCTTGAAGCGTTTCTCTTAATAATGAAAGCAGCGAGAACAGCAGCGTGGAGTCTTGTGGGGAGCCAAACCGCTCTTTAAAAATCATTGAGGAAACCTTGAGCAGAGTGAGGAAGTGATGTAGAGAAGGTCACGCCCCCTTCCTCGAGCGAAACAATCAGCATCGATGTGCTTGCTAATTACCAATGACAGACTGGACCTTCTGCCGTTAACATTCCCAACAACGGTGTCTATCGCTCGTTTATTGTTTGCTAATCAGAAATGGAATTATCCACGTCTGGATTCCCGATAAGCCACAAGTAGAATCCCAATTAGCCATACCTTGATTCCCAATTAGCCACATGTGACTGGTGGCTAACACATGGACAACACTGGTCTAAAGTAAGCCCTTTTGATAACGGGAGGCAGTCGGTGCAACAATATCAGGGTCACATCGGGCTGTTCATCTGTTCTATTGCATGGTTGGGCCTATGACGATCTGGTGGACTCAAAGACTCGCCCTTGACTGAGGAACTTGCAAACGGCCCCACTGTATTCAGACTGCAGTGAACCCGTCCCACATCGGAGATAACACTCGCTGAGCTGGAACGTGAATGACCACGAATACAGAGCTAAATGGAAGAGGAAATAATTTCCCGAGCATCGTTTTAGCAAACTTCACTTCTTCAGCTGAAGAGTTACTTTGGAGAATTTTTTTATTGGTTTATACAGTTAGATAGATGTATGTTGGGTTAGGATATAAAGGGATATGCAGCAAAGGGGGGTTAATGAATTCGAGGTACAAATCAGCAGTGATCTGATTAAATGGATGAATTGCCTCCTCGAGTTCCTATGTAACAAGCTCGAGAGGCTGAATGGCCTTCTCCCGTTCCTGTGTAAGAGGCTCGGTGCGCTGAATAGCCTACTTCTGTTCCTGTGTTCCGATTGAACGACGTTCGGGCAAGGGTTTATTTCCTGGTCCTAGAGCGCCCTCTACTGTCCCTGTGGAAAAAGAAAACACAATGTCAGTGTATAAAAAATAGTATTTTACTGACATTCCTTCTTCTTTATTTCGTTTTATTTTTCTTTCTATCATTCTGCGTTTCTATCTTTCTTTCTTTTCTCTCTCTTTCGTTCTATCCTTCTCTTTTTCGCTTTTCAGCTTCCTTCCTTTCTTCCTTTCGTTCTTTTGTTCTGCTTTTCTTTCTTTCACTCTTCCTTTATTACTTACTCTCTTCCTTCCTTTCCTGCTTTCCGTCTAACTTTTTTCTATCTTTCCTCTCTACCCCTCCCCTACAAAGCACATTGTTGATCTTTAAAGACCACTATTAGGTCACATCTCAGCCTTCTTTTTCCTAGACAAAACAGTCCTCGCCTGTTCAATCTTTCCTGAAATCCAGTAACTCTGAATTCTGGTATCATCTTTGTTAATCTTTCTTTGTACCTTCTCCAGTGCCTCAATCGAATCTCTCACTTTTATTCTGGCCCGTCTCTTCTTGTTGTCCAATATACGTGCGCTCTGTAAAATATATCCAACAGGACGCACATTCGCTCAGCAAGATAAACCCAACAGCACCGCGCCGTTTTATCTTGAAGAGGTGTTTCCTGCCGCCTTTGGGTTTTTTGTTGAGCTCCTCCATCTCTCTGAGTCACTGTGAAGACTCCAGGCGCAGCAATACACGGCCGAGTGATTCGCCTGCACGCTGAAGGACTTCAGATTGAACTCATAGTCATTCGATCGCTCGACGGTAAAACCGTCCACCGTCCCCTCTGGGTTCACGTGATTGGTACCAGTGGAGTAAAACATGAACTGCGGCTCCTTCCCCGAGTATTGTCTGTACCAGTACATAAACTGAGTACTGGTGCTTTCGAGAGTGCACTTCAGTTCCATCCCATCCCCCTGAAATCTGGAGACAGCGGCGGGAGTCTGGCGGATAATCTGAGTGTACACATCTGGGAATGAGACAGGGAGAGGAGGAGGTCAGTAAATTCAGACAATCGGGCAATTTTGAGAAAAGAAAGTAAGAAAGAAGGACAGAAAGAAAGAAAGAAAGAAAGAAAGAAAGAAAGAAAGAAAGAAAGAAAGAAAGAAAGAAAGAAAGAAAGAAAGAAAGAAAGAACGAAAGGAAGAAAGAAAGGAAGAAAAAAAGAAAAGCGTAAATGTAGGTTATTAACAACAATTAATGTTTGAAAAAGTCCCTTACGGTGGAACAAGATAATCAGACCCAGTAACAGATACATCTTTTACTTGAAGCTTTTCTCTAAATAACTGAAAGGAGCGAGAACAAGAGAGTTGTGTCTGGTGAGGAGCCAATCCGCTCTTTTCAAACCATTGAGGGGAAAAGGAAGAGCGTAAGGAAGTGATGCAGTGTTGGATACGCCCTTTCCTCGAGCGAACCCATCAGAATCAACTCCCCCGCTCTTTCCCCATATCACAGCAGTTTTTTCCTCCTTCAAGTATTTATCCAATTCACTTTTGAAGGCTACTATTGAATCTGTGTCCACCACCCTATCACACGGTGCGTTCCAAATCATAACCACCCTCTGCATAAAATGTTTTTTGGATCAAGTCGCCTCTGATTCTTTTGCAAATCACTTTACAACTGTGACCTCTGTTTATCGGCCCTACAGCCATTGGAAACAGTTCACCTTTATGTAGTCTGTGTAAACCCTTCATCGTTTTAAACAGCTGCAGATTCCCAAATAACCACACCTGGATTTCCAATGAGCCGATCGTGGACTCCCAATAAGCTATATGATTGTAATAATCTCTCCATGAAGGTATCTGGAGTGAAACAACGTGTGAACTATCGCTGTTCAGTTACTCTATCATTCTATCTATCTATATATGATTAGAACAAGTTGGGGGTTGGTGTCAGAGTCGGGCGGGTTTTTGTCGCACGGTTCAGTCTGAGTGTGTCTCTGAGCATCACTGCAGGCGCAGAAATACCGCGCCGTGTCGTTCGGCCGCACCATCGAGATCTTCAGATCGAAGGAGTTATCTGCAGTTTTCTTGGCCCCAAAATCGCTCCGTGATCCCGTCCGACCTGGTCGCGTCATCTCCCTCCACCGCCTGCAGAATGTGCTGGAGTCCCAGGCCCGGGGGCTGACGGTACCAGTACATATAAGAATCAGTCCCGCGTTGGGTACACGGGATAGTCACAGACTCGCCCTTTCTCACCGACACAAACTCCCGGGACTGCACCATCTTCTGAGACTCGCCAACTCCTTGAAGCAAAACGGGAATAAGTAGCAAAGAGAGACAGTTATTTCCCCAGAAATAAGACCCATTAACCTTTTTAATTATTATCTGTTCCGTGACTGCTATTCCAATTACTCTCCCTCGCTTTCCTTTGATTTAAATCGATATATTTCCTGTATTTTTCATGAAATCTAATTGAACCAATTAAAGGAGTGGATAGTGCGGATAGAGAGAAACTATTTCCTTGTCTAGCGGAGAATCCAGGACAAGTGGAGCACAACCTTATAAATGTAGCGAAGCCTTTCAGTGGTGATGTCATGAAGCAATTCTTCACACAAGGGGTAGTGGAAATCTGGAACTCTCTCCCCAAAAAGCTGTTGAGGTTGGGGGTCAATTCAAAATTTCAAAACTGAGATTGAAAGATTTTGTTAGGTGATGGTATTAAAGGTGACGCGATCAAGGAGGGGAGATGGAGTTAACATACAGATCAGCCGTGATCTAATTGAATGGCTCGAGGGCCTGAATGACCTCCTCCTGTTCCTATGTTCCTTAACATAAACATTCTATCGGCTCTATCACGCGCCATCCTGCTTTTAGTCGATTTGGCAACACCAGAATAATATTATAAACCCGGAGGCGCTTGTAGTTATTTGGGAGGCCGGTCTTTTAGCGGAGCTCTCTTTGTAAAAGGGGCAATTGTCAGGGATTGACGTGGAAAAATCACTCACTGATTTAAACAATACAGGAATAACCCTGTTCTCTATATGTCCATCCCGACTGTATTTAACAAAATTTGTCTTCTTTGTTTGTCACTTAACAGATATAGTCTATTTATTTCTCAACGCTGTTCTCTCATTAACTTTCATTCTTTCTATCTTTCTTTCATACTTTCTCTCTTTTTTCTTTCTTTTGTCTTTCCTTCTTTCTTTCTCCTTTTCCTTCTTTCTTTCTTTCTCTAATTTTTGAACAATTGTTTTATAGGATTTTAATACATTCCTGCACCAGACTCAAAGGCATCCGAAAAGACACCGCCTCTCGCTTTAATTACCCGCCAATAGGAACAGCGGCAACGTGCAGGACAGGAGGCAAGTCCGCATCATCCGGGACAGAGAATCTGAGAGCGGGAACCCACGGCCAATAAGCTTCCCAGCGACAGGAGCTATGAGGCTGTTGTTTGCAAGGCCAGACTGGCGCGTGGAAAACGCACGATCTCTGTCATTCATCAGAAAACACTGGATATACAATGCCCCGCCCCTCACTCTCTGATTGACAGACCTGCCCCGTCCTCTCTGATTGACAGCACTGCCCCCCCCTCTCCGAGTGATAGCACCGCCCCTACCCTCTCTGATTCCACAGGGAGTGGTTGAAGCGAATCGTATGGATGCATTTAAGAGGAAGCAAGACAAGCATATGAGGGAAAAGGAAATAGACGGTTATGCTGATATATTTAGATGAGGAAAGACGGGAGGAGGCTCGTGTGGAGCATAAACGCCGACATGGATTGGTTGGGCCGAATGGCTTGTTTCTGTGCCAGATATCCTATGTAATCCTATGTAATCATTCACAGCTCCACCACTCCCCTCTCTGATTGACAGCACCGCCCGTCCGTCTCTGATTGACATCACCACCCATCCCCTCTCTGAAAACTCGTCACCCCCTCTGATTGACAACTCCATCACTCACTCTCTGATTGATAACCCTGTCGCGCCCTCTCTGATTGACAGCTCCCCCCTTCCCCCTCTGATTGAAATCTCCGCCGCTCCCCTCTATGATTGACAACTCTGCCACGCCCTCTCTGATTGAAAGCTCCGCCGCTCCCGTCTCTGATTGACAGCCCTGCAACGCGCTCTCTGATTCGCAGCCCTGACTCTCTCTCCTT
Organism: Squalus acanthias; assembly: GCA_030390025.1. Lineage (NCBI taxonomy): Eukaryota > Metazoa > Chordata > Chondrichthyes > Squaliformes > Squalidae > Squalus > Squalus acanthias. The sequence goes on along the minus strand of JASTWF010000048.1, from coordinate 63,645 downwards.
GGTTGACAGTCCCACCCATCTCTCTCTGCTTGGCAGTGAGCAGAGCAGGCGGGAACAGTCAGTTTCAAAGTGCACAGAGAGAGATTAAATGAGTGAGAAAAACAGTGACAGTTGGATTCATTGGGGCAAGTGTGACGTCATCAACTTGGGACCTAAGAATAATATATCAGAGTATTTCTATACGGTGAGAAGCTTGAAACGGAGCAAGTTTTTCAATTTCATATAATAATAAAACGCAGACGATAAGGTGAGAGTTAATAGAGGTGTTTAAATATCAGAGGGGTTTTGACAGAGCAGACAAGGATAAATTATGGAACAGTTCCTGCAGATTGGAGGTTGGCAAATGTAACCCCACTATTTAAAAAAGGAGGGAGAGAGAAAACAGGGAACTACAGACCGGTTAACCTAACATCAGTCGTAGGGAAAATGCTAGAGTCTATTATAAAGGATGTGATAACAGGACACTTAGAAAATATCAACGGGATTAGACAAAGTCAACATGGATTTATGAAAGTCAAATCGTGTTTAAAAATGAGGATTTGAGTACAGGAGCAAGGATGTCTTCCTACAGTTAGACAGGGCCTTGGTGAGACCACACCTGGAGTATCGTGTGCAGTTTTGGTCTCCTTACCTAAGAAAGGATATACTTGCCATAGAGGGAGTGCAGCGAAGGTTCACCAGACAGATTCCTGGAATGGCTGGTCTGTCGTATGAGGAGGGCCTCGGCCTGTAGTCACTAGAGTTTAGAAGAATGAGAGGGGATCTCACTGAAACGTATAAAATTCTGACAGGGCTAAACAGACTGGATGCAGGGAGGATGTTTCACCTGGCTGGGGCTGTCTAGAACGAGAGGTCACAGTCTCAGGATACGGGGTAGAACATTAAGGACTGAGATGAGGAGAAATTTGTTCACACAGAGGATGGTGAACATGTGGAATTCTCTCCCACAGAAGGCTGTTGAGGCCAAGTCACTGAATATATTTAAGAAGGAGATAGATAGATTTCTAGACACAAAAGGCAGTAAGGGGTGTGGGGAGATAGCGGGAATATGGTATTGAGATAGAGGATCAGCCATGATCATATTGAATGGCGGAGCAGGCTCGAAGGGCCGAATGGCCTACCCTTGCTCCTATTTTTCTATGTTTCTCTGCTTCTAAATCCAACTGGTAGATGAGGAAACAGATTTTTTATGCCGCAAGATGTTATGATCGGGAATGCACTTACTGAAAGGATGCTGGGGACAGATTCACTGGTAACTTTGACAAGGGAATTGGACATCAACTTGAAGAGGAAAAAAACAGGTCTGCGGGGAATGAGCAGGGGTGTGGGAATAATTGGATAGGAGAGGCCAAAACTAGAGGTGATAAGTATCAGAAAGACATTAATAAATCCAATAGGGAATTCAGGAGAAACCTCTTTACGCAGAGAGTGGTGAGAATGTGGAACTCGCTACCACAAGGCGTAGTTGAGGGAAATAACACAAATGCATTTAAGGGGAAGCGAGATAAACACATGAGGGAGAAAGGAATAGAAGGATATGTTGACGGGGTGAGAGGAAGCTGGGAGGGAGGAGTCTCATGTTGGAACTAATTGAATCTCTCTTTCAAAGAGCCGGCACGGACTGGACTGATCGAGTGACCTCTCTCTGTGTTGTAGGATTCTATGGTTCTATAAAACACGGATCATTGTTGGGTCAAAGTTCTCTCTTGTTTCAGGCAGTGCAGCTTTCAGTTCCCATGTGCTAAACGCGAATTAAAGGGTTAAATTCTTCCCTGGGCTGAACTTCTAGATTATTTCAAAAAACACTTCAAAAGGCGCCTAGTGTCTGATGAGAAGTGGGTAAACGGTTTTCAACAGAGTTTGCACCCGCCGTCAGGAAGCAGGTGTCTCAGTGACAAACATATCTGGGGAGTCATCTGGCCTTTGCACAGTGTGAAACATTCGTGACACGTTTAAGGGTTCTAAGATGAACTATATCCTATGTATATGGGGCTGTTCGCCTTAGTGAAGGTTAAGAGGAGATTTACCAGAATGGTACCAGGGATGAGGGACGTCAGGTATGAGAGATAGGGAAGCTGGGATTGTTCTAATTAAAGCAGAGAATGTTAATGTGAGATGTAATGGAGATTTTTTTTATTCATAGGATGTGGGCGTCGCTGGCATTTATTGTCAATCCCTAATTGCCCTTGGGAAAGGTGGTGGTGAGAAAGCGTTCTTGAACCACAAGAGAGCAGTTAAGTGAACCAACTGGGTTTTTACGACACTCCTGTAGTTTCATGGTCATTATTACTGATACTTGCTTTTCAATTCGAGATTTAGTCAATTAACTGAATTTAAATTCGTGGTCATGGTAGAATTTGAACTCATGTCTCTGGATCATTTTTCCCGAACTCTGGATTACTGGTTCAGCAGCATAACGCCTATGCTACCGTATCCTTTGTTAAAGATAATAAAGGGTTTTGATCGAGTAAATAATGATAAATTGTTTCCACTGGCAGGAGGATCGATAACCAAAGCACACGGATATAAGGTAAATGGTACAAGATCCAGAGGCGACAGGCGGAGAATTTTTTTTCTTCACAGCGGTTTGTTATGATCTCAAATGCTCATCCTGAAAGGGTGGTGGAAACAGATACAATAGTAACATTCAAAAGGAAATTGGATACATATTTCCTGGAGGAAACGTTGCAGGTCTATAGGGGATAGGGCAGGGGAATGGGACTAATATAATAGCTTTTTCACAGAGCCGGCACAGGTGCGATGGGTCGAATGGCCTCCTTCCGTGAAGTATCATTTCATGATGCTGTGACAAGGAGCGCGTCTCAAGTCGCTATTGCAATAGGGGAAATAACAGGAATAATTCACTGGCACATCGGCAGGTATGGGTATCTCCTCCACATACTCCACCAACCACTCTTTCACCACTGACGTTAACTCATTTACCCACCGCAAAATCTGTTGATTAAAATGTACTTAATTTGTTTAAAAAGGACATTGAATGCATTGATATAACATTTTACAATTATTTAATAACAAATTATAATCATCCAAAGATAGAGAGATCAATAGATAGATAGATAGATAGATAGATAGATAGATAGATAGATAAATACATGCATAAATCTTTGGACAGCTCGCTCTCCGTCTCTCCCTCTGTCTTCTCTATCTCTCAATGTCTCTCTTTCCCTGTCACTCTCTAAACCTGCCTCGCTGTTGCCTTCGCGCTCCCACTCTCCCTATCTCTCTGTCTCTGTTCCGTCTCACACCCTCTCGCCCTCCCTCTCTCTCTCTCCGTCTCCTTCTCTCTCCCTCTCACCCTCTCTCTATCCCTCTTCTTCACTCTATCCCGGTCTATCTATCAATAGAACTGGTTAGGCGGTAGTGTCTGAGACGGGCGGGTTTTTGTAGCACGGTTCAGTCTGAGTGTATCTCTGTGCATCACTGCAGGCGCAGAAATACCGCGCCGTGTCGTTCGGCCGCACCATCGAGATCTTCAGATCGAAGGAGTTATCTGCAGTTTTTTTGGCCCAAAATCGCTCCGTGATCCCGTCCGACCTGCTCGGATCATCTTCATACACCGCTTGCAGAAGGTTCTGGAGACCCTGGCCCGGCAGCTGACGGTACCAGTACATATTAGAATCAGTCCCGCGTTGGGTACACGGGATAGTCACAGACTCGCCCTCTCTCACCGACACATACTCCCGGGACTGCACTATCTTCTGAGATCCGCCAACACCTCGAATCAAAACGGGAAAGAACAGCAAAGAGAGACAGTTATTTCCCCAGAAATAAGACACATTAACCTGTTTAATGATTAGCTGTTCTTTGACTGATATTCCCCTTTCTCTCACACTCTTACTTTTCATTTCAATCGATGTATTTTCTGTATTTTCACTGAAATCTAATAGTGATCAAAGGATTGGATAGGCTAGATAGGGAGAAATTATTTCCTCTATCTACCCTATCACCCCCCTGCTCCTCTGCTCCTTAAAACATACAGTCTACCGTCTCTACCGCGCGACATTCTGGTTTAGTCGAGTTGGCAAAACAAGATTAATATTCTAAACCGGCAGGCACTTGTAGTTAGACAGGAGCCAGTAGGTTTAGTGGAGCTCTCCTTGTAAGCTGGATTGGCGTGGAAATGTCACTCACTGGTTCAAATATTATAGAACTAACCCAGTTAACTAAATGTCCATCCCGCCTTTATTTAACACAATTTATCTCCTTTATGTGTCACTAAACAGATATAGTCTACTTGCTCCAAAAACCTTGTTCTCTTACTTTCCCACTTTCTTTTTTCAGTTTTTTTCTTTCTGTCTGTCTTCTTTCTTTCTCTCTTCCTTTCCATCTTTCCATCGTTCTATCTTTCTTTCTTTCTATCTTTCTTTTCATCTCGTTCTTTCTTTCTTTCTCTTTTTGATGAAAACTTGTTTTGTAGGCTCTTTAATGCATTCCTAATCCAAAAGCTAAAGCCCTCTATGTGACACCGGGCTCTCGCTCTACTTACCCGCCAATAGGAACAGCAGCAACGGACAGGACAGGAGGCAAGTCCGCATGGTCCGGGACAGAGGGTCTGAGACCGGGAGCCCCTCGACCCAAAAAGCTGCCCAGAGACTGGAGCACTGAGACTGCTGTTTGAAAGGCCCAAACTGGCGCGTGTAAACGGCAACGGTCTCTATTTCATAAAACACTGAAGGGACAATGCCCCGCCCCTCTCTCTATGATTGTCAATCCCGCCCCGCCCCTTTATCACTGACGATCTCACCCCTCACTCGATGATTGACAGCCCCGTCCGCCCTCTCTGTTTGACTGTCCCGTCATACCTCTCTCATTGACAGCCCCTCCCCACCGATTCCAATGAACAGCCCGGCCCCTCCCTCTCTGATTGACAGTAAGTAGAACAGATGGGAACCGGGATTTGCAAAGAGGATTTAGAGATTAAGTGAACGTGCAAAACAGTGCAAGAAGTAATTTAACGTGGGCAAGTGCGAGGCCTAGCACTTGGGACCTAACAAATATAGATCAGAGTATTTTCTAAATGGTTTTAAGCTAGGATTTGCGGAGAAACAAAGCGATTTAACTGTACAGGTAAAAAATTCACTAAATGCTGGTAGATAGGGGGGAAATAAATCAAAAAGTCTAAAGGGATGTTGTCCTTTATCTCATGGGGTCAGGAATACAAACGGCAGGAAGTTATTCTTCTGTCCTATAGAGAATTGGTCAGACCCCATCTGGAGTACTGAGTTCAATTCTGGTAACCGCACCTCAGGAAGGATATATTAGACTTGGAGGGGATGCAGCGCAGATTCACCAGACTGATACCCGGGACTGAGAGTGTTAAATTATGAGGAAGGATTGCAAAACATGGCCTATATTACCTTGAGTATAGAAGATTCAGTGCTGAACTCATTGAGATTTGTAAATGTTAAAATAAGTTGATAGGTTAGATAGAGAGCAACTATTTCCTCTGGTGGGGGAGTCCAGAACAGCGGGGAGCAACTTAAAGTTAGAGTTAGGTCGTTCAGGCCTTGTGTGAAAAACTACCTGTTCACACAATGGTAGTGGAAATGTGGAACTCTCTGCTCCAAGAGTATGTTGAAGGTGAGGGAACAATTGGAGCCTTTAAGACTGTTATTGACCGATATTTGTAGGGTAAGATTATCGAGGTATGTGCAGCAAATGCGGTTGGACAGAAGGAATATACACATCACCCATGATCTAATTGGCTTGCAGAGCAGACTCGAGGGCATGAATATCCTTCTCTTGTTCCTATGTAACAGACTAGAGGGGCTGAATGGACTCCTCCTGTTACTGTGTAACAGGCTTATGTGGCTAAATGCTCCTTCTCCTGTACCTGTGTATACGGTCTCGAGGATGCTTAATGGCCTTCTCCTGTTCCTATGTATTAGGCTCAAGGGGACTGAATGACCGCCTTCTATTCCATATTAAACCATATTACAAGCAACTGTGTGGTTCATGGTCCTAGAGCCCTCTCTTTAGTCTCTGTGGAGAAAGAAAACACAGTGTCTGTGAGTAAAAGCTCGAAAATCTTTTTACTTCATTTCCTTCTTTCTATCTTTCTTTCCTGCTTCCTTTCTTTCTGTGTATCTTTCTTCCTTTCTTTCTGTCTATCCTTCATCCTTTTTTCCTTCTTTTCAGACTTGTTTCTTTCTTTATATCATTCTTTCCTTCTGTCTTTCTATCTTCCTTTCGTTCTATCGTTCTTCACTATATTTAACTTATCTTTCTTTGCCGCTTCTCCAGTGTCTTTTTTAAATCTAATTTATCGCTTTTATTCCAGCCTATCTGTTATTCTTGTCAAAAGCTGGTTCGCTCTGTAAAATAAACCCAACAAGACGCGGCACCGCGCGGTTTCATCATCCACAGGTGTTTCCTGCCGCCTTTGGGGTTTTTGTTGAGCTCCTGCATCTCTCTGAGTCACTGTGAAGACTCCAGGTGCAGTAATACACGGCCGAGTGATTCGCCTGCAGGCTAGCGGACTTCAGATTGATCTCGTTGCCATTCGGTCGTTTGGCGGTGAAACCGTCCACCGTCCCCTCTGGATCCACGTGATTGGTAGCCCCGGAGTAAAACATCAATTGCGGTCCCTTCCCCGGGTCCTGTCTGTACCAGGACATGGTACCGCTACTGGCACCCTCCACGTCGCACTTTATATCCACTCCATCCCCAGGAATATTGGAGAGGGCGGCGGGAGTCTGGCTGACCGTCTCTGAGTTCACGTCTGGGAAAGAGACGGGGAAAGGAGGAGGTCAGTAAACAGGAGCATTCTGGTTTGTAGAGGAAGAAAGAAGTAAAGAACGAGAGAAAGAGAGAATGAAGGAAACAATGAAAAAAAGAAAGAAAGATTAAAGAAAGGTTATTAACAAAGATTATTGTATGAAAAAATCACTTACATTGAAATAAGATCATGAGACTCAGTAACAGATACATCTTTTACTTTAAAATTTACTTTCAAAAATGAAATCAGCAAAAATAAGAGCGTTGAATCTTGTGAGGATCCAACCCGCCCTTTTCAAATCATTGACGAGCGGAAAGAAGTGATGCAGGCCCCTCCCTCTCTGATTGACAGCACCGCTCCTCCACTCCCAGGCTGATTCACAGCCCCACCCCTTCCCACGCTGATTGACAGACCCGCCCCCTCACTCTCTGAAACATCGTCCAGCCCCTCCCACTCTAATTGACAGTCCAGCCCCTCCCTCTCTGTTTGGCAGTAAGCAGAGCAGACCGGAGCAGGAAGTTGCAAGGTTGACCAAAACAACTTACGTGGATGAGAAGAAACTGCGGCAGGTTGAGTTTAACGTGGAACGTGGGCAAGTATGAGGTCATCCACTGGGGGCCTGAGGAAGAAACATCAGAGTATTTTCTAACTAATGAGAAGCTGGAAACTGTCGAGGAGCAAAGACATTTTGTTGGCCAGGTACACAAATCACTAAAAGCCAGGGGCAAACAAGAATCAAACAGCTTCATGGAATGTTGGCCTTTATGTCAAGGAGGCTGGAATACAAAAGGGAGGAATTTGTGCTTCAGTTGGACAGAGCCCTGGTCAGACTCCATCTGGCAAACTAGGTTCAGTTCTGGGGACCGCACCTCAGGAAGGATGTTTTGTCCTTGGAGGGAGGACAAGGCAGATTCACCAGAATGATACCAGGGCTTAGAGGGTTAAATTATGAAGACAGGTTGTACAGATTAGGCTTGTACACCCTTGAGTATAGAGGATTGAGGGGTGAACTGATTCAGTCTTTTAATGTTAAAAGGAGTTGATAGGGAAGATAGAATGAAAGTATGTCCACTGGTGGCGGAGTCTAGAAAAACGGGGCATAACTTTACAGTGAGAGCTAAGCCTTTCTGGCGTTAGGGCAGGAAGCACTTCTTCACACAAAGGGCAGAAATAATCTTCAACTCTCTGCCCGAAAACGATGAGCGTGCTGGCTGTCAATTGAAGATTTCTAGACCGAGATTCACAGATTTTTTCTTGGCTAAGTAGATCAAGAGATAGGGAGCAAAAGCGGCTCGATGGATTTAAGATAAGTTCCAGCTATGACCAAATTAAATGGCGCGGCAGGCTTGAAGAGCTGAATGGCCTCCTCCTGTTCCTGTGTTCCTATTAAACTATGTTCCAGGCACTGATGTCTTTCATGGTTCTAGAGCGCCCTCTGCTGTCCTTTTGGAGAAACAGAGCGTCAGTCGACCAAAACCCACCCGTGTGTTTACTTTCTTTCTTTCTGTCTTTCTTTTTCTATCGTTTTTTCCCTTCCCATTATATCGTTCTTTCCTTCTTTACTTTAATCTTTATTTCCCTCTTTCTTTCTTTTTTCATACCTTCTTTTCTTTCTTTTTGCATTGATTATTTTCATTTGTTTTGCTCAGAGGGAACTTCACCTACCATTTAAAGCCATTGACCTCGGATGACTGAATGTCCTCAACACTTCAGACAGGACAGGTTGATGTTGTGCTCGATCAGCACGATCTTCTATTCCTTTCACCCCCCATGTGCTTATCTAGCTACCCCTTAACTGCAACTATATTATTCGTCTCAACTACTCCCTGTGGTAGCGAGTTCAACATTCTCGCCATTGTCTGGGTAAAGTGTTTTCTCCTGAGTTCCCTATTTGGACGTATTAGTGACTATCTTATATTTATGACCACGAGCATGGTCTTCCTCACAAGTGGAAATATCTTCCCTACATTTATCCTATCGAACACCTTTCATAATTTTCGCTATCAGCTCACGCCTCAGTCTTCTCTTTTCTAGAGAAAGCAGCCTTCCCCGGGTATTGCCTGTGCCAGAACATGTTATGGTTACTGACAGATTTCACATAGCATTTCAGTTCCACACGCTCCCGGGGTAATTTGGAGACTGCGGCGGGAGTCTGGCGGATAATCTGCGATCTCACATCCAGGAAAGAGACGGGGAGAGGAGGAGGTCAGTAGACAGGGTCATTCGGGCAATGGGGAATGGGAGCAAGAGCGAAAGACAGAAAGATAGATAGAAAGAAAGAAAGAAAGAAAGTAAATGGAGGTTGTTAACAATCATTACTGTTTGAAAATTTCTCTTCAGGTGGAACAAGTTCAGCAGACCCAGTAACAGATACATCTTTTATATTAATGTTTGATTCTAATGAGGGAAGGAGCAAGAGCAGGAGCATTGAGTGTTGCGAGGAGACAAAGCGATCTTTTCAAATCATTGAGAAAAATATGAAGAGCATAAGGAACCAATAGAAGGACGGATACACCCACTTTCTCCAGTTCAAACAATCGGAATCGACGTGTTTGCCAATGTCTCCCCCTTTCTCTCTCTGTCTCTTAATCTCTCTCTCTCTCGCTCTTTCTCTCTAGCTGTTCATCCGGCTCTCTCTCTCTGCCTCTCTCCCTGTTTGGCTGTGTATGTTTCTGTCTCTCTCGCTTAATGTCTCTCTGTACATGTGTGTCTCTCTCTATGCCTGTGTATGTTTCTGTCTCCCTCTTGTTTCTCTGTCTCTCTCTCTGTCTCACTCTCTCTCCTGTCTCTCGCTCCCTGCCTCGCTTTCTCTCTGTCTATCTTTCACTCGCTTTCTCTCTCTGTGTCTCTCTCTTTCCTCTCTCTGTCTCTCTCTTTCCTCTCTCTGTCTCTGTGTTTCACTTTCACATGCTTTTTCTCTCTCTCCATCGCTCTCTCTTTTTCCCCTCTCTGTCGCTGTGTCTCTCTTTCACTCGCTAAGTATTACTCTCTGTCTCTCCTTCGTCTCTCTTTCGTCTCGCTGCCTCTCTTTCAATCGCTTTCTCTCTCTCTTTGTCTCTCTCTTTCCTCTCTGTCTCTGTCGCTGTCTCTCTCTCTTTTTGTTTCTGTCTCTCTCACTCCCTCACTCACTAACTCTCTCTCTCTCTCTCGCGTTCTCTCTCTATTAAATCAAACTGCATTGAAATGTAAACGTGCCCTGATCAAAGCTAATCTCCAGATTCAGACAGTGGAGCAGGAGTGAGAGATACGTGGTCCCACAGCCCCGCACTTCCATCCCCCTCCACTCCTCCTGATTCAATCACAAGTGCACGGATTTATTACTTGTTGCGGGGCGTGGATGACGTTTGATGTCAGACTACACGCCTCACCATCTTGTCCCCAGTCATTTCATGCGGGGAGGGCAGAGGAGGGAATAGGGGATGCGAGGGGTGGGAGACGAAGCAGTTGGAGAGAGGAGTGGCGGGGAAGGAGTGAAGTAGAAATCAAACACTGAACTAATATCTCGTGCGGTAACCTGGTGGCGGAAAATGAGCACTGAAAAGGTTTTTGTAGCGGGGGAGCCGCTTTGTCAAACGCTGTGCGGTACTACAAGCACAGTAATAGACAGCGGTGTGAGACGGAGAGGCGGCGCTCAGTTCCAAAGTAAACAGCGTAGTGCTGCTTCTTTCGGCCTTAAAAGACTCGGACGTGTATTTCGTAACAGCTCCTGCTCCAACAGAATAGAAAAGAGCTTCTAATGCCCGGTCGGGTTGTTGTCTGTACCAGTACATTTCGGTATAGCCAGTATTAGTCAGCGTGCATGTGAGCGTGATCGACTCTCCTGCTCCAATCGATAGGACAGAAGGCGACTGCTCCACGTACGAGGCGAGTATTCCTGTCGAATGCAACATCGATTAGTTTCTTATTTTTGTCAATAATTTATTTGAGCACGGACTACAGAGAAAAAGATCTTCCATTCATAAAGCGCCACTCACGACCTCAGAAAGTCGCAAAGCTCTTTACAATCAATGAAGTACTGATTTAAGTGGAGTCATTGTTGTAATGAAGGAAACGAGACAGCCAATTTGAGCATAGCAAGCTCACACATACTGCATTGAAATAAATGACCAGTACATCTGTTTTTTTGGTGTATGTTGTGGGATTAATGTTGGCCCAGGTCACCGGTGACAACTTCGCTGCTCTTCTTCCAATAGTGCAATGGGATCATGTACGTCCACCTGAGAGGGCAGCTCAGTTTAACACCTTATCTGAAAGACGGCATCTCCGATAGTGCAGCACTCCCTCAGTGCTGGTCTCGTGATTGCCAGCATAGATTTTGTGCTCAAGTCTCAGGAGTAAGACTCCAACCCAAATCCTCTGATTCAAAGGCAAGATTTGAACCAGCTGAACAACAGCTGGCATTATAATGCATTATTCTACAAAGAACTCTGCATAAGTTTGTTACTTTGACTTACGTGGGATCAGTGCCACCATCAACGTTAGATAATGAGCTTCATGAAACATGATTTATTCATTCGACAATGGCTCACTGTGCGAACTAGTGCAGCTAAATACCACGTTTAAAGGCAGTTTGTCGATTGGATCTGATTAAATACGAAGCATCCGGTTGTAATTGTCACTCTTGCGTCACTTCCTGTGCAAGCCACGCCCCATCCCATTCCTTCGCTAGTTTCGTAACTTCATAGAACCGTGCAGCACAGAACGTTAAGGAACGGACAAATAGAGGTGTTAAATATTACCAATGGTTTCGATAGAGTTGATAGGGAGAATCTAAATCCACTGGCAGGAGGGTCGTTAACCAGAGGGCACAGATTTAAGATAATAGGCAAAACGACCAGCGGGGAGATGAGGAGACGTACATTTTATTGCAGAGAGTTGTCATGATCTGGAATGCACTGCCTGAAATGGCGATGGAAGCAGATTCAATAATAACATCTTCAAGGGAATTGGAAATAAACTTGATATGGAAGAAACAGGACTATGGGGAAACAGCAGGGGAGTGGGACTAAATTGATAATCGGGATCAAAACTTAGGGTCCTTATAAGATATACAATAATTCATGCAAGAGGGAATTCAGGAGTAACCTCTTTCCCCAAAGTGTGATGAGGATCTGAAACTTGCTACCACATGGGGTGTTTGGGTCAAATAGCATCGTTGCATTTAAGGGGATGCTAGATAAGTACATGAGAGAGAAAGGAATTGAAGGATGTGCTAATGGGTGTATTGAAGAGGGGTATGACGAAGCCGGTGGGGTTCAAATTGGATAGGTCTTTCAAAGAGCCGTATCAGACCAGACGGGCCGAATGGCCTCCTTCAGTGCTGTAGGATTCTATGATTCTTGGAAAAACGGAACGTTGCTGGGAAAAATGCTCTCCTGTTTCAGGCAGTGCAGGTTTCAGTTCCGATGTGCTGAGCGAGAAATCAAGGGTTAAATTATTTGCTGAGCTGAATTCGCAGATTCTATGAAAAACACATCAAAAGGCCCCTAGAGTCTGATAGAGAAGCGGGTAAACGGTTCTCAACAGATTCTGAAACCGCCGTCATGCGGCAGGTGTCCCGGAGACAAACATATCTGAAGATGCATCACGCCTTCGCACAGTGTGAACCATCGGTGAGAAATGCAAGGGTTCTAACATTAACTATTTCCTAATTGTATGGGGTATTCTCCTTCGAGCAGAGAATGTAAGGCGGAGATTTACCAGAATGGTACCAGGGAGGAGCGACTCCAGTTTGCTGGAGAGACTGGAGAAGCTGGTGTTGTTCTGTCTGCAGCACGCAATCTGGTTGTTAAATGAAGATAATATCTTAAAAGAAAGACATTCAGTAAGTTGATACATCAAATTTTAATTAATTAAAAGCAATTTGTAACCTATTCAAGTTAGTTAGATAGATAGATAGATCGAGAGATAGATAGATAGTTGGATAGATAGATAGATAGTAGATAGATAGAGAGAGAGATAGATAGATAAATAGATAGATAGATAGATAGATAGATAGATAGATAGATAGATAGATAGATAGATAGATAGATAGATAGATAGATAGATAGATAGATAGATAGATAGATAGATAGATAGATAGATAGATAGAATTAATTCTTCGCTCTCTCCCGGTCTATCTATCATTAGAACTAGTTGGGGGTTGGTGTCTGAGACGGGTGGGTTTTTGTAGCACGGTTCAATCTGAGTGTGTTACTGTGCATCACCGCAGGCGCAGAAATACTGCGCCGTGTCGTTCGGCCGCACCATCGATATCTTCAGTTCGAAGGAGTTATCTGCAGTTTTCTTGGCCCAAAATCTCTCCGTGATCCCCTCCGACCTGGTCGAGTCACCTTCATTTACCGCATACAAGAGGTCCTGGAGTCCTAGGCCCGGGACCTGACGGTACCAGTACATATAAGCATCACTGCCGCGTTGGGTACACGGGATAGTCACAGACTCGCCCTCTCTCACCGACACATACTCCCGGGACTGTACTATCTTCTGAGACCCGCCAACACCTGGAAGGCAAATAGGAATGAACAGCAAAGAGAGACAGTTATTTCCCCAGAAATAAGACACAATAACATGTTTAATTATTTACTGTACTGAGACAGATTCTCCCCTTCCCCTCACACACTTTCTTTTCATTTCAGTCGATGTATTTCCTCTATTTTCACATGAACCTAATTGAGCTGACCAAATGATTGTATAGGCTAGATAGGGAGAAATGATTTCCTCTGTCTACCCTATCACCCCCCTATTCCTATGCTCCTTAACAGACACATTCTACCGGCTCTGCCGCGCGACATTCTGGTTTTAGTCGATTTGGCAAAACAAGATTAATAGTCAAAAGCCGCAGGCCCTTGTAATTAGACAGGAGCCAATAGGTTTAGTGGAGCTCTCCTTGTAATATGGATTGGCTTGGAAAGGTCACTCACTGGTTCAACTATTATAGAAGAATCCCTGTTAACGAAATGTCCATCCTGCCATTATTTCACACAATTTATCACCTTTAAGTGTCACAAAACAGATATAGTCTACTTGCTCCAACAACCCTGTTCTCTTCCTTTCCTTTGTTCTTTCTTTCGTTTTAGCTATTTTCTTTCTGTCTTTCTTTTTTCTTTCTTTCTATCTTTCTATCCATCTTTTTATCTGATCCATCCATTCATTCTTTCTCTTTTTGTTGCAAATTACAACTTGTTTTGCAAGCTCATGAATACATTCCTGCTTCAAAAGCTAAAGCCCTCCATCTGACACCGAGCTCTCGCTTTACTTACCCGCCAATAGGAACAGCGGCAACGTACAGGACAGGAGGCAAGTCCGCATTGTCCGAGACAGAGGGTTTGAGATCGGGAGCCCCTCGACCAACAAGCTGTCCAGAGACTGGAGCAATGAAACTGTTGTGTGCAAGGTCCGAACTGGCGCGTGTAAACGGCAACGTTCTCTATCACTCATAAGATAACATTGAACATACAATGCCCCGCCCCTCCCTCCATGACTGGCAGCCCCGCCCCTCACTCGATGATTGATAGCCCCGTCCGCCCTCCATATTTAATTCCCCCGTCATATTTCTCTGATTGAAGGCCCCTCCCCACTGTCTCCAATGAACAGCCCGGCCCCTCAGTCTCTGATTGGCAGTAAGTAGATCAGCTGGGAACCGGGAGTTGGAATGGGGACAGAGAGATTAAGTGAGCGGGCAAAATAGTGGAAGAAGGAACAGTGGAAGAATTGGGCAAGTTCGAGGTCATCCACTCGGGATCTAAGAAAGATAGATCAGAGTATTTTCTAAATCGTGTTAAGCTAGGAATTTCGGAGGAGCAAGGGGATTTAACTGCCAAGGTAAACAAATCACTAAATGCCGGTAGAAAGGGAAAAAAGGAATCAAAAAGGCTAAAGGGATGTTGTCCTTTCTCTCAAGGGGTCTGGAATATAAAGGGCCGGAATTTATTCTTCTTTCGTATAGAGACTTGGTCAGATCCAATCTAGAATACTGAGTTCAATTCTGGGTACCGCACCTCAGGAAGGACATATTATGTTCTAATGGGATGCAGCGCAGATTCACCAGGCTGATAGCCGGGACTAAGAGGATTAAATTATGAGGAAGGATTGCAAAACCTGGCCTATATTACTTTGAGTATAGAACATTCAGTGCTGAACTGATTGCGTTTTGTAAATGTTAAAATAAGTTGATAGGGTAGATGGAGACAAACTATTTCCTCCTGTGGGGGAGTCCAGAACTAAGTGGAACAACCTTAATCGTAGAGTTACGTCGTTCAGGCATTGTGTCAAAAATCACCTCTTCACAGAATGGTAGTGGAAATGTGGAAAGCTCTCCTCCCAGAATCTTTTAAGGCTGAGGGTCAATTGGAGCTTTCAAGACTGTGATTGATAGATATTTGTTGGGTAAGTGTATCGAGGTTCATGGAGCAAATGCGGTTAGATAGAATGAAGATACACATCAACCATGATCTCACTGGCTGGCATTGCAGTCTCGAGGGGCTGAATGGCCTCCTCCTGATCCTGTGTAACAGGCTCGTGTGGCTGAATGGGTCTACTCCTGTGCCTGTGTACACGGTCCTAAAGGGGCTAAAGGACTTGTCCTGTTCCTATGAAACAGCATGAGCGGGACTAAATGACCTCTCTTCTATTCCACATTAAACCGTATTACAAGCAACCGTGCAGTTCATGTTACTAGAGCGCCATCTTCAGTCTCCGTGGAGAAAGACAACACACTGTCAGTGTGTAAAATCCCGACAGTCTATTTACATCCTTTGCTTCTTTCGATCATTCTGTCATTGTTTCTTAAATGTTTTGTTTTTCTTCTTTCTTCCTTCCTTCCTTTCTGTCTTTCTTCTTTCTTTCATCTTTCTTACATTCTGTCTGTCTTTCTTTTTTTCTATCATCCTTTCGTTTCTGCCTTGTTTCCATCTTTGTATCATTCTTTCTTTCTATCTTCCTTTCGTTCTATCGCTCTTCACTCCATGTAACGTAATCTTTCATTACAATTTACTCAGTGCCTTTTTTCTCTTTTTCTCACTTTTATTGGAACCCGCTACTTGATCTTGTCAAAAACATGTTCGCTCTGCATAAATTAAACCTCACAGGACTCAGCGCAGAGCAGTTTTATCTCGAACAGGTGTTTCCTGCCGCCTTTGGGAGTTTTTGTTCAGCTCCTCCATCTCTCTGAGTCACTGTGAAGACTCCAGGCGCAGTAATACACGGCCGAGTGATTCGCCCGCAGGCTGGAGGACTTCAGGTTGCACTCTTTGTCTTTCGGTCGCTCGGCGGTGAAACCGTCCACCATCCCCTCTGGATTCACAACATTGGTACCCGCGGAGATAAACATGGACTGCGGCCCCTTCCCCGGGTCCTTTCTGTACCAGTACATGTAACTGCTACTGGCACCCTCGACGTTGCACTTTATTTCGAGTCCCTCCCCAGCAAAGTTGGAGACAGCGGCGGGAATCTGGCGGATAGTGTGCGAGTTCGCGTCTGAGAAAGAGACAGGGAGAGGAGGAGATAAGTAACCAGGGGCATTCTGGGTTGTGGGGAAAGAAAGAAGTAAAGAACGAGAGAAAGAGAGAATGAAGGTAACAACGAAGGAAAGAAAGAAATAGTAAAGAATGGATATTAACAAAGATTATTGTGTGAAAAAATCACTTACATTGAAATACAATTATGAAACTCAGTAACAGATACATCTTTAACTTCAAGATTTACTTTTAGAAATCAAACCAGCGAAAACAAGAGCGTTGAGTCTTGTGAGGACCCAACACGCTCTTTTCAAGTCATTCCGGAAACCATGACGAGCATAAGGAAGTGATTCAGGCCCCCCGCCCCTCTCTGACTGACAACACCGCTCCTCCACTCCCAGGCTGGTTGACAGCCACGCCCCTCCCACGCTGATTGACAGACTCGCCCTCACTCCGTGAAACACAGTTCCGCCCCCGACACTGATTGACCGTCCAGCCCCTCCCTCTCTGTTTGGCAGTAAGTGGAGCAAACGGGAGCAGGAAGTTGCAAAGTTGACCTAAACAACTTACGTGAATGAGAAAAAAACAGCGGCAGGTAGAGTTTAACGTGGGACGTGGGCAAGTATGAGCTCATCCACTGGGGGCCTGAGGAATAAACATCATAATGTTTTCTAACTGATGAGAAGCTGGAAACTGTCGAACAAATAAATTAAGTTGGCCAGGTACACAAATCACTAAAAGCAAGGATAGAGGTGCAAAAATGAATCAAAGAGATTAATGCAATGTTGGCCTTTATGTCAAAGAGGCTGGAATACAAAAGGGAGGAAGTTATGCTTCAGTTGGGCAGAGCCCCGGTCAGACTCCATCTGGCAAAATAGGTTCAGTTCTGGGTAACACACCTCAGGAAGGACGTTTTGTCCTTGGAGGGAGTGCAAGACAGATTCACCAGAATGCTTAGAGGGTTAAATTATGAAGGCAGGTTGTATAGACTGGGCTTGTATGCCCTTGAGTATAGAAGATTGAGGGGTGAACTGATTTAGTCTTTTATTGTTAAAAGGAGTTGATTGCGTAGATAGAATGAAAGTATGTCCACTGGTGGCGGAGTCCAGAACAATGAGGCATAACTTTACAGTGAGAGCTCAGCGTTTCAGGCGTGAGGGCAGGAAGCACTTCTTCACACAAAGGGCAGTGAGAATCTTCAACTCTCTGCCCGAAAACGATGTGCGTGCCAGCGGCCAATTGGAGATCTGCTGATCGAGATTGATAGATGTTTTCTTGGGTAAGCAGATCAAGAGAAAGGGAGCAAAAGCGGGTCGATGGATTGAAGATAAGATCCAGCTATGATCTAATTGAATGGCGAAGCAAGCTTGAAGAGCTGAATGTCCTCCTCCTGTTCCTGTGTTCCTATTAAACCATGTTCCAGGCACTGATGTCTTTCATAGTCCTAGAGCGCCCTCTGCTGTCATTGTGGAGAACCACAGCGTCAGTCGACAAAAACCCACCCGTCTGTTTACATTCTTTCTATATTTCTTTCTTTCTTTCTTTCTTTCTTTCTTTCTTTCTTTCTTTCTTTCTTTCTTTCTTTCTTTCTTTCTTTCTTTCTTTCTTTCTTTCTTTCTTTCTTTCTTTCTTTCTTTCTGTCATTCTTTCCATATTTCCTTCCTTCTCTCTTTGTCTCTCTTTCTTTCTGTCTTTCTTTATTCTCTAAACCTTTCATTCTCTCTTTCATTCCGTCTTTCTTTCTTTCCTTCTTTCTTTCTTCCTTTCTTTCTTTCGTTCTTTCTTTCTCTATCCTTTTCTTTTTCTTTCTCTATCATTATATCCTTCTATCCTGCTTTACTTATATCTTTATTTCCTTCTTTCTTTTCTTCATTCCTTTCTTTCTTTTTGCATTGATTATTTTCATTTGTTTTGCTCAGAACCAACTACACCTACCACTGAAAGCTAATGACCTCGGATGACTGAATGTGATCAACATTTCAGCACAGGATGTGTTGATGTTGTGCCCGATGAGCATGGCCTTCTGTTCCTTTGTCCCCCATATGCTTATCCAGCGTCCCCTTAACTGCACCTATGCTAATCGACTCAACTACTCCCTGTGGTCGCGAGTTCAACATTCTCGCCATTCTCTGGGTAAACAGTTTTCTCCTGAATTCCCTATTTGGACTTATTAGTGACTATCTTATATTTATGACCCTGAGCTTTGGTCTTCCCCGGAAGTGGAAGCATGTTCCCTACATCTATCCTATCGAACTTCTTTCATAATTTTGGTTGTCAGCTCACCCCTCAGTGTTCTCTTTTCTCGAGAAAGCAGCCTTCCCCGGGTATTGTCTGTGCCAGAGCATGTTATGGTTACTGACAGACTTCACAGCGCATTTCAGGTCCACACGCTCCCGAGGTAATTTGGAGGCAGCGGCAGGAGTCTGGCGGTTACTATGTGAGCTCACATCCAGGAAAGAGACGGGGAGAGGAGGAGGTCAGTAAACATGGGCATTCGGGCAATGGGGAAAGGGAGCAAGAGAGAAAGAAAGAAAGAGAGATAGAAAGAAAGAAAGAAAGTAAATGGAGGTTGTTAGCAATAATCATTGTTTGAAAATCTCTCTTCAGTTGGAACACGTTCAGCAGACACAGTAACAGATACATCTTTTATTTTAATATTTACTTCTAATGATGGAAGGAGCGAGAGCAGGAACTATGAGTGTTGCGAGGAGACAAAGCGCTCTTTTCAAATCATTGAGAAAAACATGAAGAGCATAAGGAAGCAATTGAAGGACGGATACACCCCCTTTCTCCAGTTCAAATAAACGGAATCGACGTGTTTGCCAATGTCTTCACTTGTCTCTCACTGTTCGTCCGACTCTCTCTCTCTCTGCAAGGCTCCCTGTCTGGCTTTGTATGTTTCTGTCTCTCTTGCTTTATGTCTATGTATTTTGTGTCTCCCTCTTGTCTCTGTATTTCTCTCTCTCGCTCTGTGCTGTCTTTCTCTCTGTCTCTCTTTCACTCGCTTTCTCTCTCTCTCGATCTCTGTCTTTCCTCCCTCTGTCACTCTGTCTCTCTCTTTCCTCTCTCTGTCTCTGTGTTTCTCTTTCACTCGTTTTCTCTCTCCCTGTCTCTCGTTCCTCTCTTTCATCTTTCGGTTTCTCTCTGTCTCTCGTTCACTCGCTTTCTCTCTCTCTTTTTGTCTCTCGTTTTCCTCTCTCTCAGTCTCTGTCTCTCTCTCTCATTGCATTTGTGTCTTTCACTTCCTCACGAATTAACTCTCTCTCTCTCGCTTTCTCTCTATTTTAAAGCGAACTGCATTGAAAGGTAACCGTGTGCTGACCAGAACTGGTCTCCAGACTCAGAGAGTGGAGCAGGAGTGAGAGATACGCGGTCAAACAGCCCCACACTTCCATCCCCATCCATTCCTTCTGATTCTTCCACAAATGCACACATTGGTTACTTTTTGAAGGATGACGTCAGAGGTCGCCGCCTCAATATCTTGTCCCAAGTCATTTAATAAGGGGAGGGGAGAGGAGGGAATAAGGGATGCGAGGGGGGGGAGATAATTGGGTAGCGAAGTACAGAGGACAGGAGTGGCAGGAGTGAAGGAGAAATCAAGTACTGAACTAATAGCTAGTGCTGCCACCTGGTGGCGAAAAATGAGCACTGAACTGCCATTCATCCGCTGCAGGTTTTTGTAGCTGGGGAGCCGCTTTCTCAAACGCTGTGCGATACTACAAGCACAGTAATAGACAGCGGTGTGAGACGGAGAGGCGGCGCTCAGTTCCAAAGTAAACAGCGTAGTGCTGCTTCTTTCTGCCTTAAAAGACTCGGTCGTGTGTTTCGTAACAGCTCCTGCTCCTGCAGAATAGAAAAGAGCTTCTAATGCCCGGTCGGGTTGTTGTCTGTACCAGTACATAAAGGTATAGCCAGTATTCTTCAGCGTGCATCTGAGCGTGGTGGACTCTCCTGTTCCAATCGAAAGGATAGAAGGCGACTGCTCCACGTACGAGGAGAGTATTTCTGTCGAAAGTAACATCGATTAGTTTCTTATTTTTGTCAATAATTTATTTGAGCGCGGACTACAGAGAAAAAGATCTTCCATTCATAAAGAGCATTCCCGATTTCAGAAACTCACAAAACTCTTTACAACAAATGAAGTACAGATTAAAGTGTAGTCATTGTTGTAATGTAGGAAAGGAGACAACCAATTTGAGCACAGCAAGCTCCCAAATACTGCCTTGAAATAAATGACCAGTACATCTGTTTTTTTGTTGATTGTGGTGGGATTAATGTTGGCCCAGGACACCGGCGACAACTTCATTGCTGTTCTTCCAATAGTGCCCTGGGATCATTTACTTCCACCTGAGAGGGCAGCTCAGTTTTACGCCTTATCTGTAAGATGCACCTCCAAAAGTGTAGCACTCCCTCAGCGCTGGTCTCGGGAGTGCCAGCATAGATTTTGTGCTCAAGTCTCAGGAGTAAGACTCGATCCCAAAACCTCTGATTCCGAGGCAAGGTTTCTACCAGCTGAACAAGAGCTGACATTATAATACATTATTCTACAAAGATCCCTGCATAAGTTTGTTACTTTGACTTACGTGGGATCAGTGCCACCATCAACGTTAGATAACAAGCTCCATGAAACATGATTTATTTATTCGACACTGGCTCGCTGTGTGATCGGGTTTAGCTCAATACCACTTTTAAAGCCAGTTTGTATGTTCAATCTGATTAAATACGAAGCATCCGGTTGTAATTGTCACTCATACGTCACTTCCTGCCTAACCCACGCTCCATCCCATTCCTTCGGTAGTTCAGCAACGTCATAGAATCGTACAGCACAGAAGATTAAGGAGAGAACGAATAGAGGTGTTCAAAATTACGAATAGTTTTGACAGAGTTGACAGGGAGAAACTATATACACTGGCAGGACGGACTTTAACCAGTGGGCACAGATTTAAGATAATTGGCAGTAGAACAAGCGGGGAGATGAGGGGACATAAATTTTATTAAAAATATTTGTCCTGATCTGGAATGCATTGCCTGAAATAGCGGTGGAAGCAGATTTAATAATAACTTTCAAAAGTGAATTGGATATAAATTCGATAAGGAAAAAAAACAGAGCTATGGGGACAGAGCAGGGGAGTGGGACTAAATAGATAAGAGGGTCCAAAACTAGGGGCGTTATGAGATATAATCTAATCAATCCAATAGGGAATTCAGGAGAAACTTCTTTACTCAAAGTGTGGTGACAATGTGGAACTTGCTACCACTTGGAGTGGTTGAGCCAATTAGCATAGTTGCATTTAAGGGGAAACTAGATATGTACATGAGAGAGAAAGGAATAGATGGATATGCTAATGAGAGTATTGAAGAGGGGTAGGACGAAGCCCGGGGGGTCAAATTGGATAGGTCTTCAAAAGAGCCGGGTCAGACCCGATGGGCCGAATGGCCTCCTTCAGTGCTTTCAGATTCTGATTCTAGGAAGGGGAGAAAAATAAAGAAGGGAAGGAGGAAAGAAGAAAGAAAGAGAGAAAGAGAAAAGAAAGAAAGAAAGAAAGAGTAAAGGAAGTTTATTAACAATAATTGTTTCTTTTCAAAGTACCTTACGGTGAAACAAGATCATCAGACCCAGTAACAGATACATTTTTTATTTTAAGCTGTCCCGTCAATAAGTAAAGGAGCGAGAACAGGTTCGTTGTGTGTTGTGAGGATCCAATCCGCTCTTCGGAAATCATTGAACAAAACATGAAGAGCAAAAGCAAGTGGTGCAGGTTTGGAAAGCCCCGCCCCTCCCTCTATGACTGACAGCCCCGCCACTCCCTCTCTATTTGACAGCCCCGCCCCCTCTCTGACGGAGAGCCCCGCCCCTCCCTCTCTGAATGACAGCTCCGCCCCTCCCTCTCTGATTGACAGCTCCGCCCCGCCCTCTCTGAGAGGCAGTGAGTCGAGCAGCTGGGAGCTGGAAGTTGCAAAGTGGCAGAGAAAGATTACGTGAATGAGCAAAGCAGTGACACTGACAGATGGAGTTTAATGTGGGCAACCGTGAGATCATCCCCTGTGCACCTAAGAATGATAGATCGGAATATTGTTCAAATGGCGATCAGCTAAAAAAAGTGCAAACCTAATGGTTGGCTGGCTTTTATCTCAAAGCGGGAGGAAGTTATCTTTCAGTTGTATAACACTCTGGTCAGACTCTGTCTGGAGAACTTCGTGCATCTCTGGAATTCTGGGCAATGTATATCTGGAAGGATATATTTGCCTTGAAGTGGGTGTCCGCATATTCACCCGAATGATAAGAGAGCAAAAAAGCTTAAATTATGAGAACAGGTTGCAAAAACTTTGCTTTATTCCCTTCAGTATGGAAGATTAAGAGATGATCTTATTGAAGTGTTTCAGAATGTTAAAATAATTCGAGTGGGCAGATTGAGAGAAACTATTCCCTCTGTTGAGAACAAAGGGAAATAACCTTAAAATTAGAGCTAGGCCGTTCAGCTTTCATATCTGGAAGCACTTATTACACAAAGGGGAGTGGAAATCTGGAATTCTCTCACTCAGTTCACTGATGAGGCTAGAGGTCAATTGGAGATTCCAAAACTTAGATCGACCGATTTTTGTTAAGTAAGGGTATCAAGGATTATGGAAACAACAGCAGGCATAAACGGGTCATTTTCGGGCTGGCAGGCTGTAACTAGTGGGGTACTTGGGCCTCAGCTATTTACAATCTAAATCAATGACTTAGATGAGGAGGCCCAGTTTAATGTATTCAAGTTTGCTGACGATACAAGGCTAGGTGGCAAAGTAAATTGTGAGGCGGTCGCAAAGTGGCTGCGACGGGATATAGACAGGTTTAATAAGTGGGCAAAATCGTGGAAGATGGAATATAATGTGGATTTAACCACTTTGGTAGGAGAAATAGAAAAGCAGAATAATTTTCAAATGGTGGGAGACTGGGAAATGTTCGTATTCAGAGAGACGTCTGTGTCCTTGTACACGAATCACTGAAAGTTAACATGCAGGTACAGCAAGCAATTAGGGAAGCAAATGGTATGTTAGCCTTTATTACAAAATGATTGGGGTATAAGAATGAAGACGTCGTACTCCAATTATATTGGGCCTTGGTGAGACCACACCTGGAGTATTGTGTACAGTTTTCGTCTCCTTACCTAAGGAAGGATATACTTGCAACAGAGGTAGTGCAACGAAGGCTCACCAGATTGATTCCTGGGATGCGGGGATTGCCCTATGAGGAGAGATTGAGTGGACTAGGCCTATATTTCCGAGAATTTAGAAAAATGAGAGGTGATCTAATTGAAAGACGAAAAATCTTAGGAGATTTTACAGTGTAGATGTTGAGAGGCTGTTGCACATGGCTGGGGAATGAGAACCAGGGGTCACAGTCTCAGAATAAGGGGTCGACCATTTGCGACGGAGATCAAGAGAAATTTGAAAGGGCTCTGAATCTTTGGAATTCAATAACCCCAGAGGGCTGTGGATGCTCAGTCGTTCAGCATAATGAAGGCAGAGAGCAACAGATTTTTGGATACTAAGTGAATCAAGGGATATGGGGATAGGGCGGGATATGGAGTTAAGGTAGAAGATCAGCCGTGGTCTTATTGAATGTCGGAGCGGGCTCGAAGCGCCATATGGCCTACTTCAGTTACTATTTCTTAAATTCTTTGATCAACATGGGTAAATTGAGCTAAGATACAGATCAGCCATGATCTGATTCAACGGTGGAGGGGTTTGAGGTGGCTGAATCTACATTTCTGATCCGATTCAATCATGCACTGGTGGGTTTCATGGTCTTAGATCGCCCTCTATTGTCCCTGTGGAGAAATGAAGCACATTGCACGTGTATAAAAACCACAAGAATCTGTGTACTTTCTTTCTTTCTCTCTGTCTTTCTTTCTTTCTTTCTTTCTTTCTTTCTTTCTTTCTTTCATTCTCTCGTTCTTTCTTTCTTTCTTTCTTTCTTTCTTTCTTTCTTTCTTTCTTTCTTTCTTTCTGTTATTCATTCTTTCATTCTGTCATTCTATATTTCTTTCTTTCATATTTTAATTTGATAATTTTATTTGTTGTGGTCGGAACCGGTTTGACCTATTAAAACCCTTGCCCTCTGCTAACTGAATGTGCTCAACACTTCACCACAGTATGGGTTGATGCTGTACTCTATCAGCATCACCTTCTATTACTTTCTCTCTCATGCACCTATCCAGCTTCGCCTTAACTGCATCTATGCTATTCGCCTCAACCACTCCCTGTGGTACCCACTCCATGAATAAAGAAATTTCTCCTGAATTCCCTACTGGATTTATTAGTGAGTCGCTTATATTATGGGCCCAAGTTTTGGTTTCCCAAACAAATGGAAGAGCAAATCTTGGAGTCATAAATATAACTACATCTACACTCTGAAACCGCTTCATAATTTTAAAGAATTCTATCAGGTCACTTCTTCACATTCTCTTTTCTAGAGGAAGTAGTCCCATCCTTTTCAGCATTTCGTGATAGTTATAACCTCTCAGTTCTGGTAATACGCTTGTTATTCTTTATTTGCAACTTCTCCAGTGCCTCTATATTTAATCTCTCACGTTAAATCTAAACCGACTCCTCTTCTTGTCAAAAGCAAGTTCGCTCTGCAAAATAAACCCAACATGACACAGCACCGCGCGGTTTAAACTCAAACAGGTGTTTCCTGCAGGCTTCGGGGTTTTTGTTCAGCTCCTCCATCTCTCTGAGTCACTGTGAAGAGTACAGGCGCAGTAATATACGGCCGAGTGATTCGCCTGCAGGGTGAAGGACTTCAGGTTGAACTCGTTGCCAGTCGGTCGCTCGGCGGTAAAACCGTCCACCGTCCCCTCTGGATTCACGCGTTGTGCAGTTAGGGAGTAAAACATCAATTCAGGCTCCTTCCCCGAGTATTGTCTGTACCAGAACATATACTGAGCACTGGTGCTTTCCCGAGTGCACTTCAGTACCACTCCATTCCCCGGAAATCTGGAGACAGCGGCGGGAGTCTGGCGGATAGTCTGCGAGTTCACACCTGGGAAAGAGAGGGAGAGGAGGAGGTCAGTAAATTGGGACATCCGGGGCAATGGGAGAGAAAGAAAGAATGGAAGAAAGCAAGAAAGAAAGAAAGATAGAAAGAATGAAAGAGGAAAAGAAATTAAAACGTAAAAGTAAGTTTTTAACAAGAATTAATGTCTGCACAATGGGAGAAAAAGTAATAAGGAAGGAGGAAAGAAAGAAAGACGTAAAAGTAGGTTATTAACAAGAATTAATGTTTGATAAAATCTCTTACAGTGAAAGAAGAAAATAAGACCCAGTAACAGATGCATCTTTTACGTGAAGTATATCCCTTAATAATGAAAGCAGCGAGAACAGGAGCGTGGGGTCTTGTGAGGAGCCAACCCGCTCTTTAAAAATCATTGAGGAAACCCTGAGCAGAGTGATGAAGTGATGCAGAGTTGGACACGCCCCATCCAAGAGCGAACCAATCAGAATCGATGAGCTTTCCAATTACCAATGACAGACTGGACCTTATGCCGTCAACATTCCCAACAACGGTGTCTGTCGCTCGTTTATTGTTTGCTAATCAGAAATGACATTATCCAAGTCTGGATTCCCGATTAGCCACATGTAGATTACCAATTAGACATACCTTGATTCCCAATTAGGCACATGTGACTAGAGGCTAACACATGGACAACACTGGTCTACAGTAAGCCCTTTTGATAACGTGAGGCAGTCGGTGCAACAATAACCAGGTCACATCGGGCTGTTCAGCTGTTCATCTGTTCTATTGCATGGTTGGGCCTATGACGATCAGGAGGACACAAAGCCTCGCCCTTGACTGGGGAACTTGCAAACGGCCCCACTATATTCAGACTGCAGTGAACCCGTCCCACATCAGAGACAACACTCGCTGAGCTTGAACGTGAGTGGCCACGGATATAGAGCTGAATGGAAGAGGGAATAATTTCCTAGGTCTCCTTAATGACCCTCATTATTGTAAATAAAGGATATCAAGGGATATGAGGTTGAATTACAGATTAAAAGGCAGAGCTGACGCAAGTGGATTAACGGCCTCCTCCTGTTCCTGTGTTCCGATTGAACCATGTTCCGGGCACTGGTGTGTTTCATGGTCTAGAGCGCCCTCTACTGTGCCCGTGGCGAAAGGAAGCAGATTGTCAGTGTATAAAAAGTAATTTTAATTACTTTCCCTCTTTCTATATTTCGTTCTATTTTTCTTTATATCGTTCTGCCTTTCTATCATTCTTTCTTTGTTTTCTCTATATTTCTTTCCCTCTCTTTTTTCTTCCCTGCTTCCATCCTGTCTTTTTCTTTATTTCGTTCTTCCATTATTTCTTCCTTTCTTTCGTTCTTCCTTTATTTATTTTCCTTTTTCTTCCCGGCTTGCATTCTTTCTTTTATACTTTCTATCTTCTTTACTTTCTATCTTTCTCTCCTTCGCCTAACCTATCAAACCCACTGATAATACTCCAAGACAAGCGCCAGCCTGTTCAGAATTTCCTGATACTTTATAAACCTCTCAATTCTGGCATTAGCTTTGCTAATCTTTCTTTGCACCTTCTCCAGTGCCTCTATATCTAATCTCTCACTTTAATTCCAACCCTTCAATTCTTCTTGGCAAAAATATGTTCGCTCTGCAAGATAAACCCAACAGCACAGCGCGGTTTTATCTTAAACAGGTGTTTCCTGCCGCCTTTGGGGTTTTTGTTGAGCTCCTCCATCTCTCTGCGTCACTCCAGGCGCCAGTAATACACGGCCGAGTGATTCGCCTGCAGGCTGGAGAACTTCAGGTTGAACACGTTGCCATGCGGTCGATCGGCGGTAAAACCGTCCACCGGCCCCTCTGGATTCACGCTTTGTACAGTTGGGGAAAGAAACATCAACTGCGGCTCCTTCCCCGGGTATTGTCTGTACCAGTACATAGTCTGAGTACTGGTGCTTTCCAGAGTGCACTTCAGTATCACTCAATCCCCGGGAAATCTGGAGATAGCGGCGGGAGTCTGATGGATACTCTGCAATTTCACATTTGGGAAAGAGACAGGGAGAGGAGGAAGTCAATAAATTGGGACATTTTGGGTAATGGGAGAAAGAAAGAAAGACAGAAAGAAAGAAAGAAAGAAAGAAAGAAAGAAAGAAAGAAGAAAGAAAGAAAGAAAGAAAGAAAGAAAGAAAGAAAGAAAGAAAGAAAGAAAGAAAGAAAGAAAGAAAGACAGAAAGAAAGAAAGAAAGAAAGAAAGAAAGAAAGAAAGAAAGAAAGAAAGAAAGAGGTTATTAACAAGACCTATTGTTTGAAATAATCCCTTACGGTGAAACAAGATCATCAGCCCCAGTAACAGATACATCTTTCAATTGAAGCTTTTCTCTTAATAATGAAAGGAGCGAGAACAGGTTAGTTGTGTCTGGTGAGGTTCCAACCCGCTCTATTCAAATCATTGAGGGAAACATGAAGATCGTGAGGAAGTGATGCAGGTTTGGAGAGTCCCGCCCTTCGCTCTCTGATTGACAAACAAAGCCCCGCCCTCTCTGACTGGCAGCACCGCCCATCCCCCCGTGGATTGACATCTCTGCCCCTCCCACTCTGATTGACAGCCCCGCCCCTCCACTGTGATTGACAGCCCCACCCCTCCCTCTCTGATTGACAGCACCGCCCCTCCCTCTCTGATTGACAGCACCACCCCTCCCTCTCTGATTGACAGCACCGCCCCCTCTCTGATTGACAGCTCCGCCCCTCCCTCTCTCATTTGCATTGAATAGAGCAGAGGGAACAGGAAGTTCCAATGGGGATAAAGACAGCTTCAGTGAGTGGGCAAAACAGTGACAGAGGGAGTTCAACGTGAGCAAGTACGAGGCCATGAACTTTGGACCTAGCAAAGTTAGATCAGAGTGTTTTTAAAGGGTGAGAAACGAGTAACTTTCGAGCAGCAAAGGGATCTGGTAGTCCATGCACAAAAATCACTAAAAAATAGTGGATTGGTAAAAATAAAATCATTTAAAATGCTGATGGAATGTTGTTCTTTATCTCAAGGGGCTGGAATACAGAGGGAAATAATTTATGCCTCAGTTGAACAGAGCCTTGGTCAGATTTCATCTGGAGTACTGCGTTCAGTTCTGGGCACAGCACCTCCGTAAGGATATATTAGCCTTGGATGGGGATCAACGAAGAATCACTGGAATGTTAGCGGGGCTTAGAGGGTTAAACAAAGAGGACAGAATGCATCAACGTGGCTTGTACTACCTTGAATATAAGAGATTCAGCGGTGAACTCATTGAGGTTTTCAAAGCGTTAAAAGGAGTTGACAGGATCGAAAGGGAGAAACTATCTCCTCTGGTGGGGGTAGTCCAGAACAAGGGGACATAACCTTAAAATTAGAGCCAGGCCATTCAGACGTGGCGTCAGAAAGCGTTTCTTTAAACAATGAGTCGTGCAAATCTGGAACACTCTCCTCCAAAGGGTTGCTGAGGCTGGGGGTCAATTGCAGCCTTCAAGACAGAGATTGATAGATTTCTTGTTGGGTAAGGGTATCGAGGGACAGGGAGCAAAGGAGTTAAATAATGATCATCCAGGATGTAACTGAATTGCGGAGCAGGCAGGAAGGGCTGAATGGTCTCCTCCTGTTCTTTTGTAACAGGCTCGTGGGGCTAAATAGCTTCCTGTTTTTTGGATATATGTAACAGGCTCGAGGGGCTAAATGGTTTCCTGTTTTATTGGATATATGTAACAGCCTCGAGGGGCTAAATAGCTCCCTGTTTTTTGGATATATGTAACAGGCTCGAGGGGCTAAATAGCTTCCTGTTTTTTGGATATATGTAACAGGTTCGAGGGGCTAAATGGCGTCCTCCTGTTCGTGTGCAATAAGCTCGAGTGGCTGGATGACCTCCTCCACTTTCTGTGCTCTTTTGAACCCTGCTCCAGGACAATGTTTCCTTCATGGTCCTAGAGCGCCCCCTGCTGTCCCTTTGGCGAAACAAAACAGAGTCAGTGGACAAAAACCAAGCCTTTTACTGTTTCTGTTTCTAGATAGTTAAAACCTCTCAGTTCTGGTATCATCCTTGTTAATCCTTCTTGCCCCCTACTCCAGTGCCTCGATATCTAATCTCTCACTTTTATTATAACCCGTCTCTTGTTGTCAAAAACAAGTTCGCTCTGTAAAAATTAAACAGCAGGTCGCGGCACTGCGCAATTCAATCCCCACAGGTGTTTCCTGCCGCCTTTGGGGTTTTTGTTGAGCTCCTCCATCTCTCTGAGTCACTGTGAAGACTCCAGGCGCAGTAATACACGGCCGAGTGATTCGCCCGCAGGCTGGAGGACTTCAGGTTGAACTCGTTGTCATTCGGTCGCTCGGCGGTAAAACCGTCCACCGTCCCCTCTGGATTCACGTGATTGGTAATCGTGGAGTAAAACATAAACTGCGGCTCCTTCTCCGGGTATTGCCTGTACCAGTAGATGTAAGGGTTACTGGTGCCCCTCACATCGCACTTCAGTTCCACTCCCTCCCCAGACAATTTTGAGACGGCAGCGGGAGTCTGGCGGATAATCTGCGAGTTCACATCTAGGAAACAGACAAGAGGGGAGTGATTCAATTAACGGGGATATTCAAGGCAATGAGGAAAGAAAGAAAGAAAGAAAGAATGAAAGAAAGAATGAAAGAAAGAAAGAAAGAAAGAAAGAATGAAAGAAAGAAAGAAAGAAAGAAAGAAAGAAAGAAAGAAAGAAAGAAAGAAAGAAAGAAAGAAAGAAAGAAAGAAAGAAAGAAAGAAAGAATGAAAGAAAGAAAGAAAGAAAGAAAGAAAGAAAGAAAGAAAGAAAGAATAACGTAATGGAAGGTTATTAACAAGAATTAATGTTTGAAAAAGTTCCTTACGGTGAAACAAGATCATCAGACCCAGTAACAGATACATCTTTCACTGGAAGCTATTCTTTTATTAATGAAAAGAGCGAGAACAGGAGAGTTGTGTCTGGTGAGCATCCAACCCGCTCTTTTCAAATCAATGTGGAAATCTGAAGAGCGTGAGGGAGTGGTGCAGGTTTGGACAGTGCCGCCCCTCCCTCTCTGAATGAAAAACAAAGTCCCTCCCTCTCTGATTGACAGCACTGCCCATCCCCCCATGGATTGAATCGCCCTTGACTGGGGAACTTGCAAATGACCCCACTGTATTCAGACTACAGTGAACCCGTTCCACATCCGGGATAACACTCGCTGAGCTGGGACGTGAATAACCACGGATAGAGAGCTAAATGGAATCGGGAATAATTTTCTAGGTGCCCTTAATGCCCTTATTCCCAATAAAGTCCGGCTGTTGAGAAATTATGTAATTTCAAAAATTAATAGAATCATAGATTTGTGTAGCACAGAAGGAGGACATTCGGCCCATGGAGCCTGCGCCGGCTCTTTCGAAGAACAATCCAGCTACTCCCACTCCCCCGCTCTTGCCCCATATTCCTGCAGTTTTGCTCCTTCAATTATTTATCCAATTCCCTTTTGAAATCTGGAACTCTCAGTCCCAAAAGGCTGCGGATGCTGGGGGACAATTGGAGCTCGCAAGGCTGAGTTGGATTGATTCATGTTGGGTTAGGATATCAAGGGATATGCATCAAAGGCCGGGTTAATGAGGTTGAATTACAGATTAAAAGGCAGAGCAGACGCAAGTGGATGAATGGCCTCCTCCCGTTCCTGTGTAAGAGGCTCGTGGGGCTGAATGGCCTCCTCCTGTTCCTGTGTAAGAGGCTCGTGGGGCTAAATGACCTCCTCCTGTTCCTGTGTTCCGATTGAACCATGTTCCGGGCACTGGTGTGTTTCATGGTCCAGAGCGCCCTCTACTGTCCCTGTGGAGAAAGAGAGCACAATGCCAGTGTATAAAAAAAGGACTTTTAATTACTACCTTCTTTCTATATTTCGTTCCATTCTTCTTTACTATCGTTCGGCCGTTCTTTCTTTCTTTTTTGCTTTTCTCTATCTTTCGTTCCTTCTCCTCTTTCTTCCCTGCTTCCTTCCTTTATTTCGTTCTTACATTATTTCTTCCTTTCTTTCCTTCTTCCTTTATTTATTCCCCTCTTTCTTCCTATCTTTCTTCCTTTTATACTTTCTATCATCCTTTCTTTCTATCTTTCTTCCCTACGCCTAACCTATCAAACCTATTGATAATCTTTAAACACCTCTTTCAGGTTACCCCTCAACCTTCTCTTTCCTAGAGAAAAGAGCGCCAGCCTGTTCAGCATTTCCTGATAGCTTAAACCTCTCAATTCTGGCATTATCCTTGCTAATCTTTATTTGCACCTTCTCCAGTGCCTCCATATCTAATCTCTCAATTTTATTCTAACCCGTCTCTTCTTGTGGTCAAAAACATGTTCGCTCTCCAAAATGAACCCAACAGCACTGCGCAGTTTCATCATCAACAGGTGTTTCCTGCCGCCTTTGGGTTTTTTTGTTGAGCTCCTCCATCTCTCTGAGTCACTGTGAAGACTCCAGGCGCAGTAATACACTGCCGAGTGATTCGCCCGCAGGCTGGAGGATTTCAGGTTGAACTCGTAGTTATTCGGTCGCTCGGCGGTGAAACCTTCCACCGTCCCCTCTGGATTCACGTGATTGGTACCCGTGGAGTAAAACAGGAACTGCGGCTCCTTCCCCGGGTATTATCTGTACCAGTACATGTCAGGGTTACTGGTGCCCTCACATTGCACTTCAGTTCCACTCCATCCCCGGGAAATCTGGAGACAGCGCCAGGGGTCTGGCGGATACTCTGCGAGTTCACGTCTGGGAAAGAGAGGGAGAGAAGGAATTCAGTAAACGGGGATATTCGGGGCAATGTAGAAGGAAAAAAAGAAAGAATGAAAGAAGAAAGAGAGATAGAAAACAGGAAAGTAGGAGAAAAAAGAAAGAAATTAAAACGTATAAAAATGTTATTGACAAGAATTAATGTTTGAAAAAGTGCCTCACTGTGAAATAAGATAATCAGACCCAGTAACAGATACATCTTTTACTTGAAGCTTTTCTCTTAATAATGAAAGGAGCGAGAACAGGAGAGTTTTGTGAGGAGCCAACCCGCTCTATTCAAATCATTGAGGGAAACAGGAAGAGCGTGAGGAAGTGATGCAGAGATGGACACGCCCCCTTTCCCGATCGATCCAATCAGAATCGATGTGGTTGCTCATTACCAATGACTGACTGGACCTTATGGCTTTAACATTCCCAACAATGGTGTCTGTTGGTCATTGTTTATTTACTAATCAGAATTGATCTTATCCACATCAGGACTAACACATGGACAAGACTGGTCTAAAGCAAACCCTTTAGATAAGAAGAGGCAGACGGTACAACAATATCCGGGTCACATCGGGCTGCTCATCTGTTCTGCCGCATGGTTGGGCTCATTTTTGGGCCTATGACGATCAGGAGGATTCACAGACTCGCCCTTGACTGGGGAACTTGCAAACGGCCCCACTGTATTCAGACTGCAGTGAACCCGTTCCACATCAGTAATAACACTCGCTGAGCTGGAACATGAATGGCCACGTATATATAGCGCTTTGTACGTGTGATGTATGTGTATTTTTTTCTCTGTCTCTCTGCCTGTCTCTCTCACTCTGTCTGTCCGTCTCTCTCTGTCTCACTATTTCTCTCTCTGCTTGTCTCTCTTTCTCTCTCTCCCTCCCTCTCTCTCTGTATCTCTCTCTCTATTTCTCTCGCTTTCTCTCACAGCCTCTCTTTCTGTCACAGTCACTCTCTCCGTGTTTCTGTCTATTTCTGTCTCTCTCGCGCTCCGTCTCTCTAACTCTCTCTGTCTCTCTCGCTCCGTCTCTCTCTCTCTCTCTCTCTCTCTCTGACACTCTCTGTCTCTCACTCATCTCCTTCTCTCTTCCTTCCTGCCTATCCCCGTCTTTCGATGCTCTGTCTGACTCTCTATCTCTCTCTTTCTCTCTGTCTCTCTCTTTCTCTCACTATCTCCTTCTCTCTCCGTTCCTCTCTATCCATGTCTCTCTATGCTCTGTCTGACTCTTTATCTCTCTCTTTCTCTCTGTCTCCCTCTCTCTCACTATCTCCTTCTCTCTCTCTTCCTCCCTTTCCCTGTCTCTCTGTCTGTCTCTCTCTCTGTCTCTCTCTCTCTCTCTCTCTCTGTCACTCTCTTCCTCCCTCTCCCTGTCTCTCTCTCTCTCTCCGTCTCTTCCTCTCTCTCTGTCTGAATCTCCCTGTCTCACTCTCTCTCTGGTGCAGTCTTTTTGTGCGGAGCGTGTCGCTCTTTGCTGCGCTGTGCCTTACTGCAGGCGCAGTAAAAGACGGCGGAACGTGACAGGTTGGTCGCTTTCAGAAGGAAGTGTGTCTCGCTGGGTCTCTGGGCTGTAAATGGCTCCTTGGTGTACGGAGTAACTGCCCCCTTGGTGCTGGAGTTTATCAGGGCCTCGGGCTCTGAGTCCGGATACTGGCGGTACCAGTACAGGTGGCTGTAGCTCGGCTCCTTCAGCACGCAACTCACCTGGAACAGCTCATTCCCGGACACGGTCAGTGACCCCGGCCCTGTTCCACAAACCAGCCTCTACTGCCTGTTAAATGTGGAGAGTGAGATTCAAACCTCAGAATCAATGAGCAACTCGCTCTATCTATCTATATATATCTCTGTCTATCTATTTATCTGCCTAGCTATCTCTCTGTAGGTCTATCTATCTATTTATCTGTACATATGTATATCTATCTATCTACCTATCTAACTGTTTCTCCCTCTCTATCAATCTCTGTCTCTCTCACTCCCTCACTCATACTTTCTGTCTCTCTCTCTCTGTCTCAATTGCTCACTCTATCTCTATGTCTCTCACTCACTCTCTTTCTCTGTTTCTGTCACTTAATCTTTCTCTCACAATCCCTCACTCACTTTCTATGTCTCTCACTCTGTGTGTCTGTCTCTCTCTCACCGACTCGTTCCCTCACCCTTTATTTATCTCTTTCTGTCTGTCTGTGTGTCTCTGTCTCTCTGACTCCCTCACTGGCTCGCTATGTCTCCATCTCTCTCTCTCTCTCTATTAAAACAGACTGCATTGAAAGGTAAACGTGCGCTGACCAGAGCTGATCTCCAGACTCAGTCAGTGGAGCAGGAGTAAGAGACACGCGATCCTACAGCCCCACACTTCCATCCCCCTCCGCTGCTTCGCTGTTCCTGATTCAGTCGGGAACCGCTTCTCACAAAATTGCACCAATTGGTTACTTGTTGGAGGCGGGTCTTACGTATCTGGCGTCACCGCCTCATCGGCTCATGTCAAATAATTGAGGAAAACATGAAGAGCATAAGGAAGTGATGCAGGGTTGGACACGACTCCTTCCCCAGTCAAACCAATTAGAATCAATGTCATTGGTCAGAGATCCGAGCTCTGAGACTGTTGTGTGCAAGGCCCGGAACTGGCGGGTGTAAAGTGCAACGATCTTCATCATTCAGAAGAAAACACTGCATATAAGATGCTCCGCCCCTCCCTCTCTGATTGGCCGCTCCGCCCCTCCCTCTCTGATTGGAATTAAGTTGAGTTGATGCGATCAGGAAGTTGCAATGGGGACATGGCCATGTGCGATAGGCTCGTGGGGCTAAATGGCGTACTGTTCATATATAATAGGCTTGAGTGGCTGCAGGGCACCCTATGTAACAGGTTCGAAAGGCTAATGGCCTCTTCCTGTTCCTATGTAACAGGTTCGAAAGGCTAAGTGGCCTCCTCCTGTTCCTATGTAACAGGGTCGACAGGCTGAATGGGCCAACTCCTGTACTTGTTTAACGGGCTCCAGGGTCTGAAAGGCCTCCTCGTGTTCATGTGTAAAAGGCTCGAGTGTTCGAATGGCCTCCTACTATTCCTCATAAGAGATTGTTAGCTAAAGTTGAAGGACAGGGAATTGAAGGCAAATTATTGACCTGATTAAGGAATTGGCTGAGCGGCAGGAGACAGAGTGTAGAGATAATGGGCAGGTATTCCAATTGGCATATTGTGACTGGTGCTCTCCCACAGGGATTCTGCAGGGGCCTCAACTATTTACCATATTTAGTAACGACTTAGATGATGGGATAGAAAGCCACATGTCCAATTCTGCCAATGACACAAAGATAGGCAGCATGGCACACAGAGTAGAGACAGCATTAACTTGCAAAGAAATATTAAATGATTACGTGAAAAGGCAAAACTGTGGTAAATTGATTTCAATGTACGTAAGTGTGAGGTCATCCATTTTGGACTGGAAAAGGAATGATCAGAGATCTTTCTAAATGGCCAAAAGCTCGAAACAATAGAGGTCCAAAGAGACTCATTGCTCCATGTACATAGATCATTAAAATGTAATGGACAGGTGCAGATCATTATTAAAAAGGCTAATGAATTCTGGACTTTATAACTAGACGACTAGAATTCAAGGGAGTAGAAGCTATGATACAGCGATACAAAACCCTGCTTAGAACATATCAGGAGCACTGTGCTCAGTTCTGGGCATCAAACCTTAGGATTTACCGGAATGATACCTGGACTTCAAGGGTTAATTTACGAGGAGCGATTACACAAGCTGAGGCTGTATTCCCAGGAATTTAGAAGGTTAAGGGGTGGTTTGATCGAAGATGTCAAGAAATTTTGGGGAACTGATAATGAAGATAGAGAGAAACTACTTCTGCTGGTTGGGGAGTCCAGGACAAGGGGACATGGTGAGGCCATTCGGGCGTGAAGTTAGCAAACACTTCTACACGCAAAGGCTGCCGGAAGTTTAAACTCACTTCCACGAAGGGCGGTTGATGCTAGGTCAATTGATTATTTTAAATCTGAGCTTGATAGATTGCTGTTAACCAAAGTTATTAAGAGATATGGGGCAAAGGTGGGTATATGGAGTTAGGCAACAGTGCAGCCATGAACTCATTGAATAGCGGAACAGGCTCAAGGGGCTAAATTGCCTATTCCTGTTCCTGTGTAACAGACTCGAGGGGCTGAGCGGCCTCCTTCTGCTTCTGTGTACCAGACACGAGGAGTGCTGAGTTCCCTCCTGCTGTTCCTGTGTAACAGAGTCGAGGGGCTTCATGGCCTCCTCTTGTTCCTGTGTAAAAGACTCGAGTAGCTGAATGGCCCCTCCTGCGCCAGTGTACCAAACTCGAGGAGTGCTGAGTTGCCGACTCCTGTTTCTGTGTAACAGAGTCGAGGGGCTGAATGGCCTCCGCCTGTTTCTGTGTAACAGACTTGAGAGGGTATCTGCTCTTCTGCCTCTGTGTCCCTGTGTTCCTGTTAAACTATGTTCTTGCATCAGATGTGTTTTATGGTCATAGAGCGCCCTCTGCTGTCCCTGTCGAGAAACAAAACACAGTGTCAGTGCAGAAAAACCGAATTCTTTATATTGTTACTCTTTCCAGACAGTTACAACATTTCAGTACTGGTGTCATCCTTGTTACTCTTTCTTTGCACTTTCTCCAGTGCCTCTATATCTAATCTCTCACTTTTATTCTAACCCGTCTCTTCTTGTTGTCAAAAACATATTCGCTCTGTAACATAAACCCAAGAGCACCGCGCATTGTTATCATCCACAGGTGTTTCCTGCCGCCTTTGGGGTTTTTGTTGAGCTCCTCCATCTCTCTGAGTCACTGTGAAGACTCCAGGCGCAGTAATACACGGCCGAGTGATTCGGCTGCAGGCTGGCGGACTTCAGATTGAACTCGTTGCCATTCGGTCGCTCGGCGGTCAAACCGTCCACCGTCCCCTCTGGATTCACGCTTTGTACAGTTGGGGAGTGAAACATGGACTGCGGCTCCTTCCCCGGGTATTGTCTGTACCAGAACATTTGAGGGGTACTGCTGCTTTCCAGAGTGCACTTCAGTACCACTCCATTCCCGGGAACTCTGGAGACAGTGGAGGGAAACTGCCGGATAGTCTGTGAGTTCACATCTGGGAAGAGACAGGGAGAGGAGGAGGTCAGTAAACTGGGACACTCGGGCAAATGTGAGAAAGGAAAGAAAAACGTAAAAGTAGGTTATGAACAAGAATTAATGTTTGAAAATGTCCCTTACGGTGAAACAAGATAATCAGACCCATTAACAGATACATCTTTTAAGTGAAGCGTTTCTCTTAATAACTGAAAGCAGCGAGAACAGGAGCGTGGAGTCTTGTGAGGACCAACCCGCTCTTTAAAAATCATTGAGGAAACCCTGAGCAGAGTGAGGGTGTGATGCCGGGTTGGACACGCCCCCTTCCTCGAGCGAACCAATCAGAATCGATGTGTTTTTTGCTAATTACCAATGACTGACTGGACCTTATAACGTTAACATTCCCAACAACGGTGTCTATCGCTCGTTTATTGTTTGTTAATCAGATATGAGATTATCCACGTCTGGATTCCCGAACAGCTACAAGTAGATTCCCAATTAGCCAAACCGTGATTCACATTTAGCCACCTGTGACTAGTGGCTAACACATGGACAACACTGGTCCACAGTAAGCCCTTTTGATAACGCGAGGCAGTCGGTGCAACGATATCCGGGTCACATCGGGCTGCTCATCTGTTCTATTACATGGTTGGGCCTATGACGATCAGGATTACACAAAGACTCGCCCTTGACTGGGGAACTTGCCAACGGCCCCACTGTATTCACACTGCTGTGAACCCGTCCCACATCAGAGATAACACTCGCTGAGCTGGAAGCTCAATGGCCACGGATATAGAGCTAAATGGAAGAAGGAATAATTTGCTAGGTTTCTTTAATGACCCACATTATTCCCAAAAAATCTGGCTTTTGAGAAATTAAGTATCTTGAAAAACTCATAGAATCAAAGAATAATGTAGCTCAGAAGGAGGTCATTCGGCCCATGCAGTCTGCACTGGCTCTTTCGAAAAGCAAGCCAGTTATTCCCACTCACCCGCTCTTTCCCCATATCCCTGCAGTTTTGATCCTTCGAGTATTTATCCAATTCCCTTTTTAAAATATGGAACTCTCGCCCCCAAAATGCTGCGGATGCTGGGGGACAATAGGAGCTGCCAAGGCTGAGTTGGATAGATTCATGTTGGGTTAGGATATCAAGGGATATGCAGCAAGGCGGGTTAATGATGTTGAATTACAGATTAAAAGGCAGAGCAGACGCAAGTGAATGAATGGCCTCCCCCCGTTCCTGTGTAGCAGGCTCGACGGGCTGAATAGACTCCTCCTGTTCCTGTGTAACCGGCTCGAGGGGCTGTTTGGCCTCCTCCTGTTCCTGTGTAATCAGGCTCGAGGGGCTGAATGGCCTCCTCCTGCTCCTGTTTAACAGGCTCGAGGGGCTGAATGGTATCCTCCTGTTCCCGTGTAACAGGCTCGAGAGGCTGAAAGGCCTCCTCCTGTTCCTGTGTAACAGGCTCGTGGGGCCGAATGGCCTCCTCCTCTTCCTGTTTAACAGGCTCGAGGGGCTGAATGGTCTCCTCCTGTTCCCGTGTAACAGGCTCGAGGGGCTGAATGGCCTCCTCCTCTTCCTGTGTAGCAGGCTCGTGGGGCTGAATGGCCTCCTCCTCTTCCTGTGTAACAGGCTCGTGGGGCTGAATGGCCTCCTCCTGTTCCTGTGTTCAGATTGAACCATGTTCTGGGCACTGGAGCTTGTCATGGTCTAGAGCGCCCTCTACTGTCCCTTTGGAGAAAGAAAGCACAATGTCAGTGTATAAAAAAGGATTTTTAATTACTTTCCATCTTTCTATATTTCGTTCTTTCTTTCATTTCTCTATCTTCTTCTCTTTTCTTCCCTGCCTCCATCCTTTGTTTTTCTTTATTTTGTTCTTACATTATTTCTTCCTTTCTTAACTTCTTTCTTTCTTTATTTCCCTTTATTTTCCTATCTTTCTTTCTCTTCTACTTTCTATCTTCCTTTCTTTCTATCTTTCTTCACTACGCCTAACCTATCAAATCCATTGATAATATTTAAAGACCTCTGTCAGGTTACACCTCAACCTTCTCTTTTCTAGACAAAACAGCTCGAGCATGTTCTGCCTTTCCTGATAGCTAGAAACTCTCAATTCTAGTGCCATCCTTGTTAATCTTTCTTTGCATCTGCTCCAGTGCCTCTATATCTAATATCTCAATTTTATTCTAACCCGTATATTCTTGTTGTCAAAAACACTTTCGCTCTGCAAAGTAAACCGAACAGCACCGCGCGGTTTATCGTAAACAGGTGTTTCCTGCCGCCTTTGGGGTTTTTGTTGAGCTCCTCCATCTCTCTGAGTCACTGTGAAGACTCCAGGCGCAGTAATACACGGCCGAGTGATTCGCCTGCAGGCTGGAGGATTTCAGGTTGAACTCGTTCCAATTCGGTCGCTCGGCGGTAAAACCGTCCACTTTCCCCTCTGCAGCCGCGCTTTCTACAGTTGTGGAGTACAACATCAACTGCGGCTCCTTCCCCGGGTATTGTCTGTACCAATACATGCTAGGAGCACTGGTGCCCTTCACATCGCACTTCAGTTCTACTCCCTCCCGAGCAGATTTGGAAACAGCGGTGGGAGTCTGTTGGATACTCTGCGAGTTCACATCTGGGAAAGAGAGGGAGAGAGGAGGAGGTCAATAAATTGAACCATTCTGGGAATGGGAGAAAGAAAGAAAGAAAGAAAGAAAGAAAGAAAGAAAGAAAGAAAGAAAGAAAGAAAGAAAGAAAGAAAGAAAGAAAGAAAGAAAGAAAGAAAGAAAGAAAGAAAGAAAGAAAGAAAGAAAGAAAGAAAGAAAGAAAGAAAGAAAGAAAGAAAGAAAGAAAGAAAGAAAGAGTTATTAACAAGACCTATTGTTTGAAATAATCCCTTACGGTGAAACAAGATCATCAGACACAGTAACAGATACATCTTTCAATTGAAGCTTTTCTCTTAATAAGGAAAAGAGCGAGAAGAGGAGAGATGTGTCTTGTGAGGATCCAACCCGCTCTTTTCAAATCATTGAGGAAAACATAAAGAGCGGAAGGAACTGATGCAGGTTTGGCCAGTGCCGCCCCTCCCTCTCTGATTGACAGACAAACTCGCTCCCTCTCTGATTGACAGCACCGCCCATCCTCCCGTGGATTGACAGCCCTGCCCCCACCCACTCTGATTGACAGCCCCGTCCCTCCCTCTCTGATTAACAGCCCCGTCCCCTCCCTCTCTGATTGACAGCCCCGTCCCTCCCTCTCTGATTGACAGCTCCGACCCCTCCGCCTCTAATTGACAGCCCCGGCCCTCCCTCTCTTATTGACAGCCCCACACCTCCCTCTCTGATTGGCGTTGAATAGAGCAGAGGGAACAGGAAGTTCCAATGGAGATTTAGACAGATTCAATGAGTAGACAAAACAGTGGCAGAGGGATTTAAATAATGATCAGCCAGGATGTAACTGAAAAGCGGAGCAGGCTGGAGGGGCTGAATGGTCTCCTCCTGTTTTTGGTAACTGGCTCAAGGGGCTAAGTGGGCAAGTATGAGGTCATCAACTTTGGACCTAACAAAATTAGATCAGAGTATTTTTAAATGATTAGAAACTAGGAACTGTGGAGGAGCAAAGGAATTTAGGAGTACATGCACTCAAAGCACTAATAATAGGTACAAAAATAATTTATAAGACTCTAGGAATGCTGTCTTATATTTCAAGTGGACTGGAATACAAAGGGGTGGAAGTGATGGGTCAGTTTATGGGGTACGGTAGCATAGTGGTTATGTTCCTGGGCCAGTAATTCAGAGCCTTGGGTTAATAATCCGGAGACGTGAGTTTAAATCCCACCACTGGTAGCTGCGGGAATTTCAATTCAGTTAATTAGATAACTTTAAGTTGAACTCGTAATCATTCGATCGCTCGGCGGGAAAACCGTCCACCGTCCCCTCTGGAGTCACGTGATTGGTACCCGCGGAGTAAAACATGAATTGCGGGCTCTTTCCCCGGGTATTGTCTGTACCAGCACATGCGATGGTTACTGGTGCTTTCCAGAGTGCACTTCAGGACCACTCCATCCCCGGGAAATCTGGAGAAACAGGCGGATACTCTGCGAATTCACATCTGGGAAAGAGAGAGAAAGAAGGAAAGAGTAAAGGGAAGCTTATTAACAAGATGTATTGTCCCTTACGGTGGAGCAAAATTTTCAGACCCAGTAACAAATACATCTTTTACTGGAAATTTTTCTCTTAATAATTGAAAGCAACGAGAACAGGAGCCTGGAGTCTTGTGAGGAGCCAACCCGCTCTTTAAAAATCATTGAGGAAACCCTGAGCAGAGTGAGGCAGTGATGCAGGGTTGGACACGCCCCTTCCAAGAGCGAACCAATCTCTCTCTCTGTCTCTCACTATCTTCTTCTCTCTCACTTCCACCCTCTCTATCTGACTCTCCCTGTCTCTCTCTCTCTGGTGCTGTCTTTTTGTACGGAGCATGTCGCTCTTTGCTGCGCTGTGCATTACTGCAAGCGCAGTAAAAGACGGCGGAACGTGACAGGTTGGCCGCTTTCAGAAGGAAGTGCGTCTCGCTGGGTCTCCGGTCTGTAAACGGCTCCTTGGTGTACGGAGTAACTGCCCCCTTGGTGTTGGAGTAGATCAGGGCCTCGGGCTCTGAGTCGGGATACTGCCGGTACCAGTACAGGTGGCTGTAGTTCGGTTCCTTCAGCACGCAACTCACCTGGAACAGCTCGCTCTCGGACACGGTCAGTGACACCGGCCCCTGTTCCACAAACCAGCCTCTGCTGCCTGTGAAATGTGGAGAGTGAGATTCAAACCTCAGAATTAATGGGCAACTCGCTCTATCTATCTATATATATATCGGTCTCTCTATTTATCTTCCTAGATATCTCTATGTAGGTCTATCTATCTATCTATATATATATATGTATATCTATCTATCTATCTAACTGTTTCTCCCTCTCTATCAATCTCTGTCTCTCTCACTCCCTCACTCATACTTTCTGTCTCTCTCTCTGTCTCAATTGCTCACTCCATCTCTATGTCTCTCACTCACTCACTCTCTCTCTGTTTCTATCAATTACTCTTTCTCTCACAATCCCTCACTCACTTTCTATGACTCTCAATCTGTGTATCTGTCTCTCTCTCACCGACTCGTTCCCTCACCCTTTATTTATCTCTTTCTGTCTGTTTGTGACTCTCTGTCTCCCTCACTCCCTCACTGACTACCTCAGTCTCTCACTTTCTCTCGTTATTAAAACAAATTGCATTGAAAAGTAAACGTGCGCTGACCAGAGCTGATCTCCAGACTCAGACAGTGGAGCAGGAGTGAGAGACACGCGGTCCCACAGCCCCACACTTCCATCCCCCTCCGCTCATTCGCTGCTCCTGATTCAGTCGGGAACCGCTTCTCAGAGAATTTCACCGATTGGTTACTTGTTGGAGGCGGGTCCTGTGTTTCTGACGTCACCGCCTCACCGGCTCTTGTGAAATAATTGAGGAAAACAGGAAGAGCATAAGGAAGTGATGCAGGGTTGGACACGCCTCCTTCCCCGGTCAAACCAATTAGAATCAATGTACTTGGTCAGAGATCCGAACTCTGAAACTGTTGTGTGCAAGGCCCGGAACTGGCGGGTGTAAAGTGCAACGATCTTCATCATTCAGAAGAAAACACTGCACATACAAAGCTCCGCCCCTCCCTCTCTGATTGGCCGCTCCGGCCCTCCCTCTCTGATTGGAATTAAGTTGAGTTGATGCGATCAGAAAGTTGCAATGGGGACATGGACATATGCAATTGGCTCGTGGGGCTAAATGGCCTCCTGTTCATATACAATAGGCTTGAGTGGCTGCAGGGCACCCTATGTAACAGGTTCGAAAGGCTGAATGGACCAACTCCTGTTCATATATAATAGTCTTGAGTGGCTGCAGAGGCGTCCTCCTGTTTCTATGTAACAGGGTCGAAAGGCTGAATGGGCCAACTCCTGTACTTGTTTAACGGGCTCCAGGGGCTGAAAGGCCTCCTCCTGCTCCTGTGTAAAAGGCTCGAGTGTTCGAATGGCTTCCTACTATTCCTCATAAGAGATTGTTAGCTAAAGTTGAAGGACAGGGAATTGAAAGCAATTTATTGACCTGATTATGCAAATGGCTGAACGGCAGGAGACAGAGAGTTGAGATAATGGGCAGGTATTCCAATTGGCATCTTGTGACTAAAGCTTTCCCACAGGTTTTGTGTCATGGCCTCAACTATTTACCGTATTTATGAACGACTTAGATGATGGGATAGAAAGCCACATATTCAAATCTGCCAATGACACAAGATAGGCAGCATGGCACACAGAGTAGAGACAGCATTAACTTACAAAGAAATATTAAAAGATTAAGTAAGAAGGCAAAACTGTGGCAAATTGATTTCAATGTTGTAGAATTCGCAATATATCGCGATTTTATTAAAAGGAGAAAACACAGATTTCGTTCAAACAGCTTTTATTTCAGCAGAATGCTGTCAGGTTTTTCAAAGTGGACACAAGCAGCCTGTAAAATGGCCGCCGCACCTCGTGGCAGAACATTCTAGACTTTTCGACAGGCAGACAAGATGGCGTTCCAATAAACATTTGTGCAAGATCGATTAAGATTCAGCACATTGAAGATAATACACGAGACATTATGGGTTTGCAGTATACACATAAATACTGAAATCGGTCTCCCAGGTACGAATGAAAGCTATTGTACCAAGTAATCAAGGGCCCATCCAAAGACATTAATATGTAAAATCCCAACGACTCTACGATGAGAGAGCCGTTAGCGGGTAGTTATACAAAACACTTGAAAGCCCCAAAACCCCTCCAGGGAGAACACCGACCGATTTAACAATGGGAGAAATATTAACAGGTACTCAGGCATTTACGAGTAGCCCCGAAACCCATTAAGAACGGAGATCACCCATACAAGACATTTGAGCGCCAAACCCAAACAACAGAAAGGACATTAAGGTTGGGCGGGAAACGGAAGATTTTGTACTATAATTACAAGCTCCAACCGTCCATCTTTCTCTTATCCGATCGACTCGTATCCTCGTGGCTGCTCCTGTGTTTTGACTCGTAGTCTTGTTCCTGCTTGCCTGGTGCCTCTTTGAAAAGGACTGTTGAACTTTGTGATCCGTTTGGATCTACCTCGTGTCGTGTAACAAAGACCTATGTTGGTAACTGGCATCGGAACCAAAGGCCCGGGATGAGATGAGATGAGATGAGATGAGATGAGAAGAGAGGAAGACCATGCTCATCGCCACGGTCAGTAAGCCCCGACCGCGCCTGTAGGTCGAATAGCCAAGTTTCCTTGCCAGGGAGACTTCTTTGAACTTGCA
The DNA here is from genome assembly GCA_030390025.1 of Squalus acanthias. Classification (NCBI taxonomy): domain Eukaryota; kingdom Metazoa; phylum Chordata; class Chondrichthyes; order Squaliformes; family Squalidae; genus Squalus; species Squalus acanthias. Next base: position 19,232 of record JASTWF010000048.1, on the reverse strand, counting down.
AGAACGGACCTCGGAAGATCCTCCAAGAAGATATTGACTGGTCTGTGAAACCCATCAGGACAGTGCCTGTTAAACCAACCAACACAGATCTTCATCACAGCAGACGTTCCAGCCTGCTCGCCGGAGCAGAAGCAAGTAAACAAGTGGGACCAGGAGACCCCCTGATCTACACGTGGGTGCTGTGGTGAAAACATCCGATCAGCTATTCGGAATTTCTCCGAGTTATCACGAGTGGTGAGCATGAGTCTCGAATCCTACGAATCTAGCTAGGACAGATATTGATAGGGGAGGGTTTAAGTATTAAGGATACTTGTAATGTGTGCCCCTATTTACGGTGTGTCGTTCGTTCCTCGTTTCCCCAGAATTAGCTATATAACTGCGTGTAAGATTGTACTGTCATTAATCTGTGCTTATGACATGTATTTCGTAATCTTAAATATCATGCAATAAAGATTTTCCATTTCGTACCATTCAACCGAGTCTACATGAGTTTCATCTCCATTACTGCTCTCGCATCTAAGTCCAGTGTCAAGAACCGTAAGGGCGAGTGATTCGAACCACTCACAGGTGTGTCTAGTGCTCCCAGACTGGCTGGAGACCAGAACAGGCAACAAGGCCTAAACCCGCACTGACATACAGGCTGCACAGAGCCGCGCGAATCTCACAGGCTGAGAGACACGCACGTTCAAATCCCTTACAATGTACCTAAGTGTAAGGTCATCCACTTTGGTACATGACCTAATGTAATCGGGAATAGGGAATAGGAATGATCAGAAAATTTTCTAAATGGTGAAAAGCTAGAAACAATGGAGATCCAAAGAGACTCAGTGCTCCATGTACATAGATCATTAAAATGTCATGGACAGGTGCAGATAATACTCAAAAAGTCTAATGGAATTCTGGGCTTTATAACGAGACGACGAGAATACAAGGGGGTAGACGTTATGATTCAGCGATACAAAGCGCTGGTTAGACCACAACAGGAGCACTGTGCTCAGTTCTGGGCACGACACCTTAGCATTTACCGGAGTGATAACTGGACATTAAGGGTTAAGTTTCGAGGAGAGATTACAAAAACTGGGCTTTTGTTCCCTGGAATTTAGAAGATTAAGTGGTGATTTGATCGAAGTTTTAAAGATATTACGGAGAACTGATGTGGTAGATATAGAGAAAATACTTCTGCTGTTTGGGGAGTCTAGGACAAGGGGACATGGCGAGGCGGTTCAGGCTTGAAGTTAGCAAACACTTCTACACACAAAGGGTGGCAGAAGTTTAAACTCTCTTCCAAAAAGGGCGGTTGATTCTAGGTCAATTGAAAATTTTATATCTGAGTTTGATAGATTTCTGTTAACCAAAGGTATTAAGCGATATGTGGCAAAGGCGGGTATATGGAGATAGGAACCAGTTCAGCCATGAACCCATTGAACTGTCTGAAGGGGCTAAATGGCCATCTCCTGTTCATGGTTAACAGGCTCGAGGGGCTAAGTGGACTCCTCCTGTTCCTGTGTAACAGAGTTGAGAGGCTGAATGGCCTCCTCCTGTTCCTGTGATACAGTCTAGAGGGGCTGAATGGCCTCCTCCTGTCCCTGTGTAACAGGCTCGAGAGGCTAAGTGGCCTCCTCCTATTCATATTTAACAGGCTCGAGGTGCTAAATGGCCACCTCCTGTTCCTGTCTAATAGAGTTGAGGGGTTGAATGGTCTACGCCTGTTTCTGTGTGACAGAGTTGAGGGGCTGAATGGCCTCCTCCTGTTCCTGTAAAACAGAGTTCAGGGGCTTAATGGCCTCCTCCTGTTCCTGTGTAACAGGCTCGAGGGGCTGAATGGTCTCCTCCTGTTCCTGTGTAACAGGCTCGAGGGGCTGAATGACCTCCTCCTGTTCCTGTGTAACAGGCTCGAGGGACTGAATGGCCTCCTCCTGTTCCTGTGTAACAGAGTTGAGGGGCTGAATGGCCTCCTCCTGTTCCTGTGTAACAGGCTCGAGGGGCTGAATGGCCTCCTCCTGTTCCTGTGTAACAGGCTCGAGGGGTTGAATGGCCTCTTACTTTTCCTATGTAACAGGCTCAAGAGGCTGAATGGCCTCCTCCTATTCCTGTGTAAGAGGCTCGTGGGGCTGAATGGCCTCCTCCTGTTCCTGTAAAACAGAGTTGAGGGGCTGAATGGCCTCCTCCTGTTCCTGTGTAACAGGCTCGAGGGGCTGAATGGCCTCCTCCTGTTCCTGTGTAACAGGCTCGAGGGGCTGAATGGCCTCCTCCTGTTCCTGTGTAACAGGCTCGAGGGGCTAAGTGGCCTCCTCCTATTCATATTTAACAGGCTCGAGGGGCTAAATGGCCTCCTCCTGTTCCTGTGTAATAGAGTTGAGGGGCTGAATGGCCTCCTCCTGTTCCTGTGTAATAGGCTCGAGGGGTTGAATGAAACCAATTCTGAGGAGTAGTCAATGGTGAGTTTGATGGTGGGATGGAACCTGTTGATGCTATCGTGTAGTCCTTTCAGTGATCCTTCACCGTGGGTCCAAAGGAAGAAGATGTCGTCGATGTATCTGATGTACAGCTTTGGTTGAAGGTCCTGTGCAGCGAAGAAGTCTTGCTCGAACTTGTGCATGAAGTTGTTTGCGCATTGGGGTGCGAATTTGGTCCCCATGGCAGTTCCGTGTGTTTGGGTAAAAAACTGTTTTCGAAGGTGAAGACATTGTGGTCAAAGATGAAGCGGATGAGTTCTAGGATGGCGTCTGGAGATTGGCTGTTGTTGGTGTTGAGTACTGAGGCTGTCGCAGCAATGCCATCATCATGGGGGATACTGGTGTAGAGTGCTGATACGTCCATCGTGGCGAGGAGTGTTCCTGGTTCAACTGGTCCATGGGTTCATCAACAGGTTCCATCCCACCATCAAACTCACCATGGACTACTCCTCAGAATCGGTTTCATTCGTGGACACACGAATCTCCATCAAAGACGGACACCTCAGCAATTCACTCTACCGCAAGCCCACGGACAACCTCACGATGCTCCACTTCTCCAGCTTCCACCCTAACCACGTTAAAGAAGCCATCCCCTATGGACAAGCCCTGCGAATACACAGGATCTGCTCAGACGAGGAGGAATGCGATGGACACCTACGGACGCTGAAAGACGCCCTCGTATGAACGGGATATGACGCTCGACTCGTCGATCGACAGTTCTGACGGGCCACAGCGAAAAATCGCATAGACCTCCTCAGAAGGCGAACACGGGACACAACCAACAGAGTACCCTACGTCGTCCAGTACTTCCCCGGAGCGGAGAAACTACGCCATGTTCTTCGCAGCATTCAACATGTCATCGATGATGACGAACACCTTGCTAAGGCCATCCCCACGCCTCCACTACTCGCCTTCAAGCAGCCGCCTAACCTCAAAAGTACCATCGTTCACAGCAAATTACCCAGCTGTCAGGAGAACAGCGACCACGACACCACACAACCTTGCCACGGCAACCTCTGCAATACATGCCAGATCATCAACACAGATACCATCATCACACGTGAGGACACTACCCACCAGGTACATGGTACATACTCATGTGACTCGGCCAACTTTGTCTACCTCGTACGTTGCAGGAAAGAATGCACCGCGGCATGGTACATCGGTGAGACCATGCAGACACTGAGACAACATATGAACGGACACCGCGCAACAATCACCAGGCAGGATTGTTACCTCCCAGTCGGGGAACACTTCAGCAGTCAAGGACATTCAGCCTCGGATTGCGGGTTAGCGTTCTCCAAGGCGGCCTTCATGACACACGACAACACAAAATTATCGAACAGAAACTGATAGTCAAGTTCCACACCCATGAGGACGGCATCAACCGGGATCTCGGTTTCATGTCACGCTACAGGACGTCACTCGACGTCGTTGTCTGGTTCACAGATGTGAATTCCAGTTTTAAAAAAAGTAAAAAGCTTAACTGCAGACTGCAGCATTTGACACGTTGGGCCCCCTGTGATCCCACCTCATTGTCCTAGCTGTACTCTGCTGTGTCTTTGATGTAATGCCTTCCTGACTGATTGTAGCTCTGCCGACACATTGTTCTCTGTCTATATATACTTTGTAACCGATTTGTATTCCCTCACTGTACCTGACGAAGGAGCAGAGCTCCGAAAGCTCGTAATTTCAAATACAACTGTTAGACTATAACCTGGTGTTGTGCGACTTCTCAACTATGTTCTCGTAACAGAAGTGTTTTATGCTCATAGAGCGCCCTCTGGTGTTCCTGTGGAGTCAGAAAACACAGTGTTGGAGACGAAAGGCGAAAGTCTTTTTATTGTTATACTTTCCAGACAGTTGCAAACTCTCAGTACTGGTGTCATCCTTGTTAATCTTTCTTTGCACTTTCTCCAGTGCCTCTGTATCTAATCACTCACTTTTATTCTAACCCTTCTCTTCTTTTTCTCAAAAACACGTTCGCTCTGTAAAAATAAAACAGCAGGTCGCGGCACTGCACAATTCAATCCCCCACAGGTATTTCCTGCCGGCTTTGGGGTTTTTGTTCAGCTCCTCCATCTCTCTGCGTCGCTGTGAAGACTCCAGGCGCAGTAATACACGGCCGAGTGAATCGTCCGCAGGGTGGAGGACTTTAAGCTGAACGGGTAGCCATTCGGTCGCTCGGCGGTAAAACCGTCCACCGTCCCCTCTGCAGTCACGCTTTCTAAAGTTGGGGAGTAAAACATCAACTGCGGTTCCTTCCCCGGGGATTGTCTGTACCAGAACATGTAAGGATCACTGGTGATTTCCAAGTCGCACTTCAGTTCCACTCCCTCCCCAGGAACTCTGGAGACAGCGACGGGAGTCTGGCGGATATTCTGCGAGTTCACAACTGGGAAAGAGACAAGAGAGGAGAAGGTCAGTAAATTGGGACAATCGGGCAATGGGAGAAAAGAAAGAAAGAAAGAAAGAAAGAAAGAAAGAAAGAAAGAAAGAAAGATAGAGGTTATTAACAAGACCTATTGTTTGAAAAAATCCCTTACGGTGAAACAGCATGATCAGACCCAGTAACAGATACATCTTTCAATTGAAGCTTTTCTCTTAATAAGGAAAAGAGCGAGAACAGGAGAGTTGTGTCTTGTGAGGATCCAACCCGCTCTTTTCAAATCATTGAGGAAAACATGACGAGTGTAAGGAAGTGATGCAAGTTTGGAGAGTCCCGCCCCTCCCTCTCTGATTGACAGACTCCGCCAACTCCCAGTCTGAATGACAGACCCCGCCCCACCCTCTCTGATTACATAGAAACATAGAAGATAGGAGCAGGAGTAGGCCATTCGGCCCCTCGAGCCTGCTTGGTCATTCGATGAGATAATGGCTGATCATCCAAACTCAGTACTCTGTACCTGCCTTCTCCCCATATCCGTTGATACCTTTAGCTTTAAGAAATATATCTAACTCATTCTTGAATATATTTAATGACTTGGCCTCAACTACCTTCTGCGGTAGAGAATTCCACAGTTTCACCACTCTCTGGGTGAAGAAATTCTTCCTCATTTCTGTCCTAAATGGCTTACCCGTTATCCTTAGACTGTGACCCCTGGTTCTGGATTCTCCGACCATCGTGAACATTCTTCCTGCATCTAGTTTGTCCAGACCTGTCAGAATTTTACATATTTCGATGAGATCCCCTCTCATTCTTCTATACTCCAGCGAGTATAAGCCCAATCGACCCAATCTCTCCTCATATGTCATTCCTGCCATCCCAGGTGACAGCCCCACACCTCCCTCTCTGATTGGCATTGAATGGAGCAGAGGGAACAGGGAGTTCCGATGTCGATATAGGCAGATTCAGTGAGTGGGCAAAACAGTGGCAGAGGGATTTAAATAACGATCAGCCAGGATGTAACTGAATGGCGGAGCAGGCTGGAAGGGCTGAATGGTCTCCTCCTGTTCCTTGGTAACAGCCTCAAGGGGCTAAGTGGTCAAGTGTGAGGTCATCAACTTTGGACCTAACAATGTTAGATCAGAGTATTTTTAAATGATGAAAAACTAGGAAATGTGGAGGAGCAAAGGAATTTAGGGGCCCATGCACTCAAAGCACTAATAATAGGTACAAAAATAATTTATAAGGCTAATGGAATGTTGTCTTATATCTCAAGTGGGCTGGAATACAAAGGGGTGGAAGTTGATGAGGTATGGTAGCATAGTGGTTATGTTCCTGGGCCAGTTATCCAGAGCCTTGGGCAAATAATCTGGAGACTGAAAGTTCAAATCCCACCACTGCAACTAGGGAATTTTATTTCAGTTAATTCGATAAATCTGAATAGCCTCCTCCTGTTCCTGTGTAAGAGGCTCGTGTAGGTCTGAATGGCCTCCTCCTGTTCCTGTGTTCCGATTGAACCAAGTTCCGGGCACTGATGTGTTTCATGGTCTAGAGCGCCCTCTACTGTCCCTGTGGAGAAAGAAAGCATAATGTCAGTGTATAAATAAAGGATTTTTTATTAGTTCCTTCTTTCTATATTTCGTTCAATTTTTCTTCACTATCGTTCTGTCTTTCTATCTTTCATTCTTTATTTTCTCTATCTTTCTTTCCTTCTCTTTTGTCTTCCCTGCCTCCTTATTTTCTTTTTTCTTTATTTTGTTCTGACATTATTTCTTACTTTCTTTCCTTCTCCCTTTATTTATTTCTCTCTTTCTTCCTATCTTTCTTTCTTTTATTCTTTCTATCTTCCTTTCCTTCTATCTTTCTTCACTACATTAACCTATCAAACACATTGATAATCCTAAAAGACCTCTGTCAGGTCACCCCTCAGCCTTCTCCTTTCGAGAAAAACAGCCCGAGCCTGTCCAGCATTTCCTGATAGCTAGAACCTCTCAATTCTGGTGTCATCCTTTTAATCTCTCTTTGTACCTTCGCCAGTGCCTCTATATCTAATCTCTCACTTTTATTCTTACCCGTCTCTTCTTGTTGTCAAAAACGCCTTCGTTCTGTAAAATAAACCCAACAGGTCGAGGCAACGCGCGGTTTCATCAGTCACAGGTGTTTCCTGCCGCCTTTGGGGTTTTTGTTGAGCTCCTCCATCTCTCTGAGTCACTGTGCAGACTCCAGGCGCAGTAATACACGGCCGAGTGATTCGCCTGCAGGCTGGAGGACTTCAGGTTGAACTCGTTGTCATTCGGTCGCTCGGCTTTAAAACCGTCCACCGTCCCCTTTGGATCCACAATATTGGTACCCAAGGAGTGAAACATGGACTGCGGCTCCTTCCCCGGGTCCTGTCTGTACCAGAACATGCGATCGCTACTGTCCCCCTCCGCATCGCACTTCAGTTCCACTTCATCCCCGGGAAATCTTGAGACAGCGGCGGGAGTCTGGCGGATAGTCTGCGAGTTCACGTCTGGAAAAGAGACAGAGGAGGAGGTCAGTAAATTGGGACATTCTGGGGAATGGGAGGAAGAAAGGGAGAAAGAGAGCAAGAAAGAAAGTGAGATAGTGAGAAAGAGAGAAACAAAGAAAAACGGAAGAAAAAAATACATGAAGAAACAAAGACAGAAAGAAAGAGAGAAAGAAAGGAATTTTATTAACAAGAATTAATTTTTGAAAAAGTCCCTTACGGTGACACAAGAAAATCAGACTCAGTAACAGATACATCTTTTACTTGAAGCGTCTCTCTAAATAATTCAAAGAGCGAGAACAGGAGCGTGGAGTCTTGTGAGGAGCCAACCCGCTCTTTAAAAATCATTGAAGAAACCCTGAGCACCGTGAGGAGGTGATGCAGGGTTGGACACGCCCCTTCCTCGAGCGAACCGATCAGAATCGATGTGCATGCTAATTACCAATGACTGACTGGACCTTATGCCGTTAACATTCCCAACAACGGCGTCTATCGCTCGTTTATTGTTTGCTCATCAGAAATGAAATTATCCACGTCTGGATTCCCGATTAGCCACATGTAGATTCACAATTAGCCATACCTTGATTCCCAATTAGCCACATGCGACTAGTGGCTAACACATGGACAACACTGGTCCACAGTAAGCGCTTTTGATAACGTGAGGCAGTCGGTGCAATAATATCCGGGTCACATCGGGCTGTTCATCTGTTCTATTGCATTGTTGGGCCTATGATGATCGGGAGGACTCAAAGACTCGCCCTTGACTGGGGAACTTGCAAACGGCCCCACTGTATTCAGACTGCAATGAACCCGTCCCACATCAGAGATAACACTCGCTGAGCTGGAACGTGATTGGCTAGGGATATAGAGCTAAATGGAAGAGGAAATAATTTCCTAGGTGTTCTTAATGACAGTCATTATTCCCAATAAAGTCCGGCTGTTGAGAAAATATGTATTTTGAAAAAAATAAGAGAATCACAGAATAGTGTAGCACAGAAAGAGGTCATTCGGCCCATCGAGTCTGCGCTGGCTCTTTCGAAGAACAATCCAGTTAGTGCCACTCCACCGCTCTTTCCCGATATCCCTGCAGTTTTGCTCCTTCGAGTATTTATCCAATTCCCTTTTGAAATCTGGAACTCCCGCCCCCAAAAGGCTACCGATGCAAGGCGACAATTGTAGCTCGCAAGGCTGAGTTGGATCGATTCATGTTGGGTTAGGATATCAAGGGATATGCAGCAAAGGCGAGTTAATGAGGTTGAATTTCAGATTAAAAGGCAGAGCTGACGCAGGTCGATGAATGGTCTCCCCCCGATCCTCTGTAAGAGACTCGAGGGGGCTGAATGGTCTCCTCCTGTTCCTGTGTAACAGGCTCGAGGGGCTGAATGGTCTCCTCCTGTTCCTGTGTAACAGGCTCGAGGGGGCTGAATGGCCTCCTCCTGTTCCTGTGTAACAGGCTCGCGGGGCTGAATGGCCTCCTCCTGTTCCTGTGTAACAGGCTCGAGGGGCTGAATGGCCTCCTCCTGTTCCTGTATAACAGACTCGAGGGGCTGAATGGCCTCCTGCTGTTCCAGTGTAACAGGCTCGAGGGGCTGAAAGGCCTCCTCCTGTTCCTGTGTAACAGGCTCGCGGGGCTGAATGGCCTCCTCCTGTTCCTGTGTAAGAGGCTCGTTGGGCTGAATGGCCTCCTCCTGTTCCTGTGTTCCGATTGAACCATGTTCCGGGCTTTGGTGTGTTTCATGATCTGGAGCGCCCTCTACTGTCCCTGTGGAGAAAGAAAGCACGATGTCAGTGTATAAAAAAGTACTTTTAATTACTTTCCTTCTTTCTATATTTCGTTTTATTTTTCTTTACTATCGTTCTGCCGTTCTACCTTTCTTTCTTTTATCTATCTTTCATTCCTTCTCTTCTTTCTTCCCTGCTTCCTTCCTTTCTTTTTCCTTTATTTCGTTCTTTCATTATTTCTTCCTTTCTTTCCTTCTTCCTTTATTTATTTCCCTCTTTCTTCCTATCTTTCTTACTTTTATACTTTCTATCTTCCTTTCTTTCTATCTTTATTCCCTACGTCTAACCTATCAAACCCATTGATAATCTTTAAAGACCTCTGTCAGGTCACCCCTCAGCCTTCTCTTTTCTAGAGAAAAGAGCACCAGCCTGTTTTCGAATCTCCTGATATTTTAAACTTTTCAATTCTGGCATTATCCTTTGCTAATCCTTTTTTGCACCTTCTCCAGTGCCTCTATATCTAATCTCTCACTTTTATTCGAACCCGTATTTTCTTCTGGTCAAAAACATGTTCGTGCCAATCTCAAAGATGGCCGGTCACGCAGTGCGGCGGGCTGCGCCTTTATGAAACATGGCGGCGCACGCCGACCGCCGCGCTTGCGCACCCAATTCTCCCCTCTTCCCCCATTTAATTGTTTCCCTGCAAATAAAAGCTTCTCCACCGATTTGTTTCTTTCATGAGGAGCAAACATAAAAAAAATAAAAAAATGGCAATCTGGCTAACATGGACAATTTGAAATAACGTCACGGCCAGGCGGCGTTTGGGCGCCAGTGCGCCAGCGCCAATTTTTAAATTAAAAAAACGAAACGCGGATTTCCAAAACAAAAGAATTATGGTAATTGGGCGGATCCGCCGCCGGGAGAGTTGGATGATTAAATTCAGCCCCCCCCCGCACGACAGGGTAGACGCGTCAGGCCGGACACGTGACGGGGAAGTGACGTTTCGACGCCGGAAGTGTCGGTTGCCAGGAGCGACGCGCGGAAAAGGGGAACAATGGCGGCGGCGGCGGAGCGAGAGGCGGAGGCCGGTGCCGGGCCGGCTACTAGGCGGTTCTCTGTGTGAAGCAGGAGGTGAACGTTTACCGCATCCCGCCCCGGGCTTCCAACCGCGGCTACCGGTGAGGGGGCGGGGCTACAGGGAAAGGGCGGGGCTACTGGGGGTGGGGCTACAGGGGAGGGGCAGGGTTACTGGGGGTGGGGCTACAGGGGAGGGGCGGGGTTACAGGGGGAGGGGCTACAGGTAGGGGCGGGGCTACCGGGAGGAGTTACAGGGGAGGGGTGGGGTTACAGGGGGAGGGGCTACAGGGGAGGGGCTACAGGGGACGGGCGGTGTTGCAGGGGTGGGCTAGATGGGGAGGGGCTACCGGGGAGGGGCTACAATATCCGGGTCACACCAGGCTGTACATCTGTTCTATTGCATGGTTGGGCTTATGACGATCAGGATGACACAAAGACTCGCCCCTGACTGGGGAACCTGCAAACGGCCCCACAGTATTCAGACTTCAGTGAACCCGTCCCACATCAGAGATAACACTCGCTGAGCGGGAACATGAGTGGCCAGGATATAGAGCTAAATGGAAGAAGGAATAATTTCCAAGGTATCCTTAATGACCCTCAATATTGCAAATAAAGTCCGGCTGTTGATAAATTATGAATTTTGAAAAAAACTTATAGAATCAAAGAATAGTGTAGCTCAGAAGGAGGTCATTCGGCCCATCGAGTCTGCGCTGGCTTTTTCGAAGAACAATCCAGTTAATCCCACTCCCCCGCTCTTTCCCCATATCCCTTCAGTTTGGCTCCTTCGAGTATTTATCCAATTCCCTTTTGAAATATGGAACTAGCGCCCCCAAAAGGCTGCGGTTGCTGGGGGACAATTGTAGCTCTCAAGGCTGAGTTGGATCGATTCATGTTGGGTTAGGATATCAAGGGATATGCAGTAAAGGCGGGTTAATGAGGCTGAAACACAGATTAAAAGGCAGAGCTGACGCAAGTGGATGAATGGCCTCCTGCTGTCCCTGTGTAACAGGCTCGTGGGGCTGAATGGCCTCCTGCCGGTGCTGTGTAACAGGCTCGTGGGGCTGAATGGCCTCCTCCAGTTCCCGTGTAAGAGGCTCGAGGGGCTGAACGGCCTCCTCCTGTCCCTGTGTAACAGGCTCGAGGGGCTGAATGGCCTCCTCCTGTTCCTGTGTAACAGGCTCGTGGGGCTGAATGGCCTCCTCCTGATCCTGTGTAACAGGCTCCAGGGGCTGAATGGCCTCCTGCTGTTCCTGTGTAACAGGCTCGTGGGGCTGAATGGCCTCCTCCTGTTCCTGTGTAACAGGCTCGAGGGGCTGAATGGTCTCCTCCTGTTCCTGTGTAACAGGCTCGAGGCGTCTGAATGGACTCCTCCTGTTCCTGTGTAACAGGCTCGTGGGGCTAAATGGCCTCCTCCTGTTCCTGTGTAAGAGGCTAGTGGGGCTGAAAGGCCTCCTCTTGTTCCTGTGTAACAGGCTCGTGGGGCTGAATGGCCTCCGACAGTTCCTGTGATCCGATTGAACCATGTTCCGGGCACTGGTGTGTTTCATGGTCTAGAGCGCCCTCTACTGTCCCTGTGGAGAAAGAAAGCACAATGTCAGTGTATAAAAAAAGTACTTTTAATTACTTTCCTTCTTAAATATTTCTTTCTATTTTTCTTTACTATCGTTCGGCCGTTCTACCTTTCTTTCTTTTCTCTATATTTCTTTCCTTCTCTTCGTTATTCCCTGCTTCCTTCCTTTCTTTTTTCTTTATTTCGTTCTTTCATTATATCTTCCTTTCTTTCCTTCTTCCTTTATCTATTTCCCTCTTTCTTCCTATCTTTCTTACTTTTATACTTTCTATCTTCCTTTCTTTCTATCTTTCTTCCCTACGTCTAACCTATCAAACCCATTGATAATCTTTTAAGACCTCTGTCAGGTCACCCCTCAGCCTTCTCTTTTCTAGAGAAAAGAGCACCAGCCTGTTTTCGAATCTCCTGATATTTTAAACTTATCAATTCTGGCATTATCCTTTGCTAATCCTTCTTTGCACCTTCTCCAGTGCCTCTATATCTAATCTCTCACTTTTATTCGAACCCGTATATTCTTCTGGTCAAAAACATGTTCGTGCCAATCTCAAAGATGGCCGGTCCGGCAGTGCGGCCCGGGCTGCGCCTTTATCAAACATGGCGGCGCACGCCGACCGCCGCGCTTGCGCACCCAATTCTCCCCTCTTCCCCCATTTAATTGTTTCCCTGCAAATAAAAGCTTCTCCACCGATTTGTTTCTTTCATGAGGAGCAAAAATAAAAAAAATAAAAAAAATGGCAATCTGGCTAACATGGACAATTTGAAATAACGTCACGGCCAGGCGGCGTTTGGGCGCCAGTGCGCCTGCGCCAATTTTTAAATTAAAAAAACGAAACGCGGATTTCCAAAACAAAATAATTATGGTAATTGGGCGGATCCGGCGCCGGGAGAGTTGGATGATTAAATTCAGCCCCCCCGCAGGACAGGGTAGACGCGTCAGGCCGGACACGTGACGGGGAAGTGACGTTTCGACGCCGGAAGTGTCGGTTGCCAGGAGCGACGCGCGGAAAAGGGGAACAATGGCGGCGGCGGCGGAGCGAGAGGCGGAGGCCGGTGCCGGGCCGGCTACTAGGCGGTTCTCTGTGTGAAGCAGGAGGTGAACGTTTACCGCATCCCGCCCCGGGCTTCCAACCGCGGCTACCGGTGAGGGGGCGGGGCTACTGGGGGGCGGGGCTACTTGGAGGAGGGGCTATATGGGGAGGGGCGAGGATACTGGGGGAGGGGCTACAAGGAGGAGGGGCTACAAGAAGAGGGGCTACAGGGAGGAGGGTCTACTGGGGGAGCGGCGGAGTTACAGGGGGAGGGGCTACAGGGAAGGGGCGGGGCTACTGGGGGTGGGGCTACAGGGGAGGGGCAGGGTTACTGGGGGTGGGGCTACAGGGGAGGGGCGGGGTTACAGGGGGAGGGGCTACATGTAGGGGCGGGGCTACCGGGAGGAGTTACAGGGGAGGGGCGGGGTTACAGGGGGAGGGGCTACAGGGGAGGGGCTACAGGGGACGGGCGGTATTGCAGGGGTGGGCTAGATGGGGAGGGGCTACCGGGGAGGGGCTACAATATCCGGGTCACACCGGGCTGTACATCTGTTCTATTGCATGGTTGGGCCTATGACGATCAGGATGACACAAAGACTCGCCCCTGACTGGGGAACCTGCAAACGGCCCCACAGTATTCAGACTACAGTGAACCCGTCCCACATCAGAGATAACACTCGCTGAGCGGGAACATGACTGGCCAGGATATAGAGCTAACTGGAAGAAGGAATAATTTCCAAGGTATCCTTAATGACCCTCAATATTGCAAATAAAGTCCGGCTGTTGATAAATTATGAATTTTGAAAAAAACTTATAGAATCAAAGAATAGTGTAGCTCAGAAGGAGGTCATTCGGCCCATCGAGTCTGCGCTGGCTTTTTCGAAGAACAATCCAGTTAGTCCCACTCCCCCGCTCTTTCCCCATATCCCTTCAGTTTGGCTCCTTCGAGTATTTATCCAATTCCCTTTTGAAATATGGAACTAGCGCCCCCAAAAGGCTGCGGTTGCTGGGGGACAATTGTAGCTCTCAAGGCTGAGTTGGATCGATTCATGTTGGGTTAGGATATCAAGGGATATGCAGTAAAGGCGGGTTAATGAGGCTGAAACACAGATTAAAAGGCAGAGCTGACGCAAGTGGATGAATGGCCTCCTGCTGTCCCTGTGTAACAGGCTCGTGGGGCTGAATGGCCTCCTGCCGGTGCTGTGTAACAGGCTCGTGGGGCTGAATGGCCTCCTCCAGTTCCCGTGTAAGAGGCTCGAGGGGCTGAACGGCCTCCTCCTGTCCCTGTGTAACAGGCTCGAGGGGCTGAATGGCCTCCTCCTGTTCCTGTGTAACAGGCTCGTGGGGCTGAATGGCCTCCTCCTGATCCTGTGTAACAGGCTCCAGGGGCTGAATGGCCTCCTGCTGTTCCTGTGTAACAGGCTCGTGGGGCTGAATGGCCTCCTCCTGTTACTGTGTAACAGGCTCGAAGGGCTAAATGGCCCCTCCTGTTCCTGTGTAAGAGGCTCGTGGGGCTGAATGACCTCCTCCTGTTCCTGTGTAACAGGCTCGAGGGGCTGAATGGCCTCCTCCTGTTCCTGTGTTAGAGGCCCGTGGGGCTGAATGGCCTCCTCCTGTTCCTGTGTTCCGATTGAACAATGTTCCGGGCACTGGTGTGTTTCATGGTCTAGAGCGCCCTCTACTGTCCCTGTGGAGAAAGAAAGCACAATGTCAGTGTATAAAAAAAGTACTTTTAATTACTTTCCATCTTTTTACATTGCGTTCTATCTTTTTTTACTATCGTTCTGTCTTTCTATCTTTTTCTTTTCTCTATCTTTCTTTCCTTCTCTTTTTTCTTCCCTGCTTCCATCCTTTCTTTTTACTTTATTTCGTTCTTACATTATATCTTTCTTTCCTTCTTCATTTATTTATTTCCCTCTTTCTTCCTATCTTTCATTCTTTTGTTCTTTCAATCTTCCTTTCTTTATATCTTTCCTCTCTACGCCTAACCTATCAAATCCATTGATCATCTTTAAAGACCTCTGTCAGGTCACCCCTCAGCCTTCACATTTCTAGACAAAACAGCCCGAGCCTGTTCATTATTTCCTGATAGCCAGAAACTCTCAATTCTGGTGTCATACTTGTTAATATTTCTTTGTACCTTCTCCAGTGCCTCTATATCTAATCTCTCACTTTTATTCTAACCCGTCTCTTCTTGTTGTCAAAAACACATTCGCTCTGCAAAATAAACCCAACAGCTGTGCGCGGTTTTATCTTAAGCAGGTGTCTCCTGCCGCCTTTGGAGTTTTTGTTCAGCTCCTCCATCTCTCTGAGTCACTGTGAAGACTCCAGGCGCAGTAATACACGGCCGAGTGATTCGCCTGCAGGCTGGAGGACTTCAGGTTGAACTCGTTGCCATTCGGTCGCTCGGCGGTAAAACCGTCCACCGTCCCCTCTGGAGTCACACTTTGTGCAATTGGGGAGAGAAACATCAGCAGCGGCTCCTTCCCCGGGTATTGTCTGTACCAGAACATGCGAGGGTTGCTGCTGCCCTTCACATCGCAATTCAGTTCCACACCCTCCCCGGGAAATCTGGAGACAGCGGCGGGAGTCTGGCGGATAGTCTGCGACTTCACGTCTGGGAAAGAGACAGGAGCAGGTCAGCAAACAGGGGCATTATGGGGAATGGGAGAATGAATGAAAGAAAGGATATTAAAAAAGAATTATTGCTGGAAATAATCCCCCTTACTGTGAAACAAGATAATTAGTCCCAGTAACAGATACATCTTTTACTGGAAGCTTTTCTCTTAATAATGAAAGGAGCGAGAACAGGAGAGTTGTGTCTTGTGAGGATCCAACCCGCTCTTTTACAAATCATTGACGAAAACATGCTGAGCATGAGGTGGTGATGCAGGGTTGGACAGCCCCGCCCCTCCCTCTCTGATTGACAGACAAAGCCCCTCCCTCTCTGATTAACAGCCCCGCCCCTCCCTCACTTATTGACATTGAATAGAGCAGATCATAGAATCAGAGAGTCATAACGGCACAGGAGGAGGCCATTCGGCCCATCGAGTCCGTGCTGGCTCTCTGTAGAGCAATCCAGTCAGTCCCATTCCCCCCCGCTCTATCCCCGTAGCCCTGCAAGTTTATTTTCCCTCAAGTGCCTATCCAATCTCCCCTTGAAAACATTGAGTGTCTCCGCTTCCACCACTTCCATCGGCAGCGAGTTCCAGGTCCTCACCATTCGCTGCGTAAAAAAGTTTCTCCTCACATCCTCCCTGTATCTCTCGCCCAAAACCTTAAATCTGTGTCCCCTAGTCCTTGTACCATCAACTAGTGGGAACAGCCTTTCCCCGTCTAGCCTATCCAAACCCGTCATAATCTTGTACACCTCTATCAAATCACCCCTCAACCTCCTTTGCTCTAATGAAATCAAATCCAGCTTCTCCAACCTGTCCTTGTAGCTAAGATCCCCCATCCCCGGAACCATTCTGATAAATCTCCTCTGCACCCTCTCAAGGGCCTTCACATCCTTCCTAAAGTGTGGTGACCCGAACTGGAGGCAATACTCCAGTTATGGCCTAACCAGCGCTTTATAAAGGTTCAGCATAATTTCACTACTTTTGTACTCAATAACTCTATTTATGAAGCCCAAGATCCCATATGTTTTGCTAACCACTCTCTCAATATGTCCCGCCACCTTCAGGGGCCTATGCACATTAACTCCCATGTCCCTCTGTCCCTGCACATTCTTTAACACTGTGCCATTAAGTGTATATTGCCGCTCCCTGTTCCTTCTGCCAAAATGTATCACCTCACACTTCTCTGTATTAAATTCCATCTGCCACTTGTCTGCCCATTCTGCTAGCCTTTCTATGTCCTGTTGCAGTCGATTGGTATTATCCTCACTGTTTGCCACACCCCCAATTTGGTGTCATCGGCAAATTTAGAAATCCTTCTCTGTATTCCAATATCCAGGTCATTTATATATATATCAAAAAAAGCAGTGGCCCCAGCACTGACCCTTGGGGAACACCACTGTCTATCATCCTCCAGTCTGAAAAACAGCCATTTACCACAACTCGCCGTTTTCTGTCCTTAAGCCAATTCCTTATCCAAGCTGCCACTGACCCACCTATTCCATGAGCCTCAATTTTGTTAACCAGCCTTCTACGTGGCACTTTGTCAAACGCCTTCCGAAAATCCAGGTAGACAACATCCATTGCATTGCCTTCATCAATCCTCCCTGTCACTTCATCAAAAAATTCAATTGAATGGGAATAGGGAGTTCCAATGGGCGCATAGACAGATTCAGAGAGTGGGCAGAGCGCGTTTAACGGGGTCAAGTGCGAGGTCATCAACTTTGGACCGAAGAAAATTAGAGCAGAGTATTTTCTAAAAGGTGAGATACCAGGAACTATGGAGGAGCAACGGGATTTAGGGATTGTTAGAGTAAAAATTATAGGGCTTAAAGCAACAATGTAAAAGTTAAAGAATGTAAAAGTTAAAGCAACAATGTAAAAGTTAAAGAATGTAAAAGTTAAAGCAACAATGTAAAAGTTGAGGTAAATTCGTATAGACAGAATGGTTTCGCTGACACAGTGCGATGAGTAATGTCTGTGGTCAACATGTGTACATGCAAGGCCCACCAAGATAATAATAGTAACAACGGTTACACTTGAGAACCAATCACCGCATGACCAGCCAGTCCGATTTGACAAAGCTGACACCACATTTCGATGTTTATAGTTTCGATAGGGAAGTAACATTTTTTTTGTATAGCTTAAAAGTGCAGTTTATAATTAGAAGTCTGTTGCTGGGGGAACGTGATTGGGGGAAGACATTTGTATGTAATGAATTACGTATCCGGCCCTATAATGTATAAAAGAAGTTCCGATATCACTGTAAGGTCGAGAAGTGAATCACTAGATCGCGGGGTCTATGACTCTTCTCCCTGGGCTCTCTGTTAAATAATCTGTGATCTTCTGCTTTGAGACAGTCTCGAGTGAATTCATTTTTCAACAACAGGGATCCATGCACTCAAAGCACTAAAAATAGTTACAAAAATAATTGATAAGGCTAATGGAATGTTGTCATGTATCTCAAGTGCGCTGGAATACAAAGGGGTGGAAGTGATGTATCAATTTATGGGGTACGGTAGCATAGTGGTTATGTTACTGGACAAGTAATCCAGAGGTCTGGGTTAATGATGTCAGTAGACGTGAGTTCAAATCCCAGCACTGGCAGCTGGGGAATTTAAATTCAGTTAATTAGATAAATCTGGTCTCAGTAATGGCGACCGGATTGTTGTACAAAACCCCACTGGTTCACGAATGTCCTTTAGGTGAAGGAAATCTGCCGTCCTTACCCAGTCTGGTCTATATGTGACCCACAGAAATTGTGGTTGACTCTTAACTGCCTTCTGACCCAAAAAGCAACTCAGTTGTACCAACCCACGACAACAGAATCAGCACTGTGGGACTATCTTCACCACACGGACGGCAGCGGTTCAAGAAGGCATGTCACCATCACAATTGGAGGATGGGCTAAAATGACGGCCTTGCCAGAAACGCCCACATCCTGTGAACGAATAAACAAAAAAGTTGCACCGAGCCCTGGTCAGACTCCATCTGGAGCAAATGCGTTCAGTCCTGGGCACCGCAACTCAGGGAGGATATATTGGCCTTGGAGGGGGTGCAGCGCAGATTCACTGAAGCGATATTGGGGGCTTAGCGCGCTAATTGCTGAGGACAGGTTGCATAACAACTTGGCTTGCATCCACTTGAGGTTTGGAGATTGAGGGGTGAACTGAATGAGGTGTTTCAAATATTAAAATGATCCGATAGGGACGATACAGAGAAATTATTTCCTCTGGTGGGCGAATCCAGAACAGTCTCAAATGCGACTGAGGTACAAATGAGCTTTGATCGGATAGGACGGCTCGAGGGGCTAAATGGCCTCCTCCTGTTCCTGTGTAACAGGCTCGAGGGGCTGAATGGCCGCCTCCTGTTCCTATGGTAACAGGCTCGAGGGGCTGAATGGCCTCCTCCTGTTCCTGTGTAACAGGCTCGAGGGGCTGAATGGCCTCCTCCTGATCCTGTGTAACAGGCTCGAGAGGCTGAATGGTCTCCTCCTGTTCCTGTGTAACAGGCTCGAGGGGCTGAATGGCCTCCTCCTGTTCCTGTGTAACAGGCTCCTGGGGCTGAATGGCCTCCTCCTGTTCCTGTGTAACAGGCTCGAGGGGCTGAATGGCCTCCTCCTGTTCCGATTAAATCTTGTTTCAGCAACAGTAGTGTTGCATAGTCCTAGAGCGCCCTCTGCTGACCCTGTGGAGACAGGAAACACAGGGTCCGTGAGTAAAAATACTACTTACCTTCCTTTCTCTCCTTCCTTCCTTTCTCTCCTTTCTCTCCTTCCTTCCTTTCTCTCCTTCCTTCCTTTCTCTCCTTTCTCTCCATCCTTCCTTCCTTCCTTTCTCTCCTTCCTTCCTTCCTTTCTCTCCTTC